>CM076569.1:815147993-815515147 GCA_034641835.2 Pinus albicaulis | reverse complement strand
CCAGTCCAACCAACTAAAGATGCAGCCAATGAAAAGACTACCTCAAGAAAACAAATGGAGAAGACAATCGATCATGAGGTACACAAATCATTTCCATGGCTACTGTTATGCATGCAATGATTTTGGACATAAACTTGTTTAATGTAAATTATGTTCAAAAGGGAGCACAAAATACTATACATAAGCTCAAACGTACCTTGGTAAAATAAGATGTTATGTATGCCACAAGCTTGATCACTAAGCAAAAGAATGTAAGCTACCATATACATTAAAGAACTCTAGACAGATGATGGAATCCAATCAAATCAGACAAAACTGTGAATCAAAAAGAAGTGCAGACATTATGAAGAACCCCAATAAAGTATGGAAGGAAAAGAGAAAGGGGGAGCCTGTTACTTCAATAACATAATGAATCCATCATAGTCTCAGGGGGAGTTTCTCTAGGAAGCAACACAAATATCTAGCCAGTAATAAATAAGAAGAAACATCCCAGGGGAAGAGCAGTTCATAATTAGTCCCCATAAAAGTAGTCTAAGAAGAGCTCCATGGAATAAGAACATCTAAAAGTTGAGAAAGGGAAAGGAAAATTCCTCTAATAGAGAACTATAGAAGAATAATAATATCTAAAGCATTCAATAGCCAACATGTTGATGGATGGAGGGAAGGAAGAAAGCAACCATGGTGGTAGAGGGAACATCAACCATGAACATGTAAGCTAAGAAGACAACAACACACTAAGTGATGAATGATGAAAATCACAAAAATGATTCTTTGAGCTATAGAACTGGAAATATCCATAGAGGATGATCACACTATGCATCACACTACAAGAGTTAGCAATGAAAAAAATTTAAGAAGGATGAGTAAGAGAAATGGTTATCATCATTATATCATTCAATATTTCATATATAGAAGTTCCCCTTGGAGGAAGGTTGTTAAATGAGTGGTATGCCCTTGTATATTCCAAGTAAAGAAATTGAAGATGCCTTACCGAAGATCATTATGTTAGAACAGTTGAACTGTATATAGAGCAACAATGATTCTGAAGCAGTTCTAGAAAGGAATATGCAATGACATTCTTTTAAACCAGAATGAAAGAATAAGAAAAATGTTAATGATTCCAAGATCAGATTTAGTATATTGATGATGTTTTTAAGAACAGTGGAGAGCTCAATAGTAGAAACTATGAAGGTTTTCTTATCTATGGGTTCATGTGCGAGATGAAGTGAAATTACTGCATAGTTTATCAAATTAGTATTAATTGGTATTTGGATCAAGCAACCCACCTATCAGTAGAATACCAAGTGTTATCAGTGAAGCAGTGGTATGGTACAGGTCCTCCAGATCAGATTATTATGGCAAAAGTACATCAAGGTAGTATACCCAGCGTTATCCGCATTATTAAAGCATAAAAAGGTCAATGAAAATGCAAAAGGATCATTATCTTGTTTGCACTTGAAGTAGTATATTGAGCATTGAAGCAATATCTATTTCTAGATATAATTGCATGCCTTCCTCAAGTCAGTACAGATATATCTTCAAGGCCTCTTTCTTAGGATCATTCATAAAACTGTGTGAAGTATGTTTGCTGAGATTTCAATTAAACAACTTGAATATGTTTTGTTGAAGATCATCATGATAGAACAGTTAAAGTATCTGAAGTATGAAGGACTAGTTGTGTTAATCTTACATTAAAAAGCTCAAGAGTTTGTTATTGATTCATCTAGAGCATACTTTAGCAGAAAGGATTTGCTGGTATTTTACCATTAAAGAGAGGTTGATCATTGACATACATACCCCCTTATGTCATAAATAAAATTGCATAGTTGATAAGTGAGACTGACCAATACATTGAATGTATCTAGCCTCAAGGGTTTGTTTTGAAAGTATATTGTACATGAAGTAAAGTCATTTGGTATCTTAGATTAAAAGATATTATCTAATCTCACAATAAGTTGTAAGCTCTGGTTTGATTCATTGTTCACATCAGTAAAAAGTACCTTTTAGATGTTAAGTGTAATATCCCTGTCAGCAGCCTAGCTCATATCACCACCAACAGGCAGTAAAGGTGAACCACAGCTATAAAAGATATACTGGCATCGTCATATTTGAATAGATGTGTACTACAGATTTGTATCTTAGATGAAGATCATAATATGGACTGAAGTATATTTGAAGCAGACTTTAAATGTCGTATGGAGCATTCTCAGTATTTTAGTATTGTTCCAATGATGCACCTCTCATCATGTAAGTCTAATATATAAGTTTGTTCTATGAAGTGTCCTTATCATCACTTTTAGCTGTAAACAAGTGTAAGGAGTCTATGCTTTGGGATGGTATCATCTTACTGTGTATATACAAGTTCAATTATTCTTAAAACTGTTCTCCCAACAACTCTTGTACACCAGTCTGGAGCATCAAGGTATAAAGTCAAAAGAAGAAGGCCTAAACACAACTCAGAGGGAGCAAATGCAAAGATATAATCTACACTGGGAGATGTGCAACCTTTTTCCATTGATTTCAAAGGGGGAGGAAAAGTAAGCAGAAGAATAAATGCTCTTCTGAAAAGAAAGCAGAGGAAGAAACACACTTCTCATAATGAAAGGGGGAGGAAGTGTTGGAGGAAGTATTGGAGTATTGTTGGATGTGTTTCCATCAATGCTAAAGGGGGAGACTATTAGAAATATTTGCGTTGATGGAAAAAGATCAGAAAGGAGTTACACCAGAATTATCATTGATGGCAAAGGAGCAGAGAAGCAACGGTTATAAGGCAAAGGAGCAGATCAGGCAATGTGCAGCAATGTGTAGCAGAGACGCAAAGGAGCAGCAATAGATGTATAACCTAAAGCAGAGAGAAGCCACAAAGAGGCAAAGAAGCAGCATGGAGAAGCTTTAGTGTGATTATTTAAGGAAAATAAGTAGCAAAAGAACAAAGGCAGAAAAGTCAGTTAAGGCAGCGAAAGGAAACGAAAGGCACCAAGGTAATAGAGATACAACAAATACAGAGAAGCAGCAAAAGTAGAGAGGCAGTGAATGTAGAGAGGCAGCGAATGCAGAAGAGATACAAAAAAGATAGAGAAGCAGCAAAAGTAGAGAGGCAGCGAATGTAGAGAGGCAATGAATGCAATAGAGGCAGTGAATGCAACTAAGAAGGTAGCAAAGGTAGAAAAGAAGCAGAAGTATTAGAGATGGAGCGATTACCACAAAGTCAGCAAATGCAGCAGAGAAGTAGTCGAGACAGTGGAAGCAATGAATGGAGAAGAGACAGAAAAGAGGCAGAGACAGATGAAGGCATTTAGATTTTCCAGACACAGCGAGGACCATAGATCTTACACAAAGATGCTTAAGCCAAGAGAGAGAGGCAAGAACCGAGAGAAAGAGAGGGCTTTGATTAGCAGATGTCGAGTGTGATGACTCGAGATGACATTCATTAATGAAGACAAGCACAGGAGGAACAATGTGCAGAAACTGGAGTTACAGAGCGGGACAATGTAAAAAAATGAAAAGTTGACTAAGGCAGAGAATTCTTTGAAGAATTCCAAGGGAGGCGAACGGATGGTCAGGATTAGATCACAAAAATAAAGGTGAGAGATGGACGGCGGAGATCAAATCGCATCAAGAGTGATTTTATAAATCGCAAAATTTAAGAATTTATCATTAAGGCGTCGCATGGTAAGTTAAATTATTTGCGTTGTGAAATGGAGAATACATGTGTTGGCACAACACAACATCGTAGATTGCATGAAATAGAGTATAACCAAAAAATATATCTTATAAAGTACGAAGTGAAATCAAATGAGGACCATTAGATCTAGGGGTAGATCAACGGTGGACGGTGAATCGCGAGACCACACATCACAAAGCTTAAGGGATAGTAGGAAGGTGGTTGTAGGTTAAGTTAAAGTTTTTGCGATGTGAAATGGAGGGACGCATGTCGACCTTGCACAACATTGCATCACGCAAGAAATAGGGTTTAACTTCGTAGACCTTGCAAGGTATGTTGTTTTGGTTTCGATGTGGTAAGGATCAAGTGATGCGATGCGATGAAGGGAGTCCACATGGTAGCACCGCGCTCAAGCACAAATCACAGATCGCATGGTTTAAGGTTTATTGCTAATGGTAGAGTGGGAAACCTGCGAGCAAGAATTTGCGATGAGATATGATTGGTCAAGCACTGTGGGACCCAATAGCCCTTGTTCCGTGTATGTTATATGCGCCATATTATAAATTTTACATTGTTGATTGCTAATATATATATATATATATATATATATATATATATATATATATATATATATATATATATATATATATATATATATGTGATGTTGATCTATAAATGTATGTATGTTGATTAAAGCTCAGATTTGTAATCTGTCACGTGTATAAAGGGAGTTGTATGTGGGCCATATCCCACAGGTCACAAAGAAATGATGTAAACGCAAATCAAAGGACCAGGAGATTGAGAAGAATAGTGTTACGACAGTAAAGCTAACGAAGGGGCTGAACGCAAAATAAGAGCTAGGCTAAAAGGGTTAGCTATGCAGCAAAGGTGGAATATAACGACAGAAGCAGAAAAGACACAAAGACAACAAGCAGAAGAGGATAAATGCACAACAAAGTGAAGAAACTGATGGGTTGAGTAAATAATTGATTGTAACTGAAAATGTATTATTTACTTTTATATTGTTTGTGATGCAAAGGAAAGTCTCTGTAGGCACAAAAAAACTCCAATTTGATATTTTAATGATTGTATATATTGTTGTAACATTCAGAATATGCTGAGTGAGGAAATGAGTGGGTGAAACGCAAGAGTCGTGCCTGTTCACTTCATATTCCCTGTAGAATGAAAACATCCATCAAGTTATCTGTATAAAACTGGTAATATCCATGTGCAGAACTTTACGAAAACAAAGAGAGAGAGAGAGAGAGAGTGTAACAGAATTGAAGAGAGTTGAAGATTGTTAGAAAGCTGCAGAATGGAAGAGAGAAGAAGAATATAAGAAAGATGCAGACGGATGGAGAGTGAAAGAATAAGAGAGGAATGATAGAGATGATGTGCATATCAGGAGCTAATATGAAGCAGATATGAAGGCTGAAAAGCTAACAGTGAAGAAGGAGTAAAACAAAGTTGATATCCAGGTAAATCAGCATATGATTTTATTCTAGTGTGAGGGAGTTGGTGCTTCCATATAAATTTGTAGCTTGATAGATGTCCAGTTTTAGTTGGTTGAGGTAGGAGCCTCCTGTGGGTTGTAGCCTGCAGCAAAATACATGGGATTTGGTGCTTCCGTTTCAATTTGTAGCTTGATAGATGTCCAGTTGGAGCTGGTTGAGGTAGGAGCCTCCTGTGAGTTGTATCCTACAGAAAAATACATGGGATTTGGTGCTTCTGTTTCAAGTTGTAGCTTGATAGATGTCGAGTTGGAGTTGGTTGAGGTAGGAGCCTCCTGTGGGTTGTAGCCTGTAGAAAAATACAAGGGAGTTGGAGCTTGCCTTTGCATCACAACAATAATAAGATGTGGTTTTCTGCCTTATGGATTTCCACTTATATCTTATGTCTATGTGCTTGATGATTATGTTTTTATGTGATGTTTAAATCTGCTTAATTACTTTCTCTACGCACATTAAGTTTGTTGATTCATTATGTATTAAGTTGCTTATGAACTGAAGGTGTAATTCAGTTCAATGAAAAGAGTTTTAAATGTCCATGAATGTACTAAATTGATTCACCCCACTCTCATTTTAGCTAAGAGTTCATCATCTACGCTATGCATATCTCCACACAGTCATAATTTCAAAGAAGTTTTGCATTAGAGATGCATGGAATTTCACACAGGAATACGTAGGGTGTGTTTCCTCCATAATTTCTACACATCGAAGCAATCAAAATTTGTGTGTCTGCATTTTTACAAGTATTTTTTTAGATGAAGGGATTTCATAGAATGGTGGTGGGCGCCATTAAACTTCTACATGGAATTTTCCCTCAAAATTGTTGAGAGGTTATAACAAGACATATAACAACCGACCATGGAATTTCTTGCCACAAAAATAGACCATGGTGGAAATCCAATCAATGAAATTCATTGGGAGATATTCAATTACATTATCCATGTGATATGGTCATGTCAATAATTGTATAACATTGGAGAGCATTTGCACTAGAATTCTCATCTGAAAGGTACAACACTGGTGTATTGAGGTATTGTGAGTTGATAGTGTTTTTGCATTTTATGAGAAGCCCTCAAAGTCTCTATTCGATACCAATATGTGAAAATGTGACTACAACTAAATGGTGATCATTTTGTATTTGATCTCAATCCAAAAGTTTCTAGTATATGTGGAGATCTGAAGTGTTTTATTTCACAAGTAGTGGATTTGACCAAAAGGCAAGTTTGAAAAAATTGAGGGTAAATACTATATAGATGTTGTATTCCAACTAATGAAGAATTGCACTTTATATGTAGCAGCTACATGTGCTGGTATTTGAATGGCAAAAGAACAGGTTGCGTGTAGGTTTTTTAATACAATATGACAATCCTTTGCAAATGCTATGATGAATCAGAATTCAATTCAATTACATACCTATGTTTATTGCAGGAAATTGTAAACAAAAGGAAGAATTGTAGATAATAGTTGAGAAACTAGTATAAGAAGAATATTCTTTGGCAAATTGTACCTAATTCTGCAGAAAATCAATACCCTGATATTAGAACCAACTTAAAATTCTTGATATTTTGGTGGACCAAAATCCTTCCTTTGTGGGGAGGTATGATCTAGGAGGATCTTCACACATTTTCCAAGGACCACCATATTGAAGACAAGTTTATTGAAGCCTAGGTTTTGGGTATTTCAAATTTGAATGTAGATGTGCTTATATTTGATTTTTTTTTTTTTTTTGTAAAATAGAAATTCATTTATGAGGGGATTTCCTCAAAGTCAATTTCTAAATTCATGATGAAGTTGAGAGTCTTAAGGGACTCCTCCCATCCCTTCATTTTTGGATAAGGTCCTTGGTATGTGGATCTGAGAGATTTACTCCTCAAGAATCTCATGGAGCATCTTTTAAGGGATTTAGAGAGTTATTTTCTCCTTAGAGTAGGGATCTAAGGATATATTTTCTCCCTTTTTTGGGATCTTGAAAACTATATAAAACCCTCCTATGTACTTTGTGGTGTGTGGGAGTTTTGGAGGAGAGAGCTTGAGAGGGTTTTTGAGAACTTCATTTTGATGAAGCTTTGGGGAGCTTGGAGAGCTCAAGAGGTATTTAGAAGGAATTGTTTGTTATGTACAATTCTTGAACTCCTTTGTGTAGAAGACAACTCTACGTCTTACCACCATTTTTAATAGAACATTGTAGACATTCATCATTTCAGAAATACAGTAAAATTGATTCTACCTATGGAGGCGAATTTAGAGATGTAGCCCAGTGGAGGGGGTGAAATCCGTTATCAACCTTGATGCTTCATGTTTTTTTTTATTCATGGTTTGGTCAAGTTATTTTAAATGAATTTTAAGTTACAATTTTATTATGAAATGAACATGTTAATGGGTGAATAGTAACTTAATGTTACAAGACCATATGGTCAATTAAAAGGTCTTTGTTATAAGTTTTTATGTGCTCTAAATTTTTTAGATCATGCATCCATTTGATGAATGTTCCATCCCATAGCACCAACAAGATATATAAGATATTTAATGGTCGTATATCTAGCTGTTGGAGAAAGTTTCTTCATATTCGATTCCTTCCTTTTGATAAAAACCTCTTTCCACAAACCTTTCCTTATACTAGTCAATACTTCCATCAATTTCATGCTTGAGTTTGTATACCCATTTTGAAGTTACAACATATTTGTATTTAGTTCTAGAAAAAAATTCCCAAACATCCTTCTTCATTATAGACTAATATTCTTCCTCCATCGCATTTTACCATTCTTGATGTTCGATTGCATTCTAATAAGTGGTAGGTCCTACTTCAATAGGTTTCCAGGTAAGCTATTTCACCTGGATATCTCTTAGGTTTTTTTCTCTCTCTGAATGTCCCCTTCGTTGTTGCATGTCCATCGACTTCTTGTATGGTTAATCTTAATCAATTTTTCCTCTTTCAAGTTTTTGGAATGATTACTTATTGCATGGGTTCATTTGGTCCTTCAATTTCTTCATAATTGGTTGTAGGTTCTTAAATATTGTCATGTTTTGAAAATTCTTCAAAGATAGGTTCTTCTTCCTCATCAGAGTCAATGGGAATGTCTTTGGAATTTTTTTATACAATATTATCATCAAATATAACATCTATCCTTACTTCAATATGATGATATTTCTTAATGTAGACTCTATAAGCTTTTCATGAAGTTCTATATCCAACAAAAATGTCTCTTACACATGTAGGGTCCAACTTCTTCCTTTTGTCCTTGGGAATGTGAATATATACGAGACATCCAAAAATTCAAAGATAATCGACACTTGGCTTCTTTCTTGTGAATGCTTATTTTAGGGTCATGCCATTAATATTTCTATGAAGACTTTGATTTTGTATGTATACAACTATTACAAAAGCTTCTCCCCATAAAAGACTTGGGAAGGTCTTGGTCATGTAGCATGGCTCTAACACATTCTTCAATGGATCGATTCTTCCTTTCATCCACGCATTTTGTTGAGGATTGTAGGAAACTATCAACTCTATCTTAATTATTTCTTCCTTGCATAAAGCCACAAGTTCTTTAGAAGTGTATTCTCTACCATTATCTTATCTTAGAATTTTGATATTCCCTTCTTTCAAAATTTCCAACTCTTCCTTGAACTCTTGAAATTTCTCAAATATTTCATCCTTAAACATAAGGAGGTATATCAACGTGTTTCTATAGTGATCATCAATGAATGTTACATAGTATTTATGACCACCAAGTGACTTCTCTGCCATGGGTCCATAAACATTAGAGTGTATGAGATCCAAAATTTTCTTGGATCTTGTATCACTACTTGCAAAAGGTTTCTTCATATTCTTGCTATGAGCACATCCCTCATAGACTCCTTCATCCTCTTCCTTTATTTTGGGGATACTAGTAACCATATAATTCAATTATGGAAATATCTTGTAATGAAGGTAACCATATCTTCTATGCCATTGTTCACAAGAAGTAATGTCTAATTGAACTAGAGCTTGAGGAAGAGGTGTTAGAAGTTGTTAGTCATCATTATTTTTCATTACTTGTAGATGACTATAGATTGGTTCTATATTTCCAAAAACAACATTCTTTGAACATTGTGAGTTTTAGAAATCTCACTGCCTTCATTATCCTTAGCGGAAAATTTTCACTATTCTATCAACCTTGCCATTTCATGGTCACCCTTCCACTCTGAAAAGACTCCTTATGGGCTTGTGCCACTCATCTCCATCCTTTTTTCCAACCTATGACCTCATTACTCTGTTTTTTCCCTTGCCCATAACTCCACTTTACATCTAGGGTTACCTATAACCTAACTCATTCCCATGATTCCCAAGTTCCTCAAGCATTGATGGTATCAAAAATATCTCTGTAGGCTCTTTAGATAAATCAAGTACATTGGATTTTGGATCTTCAATACAACACTTTGAAAAATACTTTGTTTTTCACTTGAAGCCTCCAAGCCAATTCTCAATCCAAGATCATGGTCAAAGGACCCTCCCACTAGGTCATTAGGGTTTCACAGGTTGTAAGGTCATCATTGGTGTTTCAAACACTGTTTATCCTTTGCTAGAAGCTGGCTCAGATGTAATAGAAGATAAACACATGGTTATCCAAGAAATATATGAAAGTTTCCAAAGAATACTACCCTATCAGCTCAAATTTTGCAAGAGGAAATGCAAAGAGTTTAACACTTCTGCAGGAGTGTTAAAATTTTCATCAGCTGAAGGTATTGGTAATGTAGATGGTCTTATCCTAATTCAAGACAACTCACAGCAGAAGAAAGGGAAACAAGTTGATTTTAAAGAGAACTAGGGTTTGAGCTTGATAGGCCAATTAAATGCCAAAACACCAACCACTTGCAGAAATAACCTGAAGGAGACACATAATGCCAAACATGAAGAAATTATATTAGAGATTGTTGATGAGATAGCGAAAAAGGTGAGGTGAACTGGACAGAAATGAATGAACTTGAAAGGGATATAGAGAACTTAGAAGACAACACTGATGATTGTCTTAAACACTCCAAACATCTAGGGTTTTGGGAAAATGGCCAGAAAACGTAAAAAGCATGAGTTGAGCACCACGGTGGAAAAAAGAAAAGACTTTGAGGATGCCACTGTGTGATCATATCCCAAAATTTTCTAATGAACTTATCATGCCTCCATCATTTTCCAAGAAGTCATTCCAAAGGACAAATCATTTGCCACACCTATGGCTAGTTTTTCTTCAAACTATGTTTCTGACCAAAAAGATATGAATTTGACAAAAGTGAGTGAGATTTTTGTCCATCATAGGTCCAATAAGAAAACCCTCCTTCAGATTTTACATAGGTGTCATGGTTTTAGAGAAATGTCAAAAATACAGGTGTCACAGAAGAATTGCTGCACTTATGGAGTGACCTTGGGAAATTCGTTTTTCTCATAGCTGGGGTGTCCAAATGACTTTCATGATAAGTCAAATGATAACTAGCCTAGAATATCTTTCCAATGAGCTATCGTGAGATCCATTTGGAGTTGAGGAAGGCCTCCAAAAGGTTCCTGCACTATCACTTTGCATTTCTACACCATCATTCAACACTTTTTGAACAGTCTTGGGAGAATCAAATTTTGACAAGTCACGTCAACTCCAATCAGAAAAAAAGGTATATTTGGAAGGTATACAGGATAATTTTTCAAACTAGCTATCATGGGCCCAATTTTGACACCAGGAAGCCCTTCAAATGCCATGTGCAAAAAGGCGGTACGTGCTCAGAAATTGGTGCTACGCGCTTAGGAGTTGGCGTTGCGCCCTTGGACATAGAGGTTTTCTAAGCCCTGAAAACATTCAAATCACTCCAAATTTCTTCCAATATCTTGTCAAAGGTCCCCCAAGCAAATAAAAAGGGTAATTACATGCCATACACCTATCTTCAAGAAATTTTTATGGTTTAAATTGGATGAAATGGAACCCTAAGATGAAACCCTGAATTTCATGATTGAAATCACTGTTTGAACCTCACTCACTCTGCCTATGAATAGTTTCATTCAAAACAAAGAGTGATTGCACAACTGGGGGTTGTAATTAAGTTTTTTAGCCTCTCACTCAGCCTAATGTACTTATACCCTCACTTATTTATTCCCTCATTAGCCTAAACTGCCATTTCATCACCATATTTTCATTTCATTTCCATTTACACTCCAAGGTTGGAAAAACATAGTATAAACATGTCAGCAGAAGGGTTGTTATTGAGTGGTTAGCTTATCCCTCATTCTCATATACTCACTTTCCCTCACCTCATGATGACTCATCCACCTCACCATCCACACATATTCCTTCACCTCAGGACACTCCTCCTTCATCACCCTCTCATAATCCCTCACCATCCTCTCATAATGCTAGTGCATGAAGAAAATGTGAATCAAACAGTGAGGGAGAGTGCAATGATGAATCAAGCAATGAAGAAAAAGGTTGTTAGGTCCTTATATTACTAGTATAGTCCCTTATTGTTGTTAGTGTAACCCCATTATTGTTATTTTTGTACCCCTGTAACCCCCATAATGTTATTATTGTGCCCTTACATTATTATTGTTAGGTCAGCTAGGATTACATTGTGGCCCCATGGAGTCCTATATAGAGAGAGGAGGTTTTTTCATTTGTATCATCCAAGAATTGTTCATTTATGTAATGTATTGAAGGTTTCCCCCTCGAAGTGGAAGATCAAAAGGAAGTGTTGCTAGTGAGATAATTTTTTAGCATGAATAAGAAAAAAAACACTACATTGTATTTTTAAAGAAATTAGTATTTCTAAGGCATTGATGTCTCTTTTCTTCTCTTTTTGGAGTTGGTTTCATAACATTTGGTATCAGAGCTTTGGATTCTAGGGTTTCGCTGCTCCAAACAGGTCATCGTGGAATTTTCACTGTAACTTGTTTTCTATGAAGGTTCAAAAGCTGAAAGTTTTATAGTACGAAGTTGAAATCCTGAGGAACATCATTGCAAAATTTCAGAACCTGTTTTCAATATTTTCGGATATATGATCTGTGGACATTAGGGCTTTTTGCAGGCTCCTGAATTTAACCTAAACAGGTCATCGTGGAATTTTCACTATAACTTTTTTCCTACGAGGTTTTAGAAGCTAAAATTTTCACAGAGCGAAGCTTAAATCCTAAGGAACCTCCTTTAAAAATTTCAGATCTTGGTTCGAAACATTTTTTGGAGATATGATCTGTGGAAGATAGGATTGTTTCAAGCTCCCGAATTTCATCTCAAAGAGGTGACCCTGGGAAAAACATAATAACTCTCTCTCTGATCATCGGATTGGAATTCTGTAAAAAGTGGACATAATTAAACAGACTGTAGTTTTAGTTATATCAATTTTAGATCTGAAGGAGGAAATAGTGACACGTGCCAAGTCGTACAAGTTCTCTCTACTAAACCAGTCCATAATTAGGTCATCATAGGAGATTGGGCATAGCATTGTCTTCAACAATCCAAATCAGGTCAGACCGGTGGAATTCGAAAGAATATTCAGAGGGCTACCGCAGGGCGAAATTTCAAATATTGAAGATCCAAAGTCACAGAGATAATTCAATTTCAATATCGAGCTCCTCAAAATCAAGAAAAATGTGTGTATTTTTTTTTCAAATTGCATAAGTCTTGTTTGAAAAATCAGTTTTAAGTGATTCCAAAGGCCTATTGAGCATAGATATTAGTATTGGGTTCTAAAATGCCTCCTAAAAAGAATTAAACACCCATTAAGCCCTCAGAGTACTCTACTATGACTCATGAAGATGAATAATTGCAACATGATCTATCAAAATTACAAGAGAAAGTGCACCAAAATTCGCTCTCGCAAAGAGAAACAAAAAATGAAATGGATGTTTTGAAGAAAAACATGGAAACTAAGATGGATGGTTTGAAGAAAGGCATGGAAGCTATGATGGATGGTTTGAAGAATGGTATGGAAGAAAAAATGGAAGGTTTGAAGGAAGACATGGAAGGTTTGTCAAAGTTGATACAAGAAATGATTCCTAATGGCGAAAAGATAGTAGAGGAAATTCATGATGAGAAAATAATAAGTGTTAATCATGATTTCATAAACTCTAATGTTGGATTAAAGAACCACCATATTCCAAAGATGGATATGAGGAAGTTTTATGGCAAGGATCCCGTAACATGGATACTACAGATGGAGCAATATTTTGATCTCAATAATGTGCAAAACACACAAAAGGTATGCATTGCAACTTTACATTTAGAAAAAAATACATTTGTATGGTATCGATGGCTATGCTTCCATAAAAAAATTGTCACTTGGTCAATTTTTACGGAGGAAATGATAGCACATTATGAGGATATAAAGAGCAACACCTTCTTTAGCCAATTAATAAATCTCAAACAAAATGGTTTAGTGGCGGAGCACATTGAGGACTTCCAAAAATTGAATATAAGGGTAACTAATATTCCATAGGAACACAGGATTGATGTCTTCATAGGGACTTTAAAGGATAACATCCAACATGAAGTCCGCGTTTGGGAACCAGATTCATTAGAGAAGGCATTTAGGTTGGCAAGGAAAATTGAATGTAAAATTATGGCGACAAGGAAGCCTACTAATCACATCTATAAAGATGGAAGTGTTGCTACTCCTATACTTCGACAACCTACAAGGTTGACACCACAACAATTGGAAGGAAAAAGAGCAAAAGAGATTTGCTACAGTTTTGATAGAAAATACACTAAAGGTCATAAGTGTGTTGAGAAGAAATTATTTTACATAGATTGTGAAGAGGAGGAAGAAAATGAACAAGAAACTTCAAAAGAGGAAGATATACACCAGGAAGCAACCCTAGAAGAAGAAGAAATGAGTCTGACCATATCATATAATGCATTGGCGGGAATTACCACTCCTCAAAATCTCAAGATAGAAGGACATATTAAGAAGATAAAGGTAATAGTTTTGATTGATTCGGGTAGTACCCATAGTTTTACTCATTGTAAGGTAGCCAAGGAATTGAATTGTTTCCTATAACCAGCACCAGAATGTCAAGTGATGGTTGCAAATGGAGGAACTATAAATCTCTCTAGAAAATGCCATAATATCAATCTATAAATGGGGGAATATGTATTGAATAGTCCAATGCTTTCCATCCCAATGGGAGGTGTTGATGTTGTACTAGGAGTACAATGGTTACAATCTTTGGGGACGGTAGCTTTTAATTTTCAAGAACTTTTCTTGAAATTTTTTTCGGAAGGAAAGGAAATCTAATTACAGGGTATCACAGGGAATCCAGTAAAGATAATAAGCTCTAATGTCATGACAAATATTCTAAAGAAAGAACAACGAGGTGTAATTACACAATTATGCTCATTAGAAGTTCCAACATCAAAATTATCTATTTCTCCAGATCTCCAAAAAGTCTTGGACAATCATTCCAAGGTGTTTGATACTCCCAAAGGACTCCCACTTATTCGTGATCATGATCATGCTATTCATTTGATTCCAGGAAGTGTTCCTCCAAACATCCGGCCTTAAAATGATAAATAAATCATTTATTTATTTATTATTTACAAATAAAGGGACTTGACTCAAGTCAAATTCCTTTTCCCTCCAACAAATATAATAAAATATTCCATAAAATTTGGATCTTGATTTGGTTAATAATATTTTAATTATGCACCAATATCTAGACTAACTCAATATTTTGTTATAAATAGAAGGGTTTTCCCATTCATTTGTCACATTTTGTTGCCTAAAGATCACTCTAGATCTCAACTCTTGGTCTAACTATTGATCCACCATCATAGTCATATTTTTCCATTTTTGTCTGGGTTTTCTACACCATCAAGAGAGGAATTCTAAATCTGAAGTGCTGAGGACTTACAAGAACTCATCCCATTGAGGAGAACCAAGAACACCCTCTTGTGGTTTCCTCCCAGGTGCCATTAATACAAAATTCATTTGATATATTCTTGTCTTGTCTATTGGATGCATGGAGTAAATCTTGTTTTTTCTACTGTTTAATGTCTTCTAATGCATAGATCTAGATTTTTGCAGCATTTATCTTGATCACCTGATTGCAGATATGAAGATATTAGCACTCATTTCTACTGTTAGGGCTGTTTATTATGTGCAGCTAAAGTGGTCTTTTTTCGTACGCTTGGAATTAAGATTCATAGTAACAATTGGCGACTCCACATGGGTTTACGATTACGAATGCTATCGTTTTTTTGATCCTTGCATATCCAGCTGCTTCAAACCCTAGGATTTCTCTTTAGCCCCTTATTTTTTCTTTTCTTGATGGTGCTTTTAACCTATAAAACCCTAAAACAATAAAAATTCTAACTTCCGCGTGTTTTTGGACCCATTGCACAGGTGACAAACATCAGCCACAGCTAAGACGAAAACTTTTTCTGAAACCTGCCACCGAGAGTTTTAGGGGTGCAGGTCACACTTTTCAGCCCAAAACTTGTGACCTTGACCCTCAGGGCACACATTACAACCCAAAAAGTGCGACCTCTACTGAAAACAGGTCAAAAAATGCGACCTGGACTTTTTGCGGGAATTTTTCTGAAAGTTTTCTGGGTTTGTCTGAGCCTCTGTTCAGGGTTGTTTGACCTCCGTCTCCGCCCATTTTGGACCTGTACTTGTTCTGTTTTACTCAAATAAGTGGGAACCTAGCCCCTTAGGGATTCAATACCCTCCACTTTTTGTGGAAGAGTTTTTGTTGTTGCAGGTTGTCTGAAATTTCAGAGTCTTCAGCCATTTTTTCAGATCTGATACCTTACCTTCAGATCCGCTTCAGATCAGCTTGTTATGCATCCAAATCTCCTCTTTCAGCTTTGTTTGGGTTTTCCTTTAGGGTTCACTATATTTCCCTTCTGGAGATAGCCCTTCGCCACCTCTTTTTACAACAATTTTTCCTCAAATCTGTTGATGTTTCTGCACCACTTGCCAACATATTTTGTCCTTTAGATCCCCGTCCCTTCTGACCTTAGATCTATTGGCTATTTTAGTGTGTATTGATTATTTTTTTCACTCACCTATAGACTATTTGTTGAGAGGCCCACCTCCTTGGGTTTAGATTATTGCATTATTAGCTGTTTATTTTTTGTTTTGCAGGCTTATATACTGTCATTGGCAGGTTATTTACAGCTATACAACACATTTTTTTTCTTTTTCTCTACAAACGTCTAGGTTTAAAAATTAAAATTTACACACTTCACACACACACCCTAAGTGAAAAAGGGCTTGGCTAACACCGCCAAGCAAAGACTCTAAAACATTGAAATCAATTGGTCCTGCACCTCTCTGCCCTTGTTTCGACATTGTAACTGGTTGATCTTGCACCTCCTTGCCCTTGTCAGTCTCTTTTTCATTTGTGCCGTGTTTGTGTGGTCATCATTTCTCAACCTCCCATGGGCTCCAATTTTCCTCAGGGGGGCACCAGCACCTCCTATATTTTTTCCCCTCCTGGTAGCACGTATTCAGGATACGACATGCCTCCTCTTGTTTCCCAACCTCCTGTTTACCACACTGCTACCCACCCTCCTCCATCTGGTACCACTGATCACCAGATTCTCATGATGAAATCTGATCAACCTTCAATCGTAGACATCAATCTTCAGACTCGGTCCCGTCAGTACAATAAGCCTCCCACTATGTCTATCCCCGAGCCGCCTCCTTTGGTCTCTACAGAGCCTCTTTCGACATCTAAGGGTCCCTTACAGATCCCTCAACCTAGGGTGGAGGTTCATACCAAGATCCCTAAGGGACCACTGCATCGAAATGCTGCTTCTGGCAAAGCCACCCATTCGTATAGCATAGTTGATAATTTGGCACAATCCCGTGTTGCCATTTCAACGCTGGAACTCCTCCAGTCGTGCCCTTCACAAGGAAAAGCTAATCTATCTGCCGTGGGAACTGTAGATCCTTCCAACGATTGATTGATTGTCTTTGATGTCGATCGATCAGAACATCCTCCTCTCCCTGCTTCCGTCGCTTTCCAAATCCCAGTCAAGATCCGGAACACTAACGTTTCCTGGTGCATTATTGATGAGGGGGCATCCACCTGCGTGATTTTTGCTTCGATTTGGAAACAACTTGGATCCCCTAAGTTGGCTCCTTCCACAATCACTCTCCGAGCGTGGGATGGCCACGCCTCCAAGCCCATTGGCTTATTCCGCAATTTTCCTAATACTCTTGCGGGCAAGACTATTTGCGTTGACGTAGAATCCCTAGATGCCCCCTTAGATTCCAACATTATATTGGGTCGTAGCTACACTTATGTGATTTCTGCTGTCCCTTCTGCGGTCCACCGCAAGATGTCCTTCTCCCATAATGGAAAGATAGTCACCATTGACCAGTTGATGTATTACGAACCGAAGTCTCAAACCTCCCCTAAGTCCACTATCTCTTCGGTGTCCAATAAGCATATCATCGACCCTTTGACCAGTGTCTCACCCAGTGTCTACAAGGATTCCTCCTTGCTTGGTACATTCCCTGGTCTTCCTCCTCCCATCTCTGATCCCAGCTCATCGAATGTTTGCATGATGCAATCGTCTCGGGCTTCTCTCAAGCGGCCCTCCTCGGCTAGTCAGTAGCCCCCTCGCCCTCCACAGCTGTCTCCTAGCCCTCTGATGCAGCCTCTTAGACCTCCTTGTCCTGGCCCTTTAGCTGGTGCTCATGAGTCACTTTATCCTACTAGGTCGGTTCCTCCAGGCCTTAACCATTTAGGAGTCGTCCCACCTGGCCATTACCCCTCCGGTCAGATACTGTTCCTAGTCCCTCCAATAGGCATCTATATGGCACCTATCATGGCCACCCTCTCTCTTCCTAACTTGACCATTGGGATTCCGGTTTGGTACCTTGATCCTCCAACCGCTACCCCGCCAGGTCAACCTAAACCTTATCTTGCTTTGACCCTAGTTCAACTGGTCCCCTTGACGTCTCCCGTTGTCATAGTGCCTCAGCCACCTCAACAGGAACTGCTTCCTATCGTGACCACTTTGGGTAAGAAGGTCAGAGCTCATAAAAGGGCCTCAAAGGACAAAGCTGCCTCGACTGACCCTGCACCTCCTCCACCTCCAAAGCCTTGTGCTTTGTGTGATGTCATTGGTCATGCCACCCATACTTGTCCCGATTTTCCCCACATCAAGCCCATGGTTAATGTCGTGTTCCCTGAGTATACGGTCCCTGAAACCTCTGCTTCTTCATTGAGCGCAACCAAGAACACCAAGACTATTCACACCAAACACCCTTGTGCTTTTTGTGGTCTCCATGGCCATTACTCTCGTCATTGTCCTTACCTTACGCATTACTGTGCCTCTTTATAGGTAGTTTGGGAGTACGAGATTGAACAGAACCAATCCGCTTCTCCCATACTAGCACAGAATGCTGCAGGCTAGACTGGGGATTTACCCACTCCTATTGACATTCCCCCCCTGATGTCGAAATGATGGAGCATGCGGCCACCATCCTCTACCTTTCATCATCCTTGAGACCCTCGATAGAAGCTCCCTCTGAATCTTCTCTTGTTGTTTCACTTGACCTCCTTTCAGCGAACATCTCGGGCTCAACATCAGTGGATCCTTTATCTTCTTGTTCTTATGTCATCCCCCCATGACGATGTGCATGTGAGCCTTTCTTCTCATAATGAAGAGTTAGGTAGCTTTTTCACATCACGTGGTCTTTCTTCCTCCTGTCATTCCACCTTGTTTTGTGATGACGACATCATGGAAGCCATGGCCACCCCTGATTTCATCCTTCCCACCTATAAAAGGGATGCCATCATCCATACCTTTGGTGACTTGCGCGGCCTGAGATCAAGCTAGGCTTCTGGTAGCTCTCACACTTCCCCTCCCTGGCAGCATGTGGGTAGTAGACATCCTACCTAGATCACTCCCTTCCATAGAGTGTGTTCGATTTCTACTTTGCGCTCAGGTTGCCAGCATTGTTCTTTATCCTCCCATTTATTATCTTGTGGCATCATTCAGAGGGACCCCCCATCCACAACTTATATCAGTTTTGCCGATGGTGCAAGTCGCTACTCCCAGAATTTAGCCTCGGCAGGTTGGGCCACTTTTACCCCCTTGCGTGCACTTGTTCTTTCGAATGGTGTATGCATTGGTACTCCTACCAATAATCAGGCTGAATATGATGCAGTACGAGGTTTATTAGCCGATGCCCTTTCACATCGCATCCTCCATCTTCATGTTC
Source organism: Pinus albicaulis (assembly GCA_034641835.2). NCBI lineage: Eukaryota > Viridiplantae > Streptophyta > Pinopsida > Pinales > Pinaceae > Pinus > Pinus albicaulis. The sequence continues at coordinate 815,495,782 of CM076569.1, read as the reverse complement.
ATTTATATTCCCTGCTTCTTGTCATGCAATTGAATGGTGTCTATCGCATGCATAATCCTATCCTTTTCAGAAGATATTTACGAGTGAATATTTTGATGCGTGAATTTGAAATCATTACTTTCAGTCATGTACCTAGAGCACAAAATCACTATGTAGATAGCATTGCAAACCAAATTCTGGATTGGCATTTAACACACACATTTAACACAAGACAGTAACATAAAAATATCAAAACGATGCATATCCATAGTATGTGTCATATAAAATGTTTTAGAGTTCATCAACTCTGATACATATGACATGCCCATAGCATGTTACAAAAACTCAAAACTAGGGGCACCACCTACCCCTAAACACTAATCACTATCTGGAGGATCCCGAACCAATGGCTTTTCCCCCACAACTCTTAGATCACGCATACCCTGTCCGGCCATCGCTATGCGCCGCATGACACCTGGCCATTCCGAGGGTAAGCCAATACATGGCTGTATGTATTGGTCATCTAAGTCCTGCCAGACGCACTCTGAGACACCGGTAAGAAGCCTCTCACATCTATGACGGATGTCCCCCAGAAGGGCTGCTGCATCTTTATTTTGTTGCGCCTTTGATCCACTAGATCCTCTGGCCCCCGATACTACAGGACGTCCCATGTACCCAGCCGGTTTTATCGTTGCTGTATCTGCATACCAAAAGTAAAATAATCAGTAACACATACAATATTCTAGAAACTTTACATGCACATAAAAGATTAGCAATTTGTCACTTACCATCGGGTCCCCATATACGACCAGGTGGTAGTGGCAGATCCAGGTCCCCACAATAACTCATCCCAATATAGGGATAGTTGTCGATATATAGCGGCATCTGATCCCAATGAACAAAGAAATGAGGACGGAACACCCATCCAACTGCTCCACCTCCTCCTCTGCATAGTAGTCACCCCCACTGGTGCATCCTAGGCTCTCTCGGGCCACCATCTTGGAGTTGTATGCGAGGTTGAAGTGTCGGGATCTTCTCAAAGAAGAAAGAGCACAAAATTGTACCATATGGATAGTCATGGTTCACTTACTTCTTTCATAGCGACAACTATCATTTCAATGATGATAGCATCATTTGGGCCCACCCATAGTAGATCCCACTCAAAACACTCTCCACAAGCATCATTTTCCCCCTAGTAATGTGATGGAGTGCCTGGTTGCCTAGGATCCACAGCACTGCTGCAACCACAGCACGGGTCTCTAACCTCTCCAAATCCCCGATGGGTATCCAAGTCCCCTTGACTTAGAGACCTGGCCGATAATGGAACTCTACAAACTCTATGATATTTTGCCCACGTGGTAATACTGGTTGAGTATTCCCTACCATCCCAAGTGGTGGGAGACTAGTCAGGAAATATATATCCTAGACCGTCAACTCAATCCGATGCCCCTGCACTATAAAGACCTCATGGTCCGGGTCCCAATATCTAACAATCCGGGCCAATAAGGGCTCCCCAGCTCTTATCAAAGGGTTCTCCACAAATTTCATAACCCCAAACCTGTCCAAAGCACTGCGAACACCTTGATCCTCCCAGATCTCCAACCGTAATGCGCCCAGGTCTCTCTCTCTCCATTTGATCCATAATTCTTCCATATCTACACAAAACCATCATACTTGTCAGTATACAGATAGGAAAGACTATTTCTCATCACAAAAGCCTAGTGCTCAGCCAAAAAAAAGCACAGAAAAACCCCTCCCTGACAGGTCGCACTTTTCAGGCCCAAACCTGGGATAGGTCGCACTTTTCTGCCCAAAACCTGCTACCTAGGTCACACTTTTTTCCCCATAAAGTGCGACCCGGCCGTGAGGAGGAGTAGGGGGCTATTTCTAAGCCCTAGAGACCTAATCTGAACTTTTAATCCACTGAAAATAAAGAGTAGGGTTAGGCCTCTTACCTGTAACTGACGAATATTGATTCCAACAGTCAGTTTGTCCACTACGATCCCTGCAAGATTTGGGGCCTTCTCTCCTCTCTACATTCACCACAACTCCACATGAAAATGAATGAATTTGGAGGGAAAATGCCTTATTAAAAGAGAAACCCCTATTTTTTCTTTCGCCCGCTACGACCCAACGGTAGCTCTGTTCACCAAACCGTCCACACCATTGGAAAGCTCTCACCGAGCCCTCAAATGGGTATCTGTTAGTTTTTAGTGATTTGATACTTCACCAGGACACATTTTCCCAAGAAGCGCCACTTCACCCTTCCTCAACTAAATTGCACTTCCCTTGCACCTTGCGTGCAAGGGCACAATTTTTGCCTCCATACTTGTCCACGCTCGTGTTGACTTCTGTTGTGAGTTACCATCTTGTACTCATGCTTTTATGGTCCCCATGGGACCCTTTTCTTGTGTGGCAGCACCATTGAGTCACCCTTGTTTAGAGCATTCGAGTTGAGTCATCATTGCTTTCATGGAGTATATCCCGAGTCCCTTTGCATCTCGCTATAGTCCTCCATCCTTCATTGCTTGGTCCCTCTCTCGTGTCGCACATTATGGCCTTAGCCCTACTATCTCCCATCCCTCATGATTTTGTGTCAGTCACTGCTAGGTCATCCATGCTCTTTATGTTCTAACAAGGGAAGTCGTCCGTTTGCTACTCAGTCCCCCCCATTTCATCATCATCATTGGTGTCAGTCTGTCAGTCGCTCTACTATTGTCTCTCATGCCTTAGTTGAGGACCCCTTATTGCCTTACCTATGGCAGACCTCCTTCTATCCACATCAACTCATTCATTCTAGAAGACAAGTCTAGAGGGCGGTGTACCTTGGTTCCAGCTTCCACTCTTGTTCGGTGCCACAGATCAGGCAAAGGGACTCCTTATTTCCCTATGAATTGATTGGTTCTCAGCTCCAGATCCTTTCATCATGATCAAGATCTGTATACTTGATGGTTCAGTGATGCAACAGTTGATATCGGTGATTCCTAGGTGTGTGTGAGATGTCTCAACCCTCATGAGGGGGTGGCCTTACAGGTAGCCCCCCACATACCTGGATGACTTCTTCACTTCAGCCTTTGATGCAGCTCTATAGATTTGATGATACCGACCTCAGTCGCTTGCAACACCTTCTTGATTGCATATATCAGTTAGATTTTTAGAGCCCTTTCCTGTTCACAAGGGCATCTAGGTTGTATTCATATCTCATTTTTTCAGATATTATTGTACAAAGTCTTGGCTGTTATCCCAGGCACAATATGTATGTGGGATTCATTATCATGTTATTCATCTAGCTCATTTTTATGCTAGCATATGCTTTATTATTTCATCCCATGGTTTTCCGGACGCCTTATTGTTTGTACTATTTCCTCGGCGGGCATAGGTATGCCTCCCCCACCGCCTATAGCAGGTACTCACTCATCAAAGAGACTTGTCACACCTGTAAGTCTCACCTCCTCAGGTTCTAGTTCTTTTAGCACTTTGGTCTACCTTATACTCCTCTCTCTTTGACTTCCCCTTCGACGTCTAGTGATTGAGTTCTTACAACGTACTTCGATCATACGATTAGCTCCTAACGCTCGCATGCTGGGGGGAAATCTGTTACACCATTTTTTGGTCATCTAACCCATTGGTATTAGATGGACCCAAGTACACCATGTAAGACCAATTTTACCCTAAGTATAATTGCATTCATTATGAAAATAACTTAGTAAAACCACCTTTATTAAGTTGTTTATGGTCTAAACAGGAAACCCCATGGGGAAACACTAAATAAATCCATATTTGTTTGATTTTCCTCAAGGAATAATTAGTTAAAAAATAGTTTAATTAATATTCCTGGTTATATTTAACCCAAAACAAGGAAATTAATTATATAAATCATTATTTATCTTATTATTTTCTAGAATATTATTTAAACATTACTTAAATAATATTCGTTGTTAAATATGACTAAATCTCCCTTAAATAATTAAATAAATCATTATTTATTTGATTATATTTATCAACCATATCCTTAAAATGATAAATAAATCATTTATTTATTTATTATTACTCAATCACATCCTTAAAATAATAAATAAATCATTTATTTATTTATTATTTACAAATAAAGGGATTTGACCAAAGTCAAATTCTTTTTCCCTCCAACAAATATAATAAAATATTCCATAAAAGTTGGATCTTGATTTGGTTAATAATATTTTAACTATGCACCAATATCTAGACTAACTCAATATTTTGTTATAAATAGAAGGGTTTTCCCATTCATTTGTCACCTTTTGTTGCCTAAAGATCACTCTGGATCTCAACTCTTGGTCTGACTATTGATCCACCATCATAGTCATATTTTTTCATTTTTTTATGGGTTTTCTACACCATCAAGAGAGAGGAATTCTAAATCTGAAGTGCTGAGGACTTACAAGAACCCATCCCATTGAGGATAACCATGAACACCCTCTTGTGTTTTCCTCCCAGGTGCCATTAATACAAAATTCATTTGATATATTCTTGTCTTTTCTATTGGATGCATGGAGTAAATCTTGTTTTTTCTACTGTCTAATGTCTTCTAATGCATAGATCTAGATTTTTGCAGCATTTATCTTGATCACCTAACTGTATATATGAAGATATTAGCAGTCATTTATGCTATTAGGGTTGTTTGTTATGTGCAGCTAAAGTGGTATTTTTTCGTACGCTTGGAATTAAGATTCATACTAACGACTGGCGACTCCACACGGGTTTATGATTACGACCGCTGTCGTTTTTCTAATCCTTGTGTTGGCAATATGATGCAGAGTGTTGTCCTTGATGGCAACCCACTGAATGAAGATGAAGACATGCGACTGTTGACATGTGTTGTCTTTGATGGCAAACCACTTGATGAAGTTAGTTTTGATCTGATGGACTTGGTAAATGATGTAAATCTGATATGCAATAGCAATATGATCCTGAGTGTTATCCTTGAATGGCAAGATGATGGCAACTTACTTGATGAAGTTGTGCTTGATAGAATATGCTCTTGATGAAGAAAATCTGATGTATCTACAGTGAGTACAGTAGGCAATAAAGAAAGGAATTCAGCATGTGATAGATCTATGATGAAAAGAGTATGTCTCTAGGCATACGTGGATTTTCCCAAGGGAAGTCGCGTATGCACGCGGGAAAGAACGTTCCATGTCGCGTATGGGCAAAAGCGCTCAGAAAGTGCTAAACCAAGGGTAACCACCATGGTATTGACCCATTGTATTGGGTAATGATTCGTCTAAATGACCTCCTCCAGGAATACCATCGGAAGTAATGTGGTTTTGGCTCATGGTATTGAAAAAGGGTAAACCTATATAAGGAGAAGAAATTCATTGTGCAAATTATGAGTGTGGGAGCAAGATGTCTGAGCTTGAATGAATACTTCTCTGTGAAGTATATCTGTATGGAAAGGGTAAAGGTTTGATAATAGATCTGAATCTATGATGCTATGAAGAAATGATGAAGCGGAATATCTAGATCTGGAATGTATTTGTATCTGCTAGATCTGTTTATGGAAGGTTTAGATCTGAGATGAGGCGAACATCTGTCTGAAGCAAAAGGGTAAATCTGAACTGAATATCTGATCTGAAGAAGTATGTTGCTCTATAATAGTTGAAGATCTATATGCTAGTTTGCCGCAGAGGAAGCGCGTATATACGCAGCTTCGATGAAGAGAAAGCACGTATGCGCAATAAAATTAGCTCTGTAATTTGTACTGAAGTATATGCGGGTTTATGTGAACGGAAGCGTGTATATAGGCGACATCAGTGAAAGGAAAGAGCGTATGCAAACTAGGGTTTGCTGAAGTCTGTGGTAAAAAATGTCTGATCTGTTCTGCTGGTTTACTGATATCTGTCAGTGAGTTATATGTATCTGTTTCATGGTTGACTGTGCTTAAAAGTATGGAAAGGGTCCAGTCTGAAAATATGATGAAATGTGGCCTGTAAGTGGTGTCCTAAAGGAAGCTTTGGATCCAGTGTGAAAATTGATGAAACGTGGTCCATAGAGGTGCTGAGGGTTGTAGCCTTCAGTCAGGGGGTTGTAGCTCCCTTCCAGGTGAGGCTGGTAAACGAGATCGAGGGGTCGTAGCTCCCTTCCAGGAGAGGCTGGTAAACGAGTCAGGGGGTTGGAGCTCCCTTCCAGGAGAGGCTGGTAAACGAGCGCAGGTGGGTGCCTGCGTGCTGGTAGAGTCTGCACCGGCACATATGTTGTAAGATGTTTTCTCTATAATAAAATATTGAAGGCTGAGCAACTGCAGCGGTGGTTTTCTCCCGACTTGGGTTTCCACCTAAAAATCCTGGTGTTCATGTGTGATGCTTTGCGTGATGGTTTATTCTGTTCTTACTGCACATGTTTACTGTTTATTAAACATCTGATGAATGAATTATGGAATGATATAATTGAAGAATTAATGACATAATTAGATCTCTGTGTATACGCGAGTTTCATAAAGGGTATCCGCGTATATACGCGAGTCTGTATCAGGAAAGTAGCGTATGGGTTTTAGAAGAAAGAAAAAATAAAAGTTTTGAATATGCAGTAAATACTGATTCACCCCCCCCCCCTCTCAGTATTTTTCCCAACACCTTGCATATCCAACTGCTTCAAACCCTAGGATTTTTCTTGATGGTATTTTTAACCTATAAAACCCTAAAACGATAAATTTTTTAACTTCTGCATGTTTTCAGACCCATTGTGCAGGTGACCGACATTAGCCGCAGCTGAGATGACAATTTTTTCTGAAACCTGCCATCGAGAGTGCCAGAGGTCCAGGTCGCACTTTTCAGCCCAAAACCTGCGACCTGGACCCTCAGGGCACACATTACAGCCCAAAAAGTGCGACCTGGACCTTTTGCGGGAATTTTTCTGAAAGTTTTCTGGGTTTTTCTGAGCCTTTGTTCAGGGTTTTCTGACCTCTGTCTCTGCCCTTTTTGGACCTGTACTTGTTCTGTTTTACTCAACTAAGTGGGAACCTAGCCCCCTAGGGCTTTAGTACCCACCATTTTTTGTGGAAGAGTTTTTGTTGTTACAGGTTGTCTGAAATTTCAGAGTCTTCAACCATTTTTTCACATCTAATACCTTACCTTTAGATTCACTTTAGATCAGCTTGTTATCCATCCAAATCTCCTCATTCAGCTTTTTTGGAGTTTTCCTTTAGGGTTCACTCCGTTTCCCTCCTGGAGATAGCCTTTCGCCACCTCTTTTTACAGCAATTTTTCCTCAGATCTATTGTTGTTTCTGCACCACTTGCCAGCATATTTTGTCCTTTATATCCCTGTCCCTTATGACCTTAGATCTATTGGTTTTTTTAGTGTGTTTTGATTAGTTTTTTCACTCACCTATAGACTATTTGTTGAGAGGCCCACCTTCTTGGGCTTAGATTATTGCATTATTAGCTTTTTATTTTCTGTTTTGTAGGCTTATATACTATTATCTCAAAATCAGACCCTAAGAGGCTGCTGATCAAGAAGACTCTGAGTAACTATTTCAAACCAAACTTTTAGTTGAGGCTTAGCCTCCTCAACCTGAGAGGGCTCTCTCAATAGGTTTATGATTTTCAAATAAGGATTAGATGGCTAACTTTATGAGTAAAATGGATAAAAATGGATAGTTGGTTGCACTGTTAATCAACAAAAATTTATTGGGCTTATGGAGTCAAGTGTGTTTTCACAAAACATGAATATCAGCTTCATTTGGAAGTCAAGGAATTTCAGGGTTTAGATGCATCAAAGAACAGTAGAACAGAAAATAAACACAGTTCATGAACATATGAAAAAAGTTACAGCACCTTCAGTGAATTCTAAGTAACATACATTCATGCCACTGCAAGTAATTTAAAGGGGAAAACAATGAGAATATTACACAACCATAACCCTTTCTGAATCCTGAGTCATGAAACCAATATCTCTGTATTAACATAAAAACACAGTTTTTGCTACAACAACAGTATGCTTGCTTATGAAAATTTCCAACCCTATGAAATTTGACTTCTTGTCTCTTATAGAGTCATCATTACATTTCTTGGATTCTCTCCAAACACTTGAGAGAATTCAAATTTGCTAGCTTGAAACCTATCAACTGCTAAAACAAACTTTAATTACATCTGACAGTTAAACTGTCTATTCTAGAGTCCTAACACAACTAGGATTAAAACTCTTTATTATAACTTAACAACCTTATCTAAGCATTAAATCTTCTATCTGACAGCTGCTTCTCCTAAACTTCGGCCTTGATGATGTCCATCTCCTTGTTGTTTGACTGTATTTATTTTCCTCTTATCTGCCCTGAAAAATAGGAACATGCTCCCTGCAAAATAGCTATGGTGCTTCATTTATGTTTCTTCAAACCATCTGCTGACCAAATTGTGCTAAAAAACATGTGGCAATGTCTTATTGAACTCATGTGACTTCGCCCTTCCAGCTGTGACCAAAAAAAACCTTTGAAGAAGTGCCAAAAACTATTAACATTACTGTATTACGAAACTGTCTGCTATTTTCGTAGCGCAGAACATCACCCTTGAAAACCTTACTTGGAATCTTCATTTTCCTTTGTTTTTCTATTAGATCTTCACTTATGGTCTTTATGCATCCTTTAGCAGCATCAAGGTTTAATAAACATGCATTTTTACCCTTTGAAAACTTGCAAAATTTATCAAACTGCATCCTACAGCGGTTTTGTAGCGCGCTACGAAACTGTTGTGTATGACACCTACAACAGTTTCGTAGCGCCCTACGAAACTGCTGTGTCTATCTATTCACATCTTGTTTCAAAAATTTAAAGATTTAGAATTTTACTGCCATCCTTCCAGTTATATATAGGCTTTCATAATCAACACAAACCAACTCTGAACTGCATCAAAAATGAAATCTTTCCACATAACCTCAAAAATGTATTAGGAGATGTGACTTACTATTTACACTCATTTTGGATATGGTTGATCTTCAGGCTTTGCTAGTTGTATCTCAAGGTCTTCAACCTAAATTTTAAGCTTTCTATTATTTGCTGTTAGTTTGGTATTAACCATCCTTATGAACTTTTCTTCCTTGATTGCAGGGATGGTCCATATGAAGAATTGATCCTGACTACTGATTGACTCACTGTTTGAAACCTTTTCTAGCTCCCACAGACCTTTCAACCTCTCAAAGTTTGACCTTTCTATAGCATGCATTCTCACTTTATTCCTCAATTTATCAATGTCAATGTTTTCAAGTCTTAGTTTGTCTTTAACCTCCTCATAACTACTCCTTTCTCTCTGAGTATTAAAAACTTTGTTTCTATCTTATTCAAGTATTTGAGATGTTGTATTAATGGGTTCTTAAAAAACATTTTCATCCTCACCTCCTATTTGGTCTATCTCCATGTCTGGCTGCTGCATTTTCTTAGACTGCCTAGTCAATGGTTTTCTCGGCTTAAAAACAAACTCTGACACCTCATCCTCAAAGTCTAATTTTTTTGATGTTTTCAATTTCTTTGATTTGCCACTTGTATCCAGCTTTATGAACTCTGCTTGAACCAGGGGAGACTCTTCAATGCCAATAGCTTGTAATATATCATTCAAGTCACCTCTTAATTGCAAATTTTCATCTGCGACCACAGCCTTACCCTTCTCCTTTGACCTTTGACTCCTAGTCAACGTCTTCTGAGCTGTTTTACTAGTTGATTGTTTCTAAATTGTCTCTTTAACCTGAGTTCTCTTCTTCTGTGTAGATTGAGGAGTCCTTTGGATATTCAGTGATGTTTTTATCGCAGGTTCCTTAACCTGTTTCTTGGGCTTAAGCTTGACAAACCTCCTTGATTTTGATTCTATAGGTTCAGTAGTCTTTGATGAAGATGTTTCTTTGACTTGATGGCTAGCACCTGTTCCTTCAAACCCTATTCCACTCAAAAAGAGAAATGCAGACCATTCTCTATTCACTTTCTAAAGCTCATGCAAAACTATTAACTTGACTAAACCATGATGAAATAATGAGGTTTCACATGCCTGAGTTTTCATCTGAACTTTTTTTGCCATCTTGGCCAGACTTCGAAATAGAAAGAAAGGTAAGTCTAGAGAGATTATTCCTGTGAAATGCAATAAGAGTTTAAAGTGGTATGTGTACACCTTGTGGTATCTCCCTTTGCAGGTGAAGTACCTTTGGATATTGTAGAGAAGATTGGAAAATGCATCCTTGAGATAACTTCTTGGCACAACCTTGTTCAAATCAGTATCCATAAACTCTGGTTTCAAAAATATTTTGCAGGGTTGCATTTCAAACCTAAAATTCTTAAACCATCTATCCTCCCATCTTGGAATTTCTATGACTGCTGATATAACTTCAGGAGAAATTTGCAAATTGAGAAAACCAACCTTTATGATTGACCCTGTGAAGTTGGTGGAAAATTATTTGGTAACCTGATTATGCCCTCCTTGAAGCTTTTCACAGAACCTCCAGAACCCTACCTTCTTGAAGGTTTCTTCAACATCTTTATCTCTTGTGAGAGTTTCTAAACCTTCGGGTTCTGTCCTCAGGCAGTGACCAGACTAGTGATTTCTTTTTTTTTTTGTCATCTTCTTCTTTAAAATCCCGTGTCTTCAACAAATCTGTAATCAATCTCTTTGTTGGATGAACTGGTTCGCTTGAGAATTTGTTTCAGCCTCGCTTGATTGAAGTTTTGCCTCGCTTGATTAGAAACCTTGTTTCATCCAACAATTCTTTTTAAACTTACTTTTTGGAAATCAAAACTGCTGACATAACATTCAATTGGGTTCAGCCTCGCTTGATTGGAAATTCTGCCTCGCTTGATTGGAAATTCAGCTTCGCTTGATTGGAAATCCAGCCTCGCTTGAAAACCTTAAAGAGAGCTCTGGTTTCTCATCATAAGCTTCTCTTTCAACAATAGATATGCATGCATTGTTTTCGTTGCATGAGATAAAATCAATGATAACCAATCCCGTTTTCAAATTTACAAAGGACCAATGACAAATGACCGCTAATGAATCTCATAATGATTTCATAACTTCTTTGGATGGTTGCATACGTGAAGGAGGATTCATGGACTAACACCATAATCATGAAAATTTAACCCCAAGTTGATGGATGTGATAGTTAAACTGAAAATTCCAAAACCCCAATTTTGTAGCGCTGGTAGTGTGATTTTGGGATTTTGCGCTACGAAAAGACTAGCGTTTTCGTAGCACATAAGTAGTTTTTTACATTGAGCACGCTACGAAAACATGGTTTCGTGGCTTATTCAATTTTTTTTTTGAAAAAGAGTTAAAATATGGTTTTCAAAACATGGCATGAGACTTCTAAGGAGTAAAGAAAGGTTTATGAACTTCATTTGGTGATGAAATGAGACTTGTAACCTATGACTTAGACCCTATGAAACATAAAAATGACTCAAACCCTATCTAATACCATGACTTAGGAACAAGTATGAACTGACTGAATTTAGAGAATTTCAATAGTGATAACAGTGGCTCCACTTGGGATAGTGTGCCCCTGTGGTACACTAAGAACTCGCAGCTCCAATGCTATCCATTTTTTTAATAAAAACAAAATTTTTTTTGACAAGAATCTTCTTCAAACTGTTGGGCCTTCACCTCAGGCTTAAGATTTATGTTTCAGCTTGTCATTTATTAGAAAAAACTGACAAAGATGAATATATACATTGTCATGAGTGATTTATAATACTTCAACAAACATAATGCTTTAGGAACCTGCCATTAACAGGCCTTGCAGCATATGATCCTCCATCAATTTCCTGTAATATGTAAGTGTTGTTTCCATGAAAACCAGCAATATGAAAAGGACCCTTCCATAAATTCTCAAACTTACCATGCTTTCCCTTTTCCTCGATTTTGGCCTCCCATTTCAGCACTTTGTCATGAATCTGAAAATTGTCCTCTTTGATCCTCCTATCAAATGTATTCTTAATTCTGTTTTGAACATGCTGATGATTGTCATAGAATTCATTTATCTTTTCTTGCAAGGCTATCAACTGGTTTATCCTCCTTTGGATGGCATTTGGTTCTTCTTCAAGTCCTTGAATTAACTTCATAACCGGCACCCCAAGTGACGTTGGGAAAACAACTTCAGCCCCATAGAATAATTCATATGGCGAAGTTCCAATTGATCTCTTTGTACAAATCCTATCAGCCCATAAGGCGTACTTTAGCTTTAAATGCCAAGATTTCTTGTTCTCCTGCAGTACCTTTTTGATGATTCTTACAATGCTCTTATTTGATGATTCAACAAGACCATTACCTTGTAGATAGTATGTTGTGGAGTGTCCAAGAGTTGATGTGATATTGATGGAAGAAATTTATCATTTTCTTGGACTTAAATGCTTTATAATTATCTGTTATAATCTTCATGGGACAACCAAATCTTGACAATATATTATTCTCTAAGAAAGAAATAATTACATAGTCATTAGCTTGCCTGGTTGGTATCGCTTCTATCCATTTGGTGAAGTAGTCCATTGCTGTAAGAATCCAGCGACGCTGCGCTGATGAATATGGATGTATCTCTCCAATAAAGTATAACCCCCATTGCTAAAAAGGAGCTTCAACATAGATAGGAACCAAAGGTAGAGGTACAAGCTTTCTTCTTCCTTCAAACATTTGGCACTCATGACATGCAGCGATCTTTTTATAAATATCTTTAAACATTGTTGGCCAAAAATACCCAGCTCTTAGGATCTTGTTTGATGTAGCTTTCCAATAATGATGTCCCCCACATTCACCTTTATGGAATTCTTCAATGATATTTTCAGCCTCTTCTTCAAGTAGACAATTCAGCAAAATTCCTCCTCCATCTTTCCAAAATAGATTTCTATCATAAAAAAATATCGCAATGATTTCAGCTTAAAAAACCTTGATTTGGACTTTGATAGATCAGCGGGAGCTTTATTATGCTGTAGAACAAAAACCACATCCTTATACCACTTTGAAGTAAGAAATTTCTCATCAATTTGGACCAATTCTTCTTCATTTTCAGAAATTTCTGATATTTCTGCATTCAGATTTATGTCAAGACAGTCCAGATTTGACTGAGTCTGTAGTTTCACCAAGCCTTGTCCCTTCACCAAATTTGTTGGTTTGATGTCTATATCATATTCCAACAATTTGGTGATCCATTTTCCCCTCTTGCCATCCGGATCTGCCTGAGTTAGAATGTCTTTTATCACAACACTTGGAACATATGCTATGATATGCGAATGCAAAACATAAATTCTAAAATCTTTTATAGCTTTCACCAAAGCATAGGCCTACCTCTCTAGAATATTATACTTCAGCTTAGCATTTGCTAATGTCCTACTAAAGAAACAAATAGGTTGTTCAATACCTTGCTTTCATTTTTGTAGCAAAACTCCAGCAATTGTTTTTTCGGAAGAAAATGTAAAAACTAGAAATTCTTTGGAAAAATCCGGACTGATGAGTATCGGTGCTTGTGTGAGTGCCCTTTTGATTTCTTCAAAATATTTCCTTTCTTCAGCTGTCCATTTAATGTCAACTCCTTTCTTTAACATCCTTGTTATATCTTTGATAATCTCAGCAAAGTTAGGAATGAAACGCCTAACAAAATTCACTTTCCCAAGAAAAGATTGAATCTCTTTCCTAATTCTTAGAAAATATACCTTTTGAATTGCATTAACTCTATTAGGATCAATCCTAATTCCTTCTTCAGAAATAATATGACCAAGTAATTTGCCTGATGTTAAAGCAAAGATGCTTTTAGGAGGATTAAGAGAGATACCAAACCTTCTACATTTCAGCAGAATTTTTTCTAGGTGTTTCAAATGATCTTATTCTTTCTTTGAATAGATTGTGATATCATCAAGATAAACAACTACCAAATTATCCTTTTCTTCATAAAAATTAATGTCCATTGCTCTTTGGAAAGTGGCTCCCGCATTCATGAGACCAAAGGGCATTTTAGCGTACATGAATGTACCCCATGGTGTTGTGAAGGTTGTTTTTTCTTGATCATCTGGATGCACAAGAATCTGATTGTAACCTGAAAAACCATCAAGTATAGACTTCCTTTGTGAACCAACAATATTTTGCAGAATTGAATCCATCTTAGGAAGAGGATAGTTATCCTTTAGTGAAGCCTTATTCAAATTTCTGAAGTCAATACAAATTCTGATTTCTCCACTCTTCTTCCTTACTAGAACTAAGTTTGCAAGCCAATTTGAAAATCTAATTGGAACAATGATCTTTGCATCAAAGAGTTTCTTAATCTCCTTTTCAATCAATGGCATGAGAAGAGGATTAATTCTCCTCAATTTCTGCTTGAAAGACTTCTCATTTTCCTTGATAGGAATAGTATGTTGAATAATGGAAGGATCATATTGCTTTAAATCATAATAACTCCAAGAAAAACATCTATAAACCTTCTCATCATCTCAATATATTTGAATTTCACATCAGCTGAAAGAAGCTTTGAAATTTTTATCATTTTAGGCAAAGCTAATGTACCAAGATTACAACTCTACTTCCTCTTCATTAGCTTGCAATTTTGGTGCTTTAAACACATCATTTTGATAAAAAATTTTATCAAGAGGAATAAGACCTTTTAGTATTGAATTATTCTTCAATTGCAAAACTTTAGAATTTTCTTTAGGCTCAACAAGCATATTTTGCGGATCTACATGTGTATTTTCAAATTCCTCTTTCAGCTCAATAAATTTATTTACCTGTTGATCATCTTCAAAAACTTGCCAATTTATGATATTTTCCGGTATAGCTGGCCTATGACGAAATTCAATCTCATATTTTTCATTTGAATGCATAGGAATAATGAAAAGACTTGCGGAAACAGCAAGGGAATCAGCAATAGAATTTTGATCTCTAGTTTTGACTATGAAGGAATAAGACTGAAAGTTTTCCAACAAGTCTAAAACTAAATTTTTGTAAGCTCTCATTCTTACATCCTTCATTTGATAGACACCTTCAAATTGTCTAATAACCAATTTAGAATCTCCAAAAACATAAATATTTCGAGCCTTCATCTTTTTCAAAACATCTAGACCCAAAATCAAAGATTCATATTCAGCCATGTTGTTTGTGCAATCAAAATTCAGTTTGTAAGAGTAAAACTTACTCTCATCATTTGGATTTGTAATCCAAATCCCTACTTCTGCCCCTTATTTTCCTGCTGATCCACCAAAGTACAATGACCACCATTCCTCCATCTCTTTGTCATTTACTTGTTGATTTTCTGCATGCTGATTTTCTGAGTGCTGATTTTCTGCTCTTATTTCTTCCTCAACACTATCAGCAGATTCATTGAAAAGAATGGCAGATCCAAGTTCAGTATCAAAGGCATAAATAGGAAAATTCTGAGGCTTATATTTGCTACTTACCATGTAAGCCATTCTAGTCTCCCAATACAATCTCTTTTGTTCACCAAAAACTGGAATAGTAGCATAGGAAAGATCCATCTACATTGTGCCTTTGATTTTCGCTACCCATGATCTTGACAATAGCATACCAAACTTTGGAGGAACATCAGCCACAACAATATCCATAACAATTGTCTTTGCTGGAATTTGCGTTAAACCGACAACAACATCTTTGATTAGACCAATACATTGAACTCTCTTTGAATCAAAAGAAAACAAATCCTTATATGGTCTTGTGATTTGTAATCCCATTCTTTCCATGATCACTTTAGGCATAAGGTTATGTGAAGCCCTGGAATCCAGCATAGCATTATGCAAAGTCATATCATGAATAATAATGCTTACATAAAAAGGATGAAACTCTTCATTTTGATCATCTTCTAACCTTGGACCCAAATATATAGTAGGATTGTCTTCTTGGACATTCAAGATATCAGCAGCCCCTGGTTGTGAATTCAACATCTTAACTATCTTGCTTCTATATTCATTCACCTTGAGAATCTCACTGAAAGGGGCTGATATTTTAATCTTTGAAATTTCATTCTCAAGGTTGAAAACAGAAATAGACTTTTCAACATCTTTGACAAGAGGAGGAAGTTGAGTGTCTTTCTTACCAAATGGAATATCCTTTTTACCTTCAACCACCTTTGGGGTATCATTCTTATCTTCAGCATCCTTTGGAGCATCTTTCTTGGGATGTGCTTTTCTTGCAATGATAGGCACATTTCTATTTCTGAGATTATATTGCTTCTGCATCTCGAAAATAGCATGTTGATACCCTTTAAAATAATCTTATGGTTCTTCTCCTTGATTAGCCAAATCTGACTCATCATGCTCTTATTTAGTCAAGAAGATTCATGACATTTCTTCGTCAAGACAATGGATGGATTCTTCAGGAATCTCAGACTCATCTTCTTCATCTACCAAATTTTGTTGAAAAGGAGGTCTCATTGGAGGGTCAGCTTGCTGATTTTTGTTCTCTCTCGGCCTTTGTTGATTTTATGGTCTCCTAAATTGTGGATTTCTAAATTGAGGTTCACATGGCACAGGAGGAGCAGAAGTGTTACCAAGAGCTAACAACAATGTTACCGATGAAACGGGAACTCTATCCCAAAAAGACTAAAAAAACATGAAAAAACGCCCCAAAAACAAAAAAGTGTGTATTCTAGAACGCATTTGTTTTTTTCTCAAGGTCAAATTTCACTTTTTTATAAAATTATGCTAAAAAAGAAATTTTTTCTTGAAAAAATGATTGAAAAAACACCCTCAAAACAAAACGAGCTGATGCTGGAATAACAAAAAAAAAACATTGTGTCACACTTTTGACACATTGTAACAATGGAATTAAAGACAACATATTAGGGCATTGAAAAATCATAAAATTCCATAGTTTTTGATAGATGATGTTAAATATAAACAAAATCATGTCTGAAGGGCTTATCATTTCGAACAATTTTTAACCATGTTGTTAAACATAAAATATCTTGACTCTAAACAACCCTAAAATTGTAATTATTTTCAACCATAACATTAAAGATAAAATTTCGCAGCGCATAAAAACCTTAATGACAAGTTGTAAATCTCAAGTTTTTAAATCTTAAGTTTTCAAGATACTTATGGAGAAATTATATGACTTAAACAATTTTTAAAAATGAACAAATAAATGAAAAAATTATTATTCATATATTTGTTTGTTTTTATATAAAAACATATTTTTTAATTTTTTTATTGTTTTTCTATATTTTAAATTATAATTGTTTTAGTTTTAAGAAAATAAAAATTTAAAATTAAAATCTTCTTATATATGTTTCTTTATATTTTAAAACATATTTAAAAAAAAAAAATTATTGTTTTTTTATATTTTAAATAATAATTATTTTAATTTAAAAAAAAAAATTAAAATTAAAAAATAATTATTTTTTTTTAATATTTTTTTGTTTATTTTTTAAAACTTATTTTTCAACTTGTTTTTATTGTTTTTTTTATTTTAAAATTTTAATTGAATAAGTTTTTTTTTTTTTTTTTAGACAATACATTTTTTTTTTATTATAATAGTATTTGTTTAAAAAAAAAATAAAATTTTTAAATAGTTTGTGTTTGAAAAAAATAAAATAAAATAAAAAATTAATTTGCCGCCCGTCGGGGGCCAGAGGCAGGCTGGGCAGCCCTCGACGGCGCCGCCCAGCCGGCCTTTGGCCCTCGGCGGGGTGGAGGGCGATTCCGAGAATCACCCCCGGCTGGGTGGAGGGTGATTCTCAAAATCGCCCTCCACAAAACCGGGGGTGATTCTCGGAATCGCCCTTTGCCCAGCTGGGGGTGATTCTCGAAATCGCCCTCTGCCCAGCCGGGGGTGATTCTCGGGATCGCCCTCCGCCCTGCCGTTTTTAAAACTTATTTTTTAATTTGTTTTTATTGTTTTTTTATATTTTAAAATTTTAATTGAATTTTTTTTTTTTTTTTTTTTAACAATACAATTTTTTTTTATTATAATAGTTTTTGTTTAAAAAAAAAAAAAAAAATTTAAATAGTTTGTGTTTGAAAGAAACGAAATAAAATAAAAATTAATTTGCTGCCCGTCGGGGGCCAGAAGCAGGCTGGGCAGCCCTCGACGGCGCTGTCTAGTCGACCTCTAGCGCCCGACGGGGCGGAGGGCGATTCCAAGAATCACCCGTGGTTGGGCGGAGGGTGATTCTCGGAATCGCCCTCCACCTAGCCAGGGGTGATTCTCAGAATCTCCCTCCACCCAGCCGGGGGTGATTCTCGGAATCGCCCTCTGCCCAGGCAGGGGTGATTCTCCAAATCGCCCTCCGCCTAGCCGGGGGTGATTCTCGGAATCACCCTCCGCCCAGCTGGGGGTGATTCTCAGAATCACCCTCCGCCCAGCCGGGGGGCCTGGGGGCCGGAGACAGGCGAGGCGGCACTGTCAAGGGTTGCCCAGCCTGCCTCCAACCCCTGGCTGGGCAGAGGCAAGCTAGGTAGCCCTCGATGGCACCACCCGGCTGGCCTCCAGCCCCCGACTGGGTAGAGGGAGATTCTCAGAATCACCCTCCGCCCGGCCGGGCGGACCATCGAGAGCTGCCCAGCCTGCCTCTGGCCCCCGGCTGGGCGAAGGGCGATTCCGAGAATCACCCCTGGCTAGGCAGAGGGTGATTCCGAGAATCGCCCTCTGCCCAACCATGGGTGATTCTCGGAATCACCCTCCGCCTAGCTGGGGGTGATTTTTGGAATCGCCCTGCGCCGAGCCATGGGGATTCTTGGAATCGCCCTCTGCCCAACCGGGGGTGATTCTCGGAATCTCCCTCCACCTAGCCGAGGGCTAGAGGTAGGCCGGGTGGCGCCGTCAAGGGTTGCCCAGCCTGCCTCCGACCCCTGGCTGGGCAGAGGCAGGCTGGGAAATCCTCGATGGCGCCACCCGGCTGGCCTCCGACCCCCGGCTGAGCAGAGGCAGGCTGGGTAACCCTTGACGGTGCCACCCGGCCTACCTTCGGCCCCCGGCTGGGCAGAGGGGGATTCCGAGAATCACCCCCAGTTGGGCGGAGGGTGATTCTGAGAATCACTTCCAGCTGGGCGGAGGGCGATTCTGAGAATCACCCCCGGCTGGGCGGAGGGTGTTTCCGAGAATTACCCCTGGCTAGGCGGAGGGTGATTCCGAGAACCACCCCCGGCTGGGCGGAGGGCGATTCCGAGAATCAGTCCCGGCTGGGCAGACGACAATTTTGAGAATCGCCCTCTACCCAGCCATGGGTGATTCTCAAAATCGCCCTCCACCCAGCTGGGGGTGATTCTCGGAATTTCCCTCCGCCCAGCCAGGGGCCAAACACAAGCCGGGTGGCACCATCGAGGGATGCTCAGCCTGCCTCCAACCCGTGGCTGGGTGGAGGGCGAATCTTGGAATCACCGTTCACCCAGCCGGGGGCTGGAGGTAGGCTGGGCAGCCCTCGACGACGCCGCCTGGGCTGTCTCCGGCTCCCGGCTGGGTGGAGGGTGATTTTGAGAATCACCCCTGGCTGGGCAGAGGGTGATTTCGAGAATCGCTCCCGATTGGGCGAAGGGTGATTCCGAGAATCACCCTCGGCTAGGCGGAGGGTAATTCCGAGAATCGCCCCCGGCTGGGCGGAGGCCAGCCAGGTGGCGTCGTCGAGGGCTGCCTAGCCTGCCTCCAGCCCCCGGCTGGGCGGAGGGCGATTCTCGAAATTTCCCTCTGCCCAGCTGGGGGTGTGAGGCAGCCAGGCGACGCCGTCAAATGAAGGAGATTGGGTTTTGGATCTATCTTCAGGTTCAGGTAAGTTATATTATACAAATTTAAATTTAAATATTTTATTTTTTACTTTTTATGTCTTTATACTAATTTTCTTACTTATTTCTTTTGTACTTGATGATTAGGTACAACACTAGCATGTTTCCTACCAAAAGGAAGAAATTGCATTGTCATTGAGAAAGACCCAGTGCAATGCAAATTTATTCAACAAAGAATTAACGCTCTTGAATTCCTTCCATATGCGAAGCAAGAAGTTGGTTTGAGGAAAGGGGATTTTAATGAATCACGTGTGGCAAAAAAAGCAAAGGAACCTCAACCACCATTATATGGAATGATTGGAAAGGGACACTTTGGAAGATTTGCAGACATGAAAGATCCATTAGAAGATGACAATGACCAAAATGAAGTAAAAAATTTTGCAGAAGAAGCCATCAATGATGTTCTAGATGATGTTGAACATGTATTAGTTGATATTGTTGAGGATCTTTAAGTTATGCTTGCAAACAAAGCTCATTTTTTAGATCTATTAATCAGTTTTACTTGTAATGTTTAGACTTTGATATTTTATGAGAAGAATCCTTTTTTTTTGCAAAAAAATGTGATTACTATTATTTTTTGACATAAAATTCAATAAAAATGCTATTTTCTTAAGTATTTTTGTTAAGATTTTCCCAAAAATTAGTTTATTTAACATGTTTTTTTTAACAAAGAGTCTCTAAAAGTGTATTTTTTACATTCTATTTGTATTGAAAATTTGTGTTTTTTTGTCATATCGTTCAAAATATTGGTTTTTTAGCGACAATTATTTGATGTGCATTGAAAAATTAATTAGCAATACATAAACTTGTAGAAAATATAAACTTTATAATATTGACCGTTTTTTCATTTTTTATCTATGTGAAAAAGTGAAGATATCATTTAAAAATTTTATTTTAGAAAAATTATTTTTTTCTTTTTAAAACACAAGTACATAAATGCACTTAAAAATAAACATCTCACGGAAGAAGAAGACATTAGAAAATGTATAGTGTCAAAATCAATCCTCTAAAAAAACGTTGGTGATGATACGCCACCACTATTCAAAATTGACATAAAAAGCATCACAGAAAAAAAATAAAAATAAAAATAAAGTGCCAAAAACATGCTCAGAAAAAAAAAAATTTGATTCTGCATCACCACTTTTCAAAATTGGGTGTTTTTCTTGCTACGTCAAAAAGTAGGTACCAGTGCAGTTACCTATTTCATCGGTAACAGTGTTTAACCTATCCATCAACTTCTCTATATTTTTCATCATTGAATCAAATTTGTCTTCAAAAGTTGAGGTGGAGGGTTTCTCTTCTTCTTTCAGTTTAGTTTTTCCCATTTTTTACTTTTTAGCAGCTATCATGTTTACCTCAACTTTAATTGCATCACTTTTCATTTCAGCAAGTGAAGGCGATTCTCTTTCTCTCAACAATATAGAAAAGTCATAATCAAATGCTTCAGCATATCTCATTTATGCTAAAGCTTCAGGAGGTTTCAAATGAGTTGGAATTGAGTCAAAAACTTTATTAAATCTCTTTGAAAATTTTTGGACAGATTCATCAATTTCCCTTCTAAGGCTATTGTATTCAGTGAGTGCTTGGACTGGATTGGTTCTATTACCCCATTTTCTTAAGAATTTTTCTTCAAAATCATTCCAAGTTCTAATACTGCCCGGTGCAAGGGCCTTAAACCATTTTCTAACTTCACCAATAAAACTTTGTGCAAATAACCTTAACTTCACATCCTCATCATCAACTTCTTCTGTGTCTATAAAATCATTAAATCTGTCTACAAATTCCTTTGCTGAAATTTCCTCATCACTACCCCAAGTAGGAATCCTAGCAACATATTTACTAGGAAGGTCATGCAAAATAGCAGGAAGTACAAGTGGTGCATATCTAGTAGGAGCATCCATGGCTGGAGGATGAACAGTAGTTGTAGGAGGGGCAGAAAAAGAAGATGAAGAACTGATATGAGGAGGACTGCTTGGTTTTTGTAAGCCACTGACAATAGAACTCTAGTTTGGAAGGTGTTAGTATGAATCTTTTGTCGAAGTGTACGAAAAAAGACCACTTTAGCTATGCATAACTTATAGCCCTAACATCAAATATGGCTGCCAATATCTTCAGATCTGCAGTTAGTTGATCAAGACAAATGCTGCAAAAATCTAGATCTATGCATAAAGAGACATTAAGCAGTAAAAATAAGGTTTTGCTCCATACATCCAATAGACAAGACAAGAACAATATTTTTTGAAAGAAATTTTTGTATTAAGGGCACCTGGGAGGAAAACAAGAAGGTGTTTCCAATTCTCCTCAATGGGATGGGTTCTTGGAAGTCCTCAGCACTTCAGATCTAGTATTTCTCTCTCCTGTTGGTGT
This sequence comes from Pinus albicaulis, assembly GCA_034641835.2. Classification (NCBI taxonomy): domain Eukaryota; kingdom Viridiplantae; phylum Streptophyta; class Pinopsida; order Pinales; family Pinaceae; genus Pinus; species Pinus albicaulis. Next base: position 815,473,726 of record CM076569.1, on the reverse strand, counting down.
AGAAAACCCAGACAAAGATAGAACTCAAAGGGAGCTCACACAACAAATAATGAAAAATATGACAATGATAATGGCTCAAAGTCAGACCAAGAGTATAGATCCAGAGTGATCTAATAGGCAACAAAAGGTGAAGAATGGTAGGAGAAACCCTCCTATTTATAACAAAATATTGGGTCATTCTAGGTCTTGGTGCATGATTAAAATAACATTAACCAAATCTAGATCCACCTTTTATGGAATATTTTATTATATTTGTTGGAGGGAAAAAGTATTTGACTTGGGTCAAATCCCTTTATTTATGAATAATAAATAAATAAATGATTTATTTATCATTTTAAGGAAGTGGTTGAAAGATAATCAAATAAATAATGATTTATTTAATTATTTATGGGTTATTTAGTCATATTTAACAAGGAATATTATTTAAATAAGATTTAAATAATTATTCCTAGAAAATAATAAGATAAATAGAGATTTATCTAATTAATTTCTTTGTTTTAGGTTAAACATGATGAGGAATAATAATTAAATTATTGTTTAATTAATTATTCCATGAGGAAAATCAAACAAATATAGATTTGTTTAATATTTCCTTTTGGGGTTTTCTGTTTAGACCATAAACAACCTAATAAATGTGTTTTATTAAGTTATTTTACATAGTGAAAGCAATTTTACTTAGGGTAAAATTGGTCTTACATGGTGTACCTGGGTCCATCTAATGATAGTAGGTTAGATGACCAAAAAATGGTGTAACACAAGGGGTAAACCAGCTTTGGATTTCAGCAAGACTTCGAAAGGATCAATTTTTTTGATTTTATTTAAAGACTCTTTTTCTAGTAGTAGTTCAGAGGTAACAACTTCCCAAAACTCTTCCTTGTCTTCTTGTGTCACTAAGACTGAAGTGTCAATTCCTCTTTTTTGCAAGTCTAAGATAATATCAATGAGTTCTTTTTCACTTTCTGATCTAAACAACACTTCATGAATCTTGTCATCAACTTTCTTATCTTTAGGACTTCTTAATATTTCATAGGACAAATATTTCGAATAAGATGGAGTACCTGATATTTCTGAAATTCTTTGAATTTTTGAAATAGTGTTTGGATTTTCCATAGCGGTAGGTGGATTGGGATCAGGATTGCTCCATGTGTATCTCCTTCTCGAAGCCACCTTTAAACTTTGATAAATGTATGGAGTCACTAAGGTATATTACAGCCTCGAAAAATTTTATGAGCTCTTGCTACCTTCAGAAGTTCATCTTCTTGATTTTGGGAATGAATAATCTTCAGGCTCCCGGCAGACGTACCAAAATGTTATCTCAAAATTAGACCCTGATAGGCTGCTGATCAAGAAGACTCTGAGTAACTATTTCAAACCAAACTTTTAGTTGAGGCTTAGCCTCCTCAACCTGAGAGGGCTCTCTAAATAGGTTTATGATTTTCAAATAAGGATTAGATGGCTAACTCTATGAGTAAAATGGATAAAAATGGATAATTGGTTGCACTGCTAATCAACAAACATCAATTGGGCTTATGGATTCAAGTGTGTTTTCACAAAACATGAATATCAGCTTCATTTGGAAGTCAGACATTTCAGGGTTTAGATGCATCAAAGAGCAGTAGAACAGAAAATAAACACAGTTCATGAAAATATGAAGGAAGTTAGAGCACCTTCAGTGAATTCTAAGTAACATACATTCATGCCACTACAAGTAATTTAAAGGGGAAAACTATGAGAATATTACACAACCATAACCCTTTTTGAATCCTGAGTCATGAAACCAATATCTCTGTATTAACATAAAAACACAGTTTCTGCTACAACAACAGTATGCTTGCTTATGAAAATTTCCAACCCTATGCAATTCGACTTCTTGTCTCTTATAGAGTCATCATTACATTTCTTGGATTCTCTCCAAACACTTGAGAGAATTTGAATTTGCTAGCTTGACACCTATCAACTACTAAAACAAAATTTAATTACATCTGACAGTTAAACTGTCTGTTATAGAGTCCTAACACAAATAGGATTAAAACTCTTTATTATAACTTAACAACCTTATCTAAGCATTAAATCTTCTATCTGACAGCTGCTCCTCCTAAACTTCGACCTTGATGATGTCCATCTCCTTGTTGTTTGATTGTATTTATTTGCCTCTTATCTACCCTGAAAAATAGGAACATGCTCCCTCCAAAATAGCTATGGTGATTCATTTATGTTTCTTCAAACCATCTTCTGACCAACTTGTGCTAAAAAACATGTGGCAATTTCTTATTGAACTCATGTGACTTCGCCCTTCCATCTGTGCCCAAAACAAACCTTTGAAGAAGTACCAAAAACTGTTAACATTACTGCGCTACGAAACTGTCTGTTGTTTTTGTAGCACAGAACTTCACCCTTGAAAACCTTACTTGGAATCTTCATTTTGCTTTGTTTTGCTATTAGATCTTCACTTATGGTATTTATACATCCTTCAGAAGCATCAAGGTTTAATAAACATGCCTTTTTACCTTTTGAAAACTTGCAAAATTTATCAAAATGCATCCTACAGCAGTTTCGTAGCGCGCTACGAAACTGCTGTGTATGACACCTACAGTAGTTTCGTAGCGCGCTATGAAACTACTGTGTCTATCTATTCACAGCTTGTTTCCAAAATTTAAAGCTTCAGACTTTTCCTGCCATCCTTCCAGTTATATATAGGCTTTCATAATCAACACAAACCAACTCTGAACTGCATCAAAAATGAAATCTTTCCACATAACCTCAAAAATGTGTTAGGAGATGTGACTTACTCTTTACACTCATTTTGGATGTGGTTGATCTTCAGGATTTTCTCGCTGTATCTCAAGGTCTTCAACCTACCTTTTAAGCCTTCTATTATTTGCTCTTAGTTTGTTATTAACCATCCTTATGAACTTTTCTTCCTTGATTGCAGGGACGGTCCATATGAAGAATTGATCCTGACTGTTGATTGACTCACTATTTGAAACCTTTTCTAGCTCCCACAGACCTTTCAACCTCTCAAAGTTTGACCTTTCTACATCATGCATTCTCACTTTCTTCCTCAATTTATCAATCTCAATGTTTTCAAGTCTTAGTTTGTCTTTAACCTCCTCATAACTACTTCTTTCTCTCTGAGTATTAAAAACTTTGTTTCTGTCTTCTTCAAGTATTTGAGATGATGTATTAATGGGTTCTTCAAAACAATTTTCATCCTCACCTCCTATTTGGTCTATCTCCATGTCTGGTTGTGGCATTTTCTTAGACTTCCTAGTCAATGGTTTTCTAGGCTTAAAAACAAACTCTGACACCTCATCCTCAAAGTCTAATTTTTTGGATGTTTTCAATTTCTTTGATTTGTCACCTGTATCCGGCTTTATGAACTCTGCTTGAACCAAGGGAGACTCTTCAATGTCAATATCTTGTAATATATCATTCAAGTCACCTCTTAATTGTAAATTTTCATCTGTGACCACAGTCTTACCCTTCTCCTTTGACCTTTGACTCCTAGTCAACTTCTTCTGAGCTGTTTTACTAGTTGACTATTTCTGAATTGTATCTTTAACCTGAGTTCTCTTCTTCTGTGTAGATTGAGGAGTCCTTTGGATATTCAGTGATTTTTTTATCATAGGTTCCTTAACCTGTTTCCTGGGCTTAAGCTTGACAAACCTCCTTGATTTTGATTCTGCAGGTTCAATAGTCTTTGATGAAGATGTTTCTTTGACTTGAGGGCTAGCACCTATTCCTTCAACCCCTATTCCACTCAAAAAGAGAAATGGAGACCATTCTCTATTCACTTTTTGAAGCTCATGCAAAACTATTAACTTGACTAAACCATGATGAAATAATGACGTTTCACATGCCTGAGTTTTCATCTTAACTTTGTCTGCCATCTTGGCTAGACTTCGAAATAGAAAGAAAGGTAAGTCTAGAGAGATCATTCCTGTGAAATGAAATAAGAGTTTAAAGTGGTATGTGTACACCTTGTGGTATCTCCCTTCGCAGGTGAAGTACCTTTGGATATTGTAGAGAAGATTGGAAAATGCATCCTTGAGTTAACTTCTTGGCACAACCTTGTTCAAATTAGTATCCATAAACTCTAGTTTCAAAAATATTTTGCAGGGTTGCATTTCAAACCTAAAATTCTTAGACCATCTATCCTCCCATCTTGGAATTTCTATGATTGCTGATATAACTTCAGGAGAAATTTGCAAATTGAGAAAACCAACCTTTATGTTTGACCCTCTGAAGTTGGTAGAAAATTCTTTGGTAACCTGATTATTCCCTCCTTGAAGCTTTTCACAGAACCTCCAACACCCTACCTTCTTGAAGGCTTCTTCAACAGATTTATCTCTTGTGAGAGTTTCTAAACCTTCGGGTCCTGTCCTCAGGCAGTGACCAGACCGGTGATTTCATTTTTCTTCTGTTATCTTCTTCTTTAAAACCCTGTGTCTTCAGAAAATCTGTAATCAATCTCTTCGCTGGATGAACTGGTTAGCTTGAGAATTTGTTTCAGCCTCGCTTGATTGAAGTTCTGCCTCGCTTGATTAGAAACCCTGTTTCAGCCAGCAATTCTTTTTAAACTTACTTGATTGGCAATCGAAACTGCTGACATAACATTCAATTGGGTTCAGCCTCGCTTGATTTAAAATTCTGCCTCGCTTGATTGGAAATTCAGCCTTGCTTGAAAACTTTAAAGAGAGCTCTGGTTTCTCATCATGAGCTTCTCTTCCAACAATAGATATGTATGCATTGTTTTCTTTGCATGAGATAAAATCAATGATAATCAATCCCCTTTTCAAATTTGCAAAGGACCAATGACAAATGACCGCTAATGAATCTCATAATGATTTCATAACTTATTTGGATGGTTGCATGCATGAAGGAGGATTCGTGGACTAACACCATAATCATGAAAATTTAAACCCAAGTTGATGGATGTGACAGCTAAACCGAAAATTCCAAAACCTCGATTTCGTAGCACTGGTAGTGTGATTTCGGGATTTTTCGCTACGAAAAGACCAGCGTTTTCGTAGCGCAGAAGCAATTTTTTACTCTGAGCGTGCTACAAAAATGTGGTTTCGTGGCTTATTCAAATTTTTTTTTGAAAAATACTTAAAATATGGTTTTCAAAACGTGCCATGAGACTTCTAAGGAGTAAAGAAAGGTTTAATAACTTCATTTGGTGATGAAATGAGACTTGTAACCTATGAATTAGACCCTATGAAACATAAAAATGACTCAAACCCTATCTAATACCATGACTTAGGAACAAGTATGAACTGACTGAATTTAGAGAATTTGAATAGTGATAACATATACTGTCATTGGCAAGTTATTTATAGCTATACAACACATTTTTTTTCTTTTTCTCTACAAACTTCTGGGTTTAAAAATTAAAATTTACACACTTCACACACACACCATAAGCGAAAAAGGGCTTGGCTAACACCGCCAAGAAAAGACTCTAAAACATTGAAATCAATTGGTCCTGCACCTCTCTACCCTTGTTTCGACATTGTAACCGGTTGATCTTGCACCTCCCTGCCCTTGTCAGTCTCTTTTTCCATTGCGCCATGTTTTTGTGGTCATCGTTGCTCAACCTCCCATGGGCTCCGATTTTCCTCAGGGGGGGCAAGCACCTCCTGCATTTTTTCCCCTCCTGGTAGCACGTATTTAGGATACGACATGCCTCCTCTTGTTACCCAACCTCTTGTTTACCACACTGCTACCCACCCTCTTCCGTCTGGTACCACTGATCACCAGATTCTCATGATGAAATCTGATCAACCTTCAACCGTAGACATCAATATTTAGACTTGGTCCCATCAGTACAAGAAGCCTCCCGCTATGTCTATCCCCGAGCCGCCTCCTTCGGTCTCTACAAAGCCTCTTTCGACACCTAAGGGTCCTTTGCAGATCCCTCAGCCTAGGGAGGAGGTTCATACCAAGATCCCTAAGGGACCACTGAGTCGAAATGCTGCTTCTGGTAAAGCTGCCCATTCGTATAGCATAGTTGATGATTTGGCACAATCCCCTGCTGCCATTTCAATGTTGGAACTCCTCCAGTCGTGCCCTTCACAACGAAAATATCTTCTATCTGCCGTGGGCACTGTAGATCCTTCCGACGATCTATTTATTATTTTTGATGTCGAACGATTAGAACATCCTCCTCTCCCTGCTTCCGTCGCTTTCCAAATCCCAGTCAAGATCCAGAACGCTAATGTTTCCTGGTGCATTATTGATGAGGGGGCATCCACCTGCGTGATGTCTGCTTCAGCATGGAAACAACTTGGATCCCCTGAGTTGGCTCCTTCCACGATCACTCTCCGAGCGTGGGATGGCCACACCTCCAAGCCCATTGTCTTATTCCACAATTGTCAAATTACTCTTGCAGGTAACACTGTTTGCGTTGACGTAGAAGCCATAGATGCCCCTTTAGATTACAACATTCTATTGGGTCGTAGCTACAACTATGCAATGTCTGTTGTCCCTTCCGTGGTCCTCCTAAGAGACAGAGCTAAAGATATGTAATGTGAAGCTCCCCATATGATGTTGTCTTCTCCTTTGACATCCCCCATGCTAAATTCATCCTCCAAAGTGTTGCCATGCCCATCATGCAGCTGCTTATGCTCAAGTAGAAGTGGTGGCCTTTGGAAGTTGGCCTCCCATGAGAAGATACCATCCAGAAAGAACCTCCTGATCTTGGCCAATGTAAGCATGAGTGGCCTCTATATACTCCAATACATGTAGGATTCCTTCCACAAAGGAAGTACCCTCTGTTTCTCCAAATCCATGGATCAACTCTCTTGCACCATGAGGGTGCCATCCACCATCACTGCAGCAAATTATGTCAGTGCAGTATATGTAGTGAGAGTGGGTAATGCTGAAATTGGGAGAATGTCTCCCTCCTCCTTAAGTCTATCCCAAACTCTCTATGTTGTACTAGACTCCTCCAAGGTATTCACCCCTCTGGAATCTAAGAGTGGTAAACCAAATGGCAAGATGTATCTCTCCAACTCTAGATCTGTTGGCCTACCAGGTGGAATGCCCCCATGTAGTGAGACATCAAAATATGAAGTGGACTGTATATATGAGTGGATTGATTTGTCCCTCTCTTCACTGTGCAATTCAATCTCCTTATTTTGTGCAGAAACCTCCTAAAATAGATAAGGGTGAATGCTCATCATCCCTTGATGTTGATCCTTTTCTTCTTCTTCTATCTCACAATCCACAAAAACTGATACATGTTGCTCCGGAATTGTGCTTTGGTTCCCACATGTTGGATCATTTAGAACTCCTTCCAAAGACACAAGAGCTCCTCTAATGGAAGAAATGGCTCCCTTCCCATCTCCATGTGGTGATGGATCTCCTCCTGATGGCACATCCTATTAGCTCTTCTTTTCTCGTCCTCTTCATCAGTATTCAAGAATGCCTCATCATCAATGAGAGACCCTTGATATTGGTCTCCTCTTGAAGGAGGAACCTCCATGTCTTCATCTATAGAAGAGGGCTCTTCAAGAAGTGGGGATCTTGCCCTTGGCAAGGCATCATGCATGTTTTCATCCCCTTCAACAGAAATAAGGAGTGGGGTGGACAGAATAGATCTCTCCAACTCATGCAAAGGTTTTGAGTTTCTGGGTTCAGCAAATGATGTTTTACAATGTTCCATATCAAATATTCTCACTAATTTCTTAGTGAACCCGACATAAGTGTTTACATTTGCATGTTTAAATGAAGCAAAACTACCAAACCACCAATCATGGGCCATAACTTTGAGGTGCAACGCTGCTACTCTGATGGCCTCCTTTTCTGAAACTTGGTGTAGCTCGAAATAGGAATCTAGCTCCTTCACCCAAGCTTTGGCTGTGCACTTTGTTGATCCATCAAAGTTAGATAGAAATATTCTACCTCTATTTCTTCTATTATGATTGCTAGAGCTTCTGTCTTCCTTGAGTTTGAAAAACCCTTGGAATTCCAAGTGCTCTTTGAATCTCCATGATCGAGACTCATACTACTGAAGATAGTCACTCAAGGTCTCCTCCCTTGGTGTATCTTCTTCCTCCATCCTTCTTGTAGTAAATGTAGGAAATAAATAGTGTTGTGGATCTTCATGTGTGGCTGAATGCTCACACCCATAAAGTGAATATCTAGGGCTTTATCTACACCTCTCCCCTTTCATCTCCTTGAGATATTCTTTAATATTTTTCACATTTTGGAAAAGAAGCTGGGAGATCCTCTCTTCCTTCATTTCTCCAAATAATGGAGTCTTGCCTTTTTTTCTTCTATACATCTTCTCTTTTCTATGAGAAGAAGCTTCTCCTTCTAATGACATAATGTATTGAATGCACAGGCTGAGCCAAGATTATGCTTTGATACCACTGTAATATTCCAAATGGGAAATAGCAGCAATACAAGACATAAGAATGTAATACACAGCAAATCTGATCATCACATGAGAGGGATAAATATATATCCATCATTTTATTAATATATCAGCAACAATATACAAAAATATCATGAGGGACAAGCCACTCAAGCAATAGGAACAAGCCTCCAACGATCAAAACAATCAGCACATGAGTTGTTGCAACTGTATAAAATGTCAGAGAGCAGTGATAGCATTGTCTATATCAGTGTAGCTGCTGCTGAATACATATGTAAATTAAATGTGGCTGATAGAAACAAAGTAAATGCCCAGAAAAGAAGATGTGGGCTCTAATACATGATTTCTAGCCAATCCAGAAAAGATTGCTAGAAATACCAAGAAATATACAATGTGACAAATAACCTTGGGGTTAATATGCCACTGCAAACTAGATATGATATGGAATTAGGCTATGACAGATTCGAAATGGTGATGTCCTCCTCCAATGGTATTTCTAATTAGAAGGCTGACCCCTCTACTCAGAAATAGACCCTCCTGATGAGCTCAATGAACCCTCCCAACAATTTCCTCTGAAAATAATGCATTTCAGAATTGTGACTGCACTGTGAGGAATGATATATGGTTGGCCTGATGCCAAAGATGTGAAAATATGCTCAGGATCCCTCCTTTCTGATCCTCCAATGGATAGGCTACCTCTCCACTTAAAAACAAGCCCAGAAAAAGCTATATGGGATCCTCCTTTGCTGCACCCTGCAACACAACCCAGCTCTAAACAGAAATGCACTGTAGATGAAGGAGGTAGCTTGGCCAAAATTATAGAATGATGAAATGCAGTTCACATAACCTTTCCTTCCCTGAGGATGAGGTAGGGATTCCCAACCAGGAACACCCTTGTGCTAAACAGCACAGCAACCCTGCTAAATAGCAAGAGGAAGCTAAAGTCTAAATAGACCAATATCAAATAATACTCTCAAAACATGAATAACAATGGCTGCCATCCCCTCCATATATAGCATGTGAGCCTACTCACATTAGGTCCCATCCATACTTGCCACCAAGCTCATGCAAGTTTTCCTCCACCAAAACTATGTTGTCTCATCATAAAGACCACTCCTCCATGACAACACTGTTGATTTGGTTAAAGTTGTCTAAATCCACATGATCCAATCCCTGTTCACACCCAAAGGTGCTTAATCCAGCTGGTTATTCTTCCTCCTTTCAAATTAGGAGTGTTATTATTCCTTCAAAAGGGGTTTTATGGATCTCCCCACCCACTTATTCACCTACCTAGTGATAAAACCAACTATAATATTCCATTTAGATGAAGGCTAAATTTTTGGAACATTACACATTGGAGGAAAAAATTAAATTTTCAGGATCCTTAGGCCAAGTATATCACCCTCACAAAGTTTCAGCTCATTTGGAGCAAAACTGGTCCTCCAAAAGTGCCAAAAATATGTAAAACATCAACTTTCTGCCCTATTTTCAGAGCTGGCGCTGCGCCCTAAGAATCCTTGGGAGAATGCGTTTTTGGGTAGTAAAAAGGACATCAAATGGAAAATTAAATGCATATTTGGAAACTAGACGGGAGAGGCTTTCTAATGAGCTATCATGGAGCTCATTTGGACACATGGAAGGCCTCCAAATCTTGGTTACAAAACATGCAATTTTTCTAGTGCAGGCATTGCGCCCTTGCCTGCAAAGTCAACAAAAGACACAAAGTTAGCTCAGAATTTATGTTAGAAGTTATTTTTCATTTATTAAGTTAGATATTTTGTGCCTTGGGCCTTGCATGGTCTCTTTGGACAAAAATTGCATTTATGATGTATTAATGACATTTTGGAAACCCTAGTTAGGTTTTTTCTCCTACTTTTCTAGTTAAATACTGCATGGAGACCTCATTGTACATGTTGGTTGGTTGTTGAGCTTAATATGATCTAGACTTTGAGTTTGTTGAAGAAATTGACTTTGGTGTGTTGTGATGGCTTTGGATTGAGCATCAATGGATCAAGCACATTGCTAAGATTCATGAGCTCTGTTAGATGGTGATGTTATTCCACTCTTGTATTTGTTTACTTCAGTTTTCATTATTTTCATGGTTTCTTTGATCATAGGACAAAAAATTTATAGGATATGCTTTCTTGGCACCCTGCTTTTGTCTGCATCCTTGTATCTCTATGTTTTCTTCCTTGAAGTTTAATTAAATAATCCTTTAATGTTCTTTAGTTTCACTAAAATGTTATGTTAAAAGTTCCATTTTTTTAAAAGTAATGTTCAGAGAATTCTTAACTTCTCTCTAGGGTTACTTGTATGTTGTTTTAAGGCCTGTTTAGCAAAAATCTAGTTGAAGAATCCTTTATTGCTCTTCAGTTTTCCTATGCTATCTTCCTGAAAGATTTTCTTGTTTTTAGTATGTTGAAGGATCCTTAATTTCCCTTTGAACCTACTGCATTTATAACTTCATGTTTATTTCTCACTCACTAAACCTACTTAGATCCATTTGTCCTTGTTAACTTTCCCTATGAAACACCCTTGACCTATTGTTGTACTTCTCAAGGCCTTTGCAGACCCCATAGCCAAATAGATTGATTTTCTCTTACTCTACCTATTCTTCTTGAAAACCTATCCAACCAACCAAACAAACAAACAAACAAACCCTATCCCTTTAACTAGCCTAAAATCAAAACCCTAAAATCAAGTAAGTCACATCCTTTACACAAACATAAAGAGAGCCCTATCTGAGTCCAGGAAGGCTAGGTCCTAGGACTCCAAATATTGGTTTGATGTTACCCTTGCACATTTGGTCTTGCCAATCTGACAAATTATGGGGACCTAACATAATGGCGATCATGGTGGGACTTATGAGTCAATGACATCCTCAGTATTCCTTAACACCTCAGAAACCCATAAACATCCTTATATTGGTATTTAGTTGTTGATGGTGGACAACAAGTACATCCTCAAAACAATAAGTATCATCCACCTGGTGACTCCACTGATCTTTAGTAGCCCTGTTGACCCCACTAGTTCTCAGAGACTCCCCTGGGAATGCATTAATTAATCCTAATATTGCTGATGGTGGACAGAAAATTTGAAATCTTCCACCTAGAGACTCCACAACTCTCAATAGACCTAAAGAATCCACTGGTAGAAGACTCTAAACTGGTTATAATGATGCAGTAGCCCTTTCCTCTGACTAATTGAAAAATATGGATCCTAGGATACAACGCAGGTATGCTCCAATGAACAGAGATCACATCCCTGGATTCCCACACAAAATGCCTAAGATAAATTGGGATAGGAACCTGCCTGTTTTTCAAGATGAAAAAATTAATGACCCCTTGTTACATCTCATCAAATTTCATATACATGTATGGGGGTTGAAGGTTGAATGGCATGAGGACTACCTTATGAAAATGTTCATGGGTACATTAGAAGATAAAGCAAGAGAATGGTATGAAGGCCTAGACCCTGGTAGTTTGTTTTCTTTAAAGGATATCCACAAGGTATTCTATTAGCATTATAAAGAAAATTGTTCATCTTTATCATTAGCTGAAATTTTTTGTGATTAATTGGAAGTTCTCATACAATACCTTGTAAACATTGATGAAGATTTACAAAATTGGCATCCTGAATATCTATTAGAGGAAATTCATGCATTTCATACTCGAGTTAACTGTCATGACAACCAAGAGGAGTTAGTTGAGGATGAAATCGATCAGGAAATAAATGAAGGTACACAAGATCTATTTAAAGGGACAAGTGATGATTCATCATATCTTTTGTGTAAGGCTCAAGAATACATCCATCCTTATGATCTTTCACAAGAAAAATAAAACCATTGTATTTTAATCCCAAGAAAAGAAGAATCTATTGGCCATAAGCACTCTCCTTCTATCCCCAACACCATAGGTCAGAAATTAGACTTATAGATCAACATATGGTGGAGAAATATGTTGATCTAGTATGCATATTGGATAACGTTTCTCCTATGAATAAGCTACCCAAGTATGATAAATATGATGATGATTATGTTCACCAAACTCAAGCCAACACTACAAAAAAATCAGTAACTAGTTTATGGAACAAAGACAAACATTTTTGGCAGCTCAAGTATAGTAATTAGCCAACACATATTAGCTATGAGAGTGAAGAAGAAAGTGTAGAAAGCTCGAAAGAAAGGGAAGGTCTCTTTCTTGTACTTCATTTCAGTTCATTAAGGACAACCTTAATGCAGTCAGAAATTAGCAGTCTTTGGGTCTTGATTTTAACAACAAAGAATACATTCAGCACTATGACCAGCCTTCACAAGAGAGAATTGTGGTTCTATCCAAGGAAAGTGAAAAATGCCTCCTCTTTTAACTGAAGAGGAAATCAATCAGATTATAGACATGCAACCAACCTCTAAACCTTCATGTAAGCCAAGCTTTTATATTTTTTCTCATGTTGATTTATGTGCTGCAGTCTTGCATCATGAATAAACAAAGGAAAATATTGATTCTAAGGATATACTACCTTTTCTAGAAGACCTATTGCCAAAGGATGCTCCTAATAATTTCTGTCAGATAGAAAGCAACCCACCCAATCAGAGCATATCAAGTTTGCTAGAGGACAACATTGCAGTATATGATGAGGCTACCAGTACATATGATCATGAGGAAGAGGAATAGTTTCTTTCCCAAAAGAATCCCAATCTTAGCCAAGTGGAGGAAGGAGTAGTCCGGGATGAAGCTTATTTCTCAAATCCTCTAGGCCAGTTATTATTCAAAGACCCCCTTTTTTTTTCCTAGATACATTTGAAAAGGGACTAAAATATGCCAGGAGTAGTTTGTTGCAGGGTTGAAAGAAAATTTTAGGCACTACTGTTCAAAAGCAAGTAAGGTGGGAGTGGCGTTTTTATTTTTTTAGCACACTCAAAGAGCTAAACAAATATCACTCATGGAATAATCTACTTGATTGGTTATATTGGAAAAGGGAGTTCACCAAATGAATATATATCATATGTAAGTTAGATTAGGATAGATAGGTATGAAAATAAGCTCAACACTATGATAATATTTCTAGTTTTTAGTCTTAGAATGTTGATCTATAAAAACACTCAAAAAATAAAGAAAACAAGAAAAAGAGGGTAGGAAAAAAGAATAGGTACAACCCCATACCAAAAAAGAGTATTGCTGAAAGTGTGCAAGCCTAAATGCCACTCATGTTGAAGAAAAGAGAGTCTTGTTTAGTCATTTAGCCTAATCATGATTGGACATGTTTTAAATTTATGCGGATAGGTTAGTGAAAGAAGATTTTCCAAACCATGTAAACTTGGCTTTTCAGTCGATTAGATTAGGAAAAGATGTTGGTTCCCAAAGCTTAAATCTGAACCAAAGAAAAACGAGAGGGATGCATAACAAACTCCAAATTATTAGCCCTCAAGTTTTTAATTTTTTCTTGTACAAAAATAAATTATGTGTGCAGCTTGTCCAAAATACCACAGCCCATGACAAATTAGATTTCTTAAACTTGGTTTGATCATGTTTTAAATTTCATGTTAGTAGGTTAGAGAATGAAAATCTTCCAAAAAACGTAATCTTGACATATAAGTAGCCTAGGTATAGAATAAAAGAGTTCATCAGCCTAATCTGAACTCTTGGATGACATAAGGGTAGAAGTAGATAGTTTAATACTTTCAAAAGAAAAGAATGTCGAGGGTTTGCCAATCCAAATGCACCCAAGTAAAGAAAAAATGTTAGGAAAAATATGATGGGTAGGTAGAACTAATATTGAAGAAATCATGTCTTTTCAGATTTTTGAGATCATAGCTTCAAGATAACATCAGCAAATGAAGGAAGAGGGATCTGCCAAGTACAAGTAAGGCACTGATCTTCAAAACTCAGAGATATGAACTCTAAGGTTCTTGACACCTCCTGAAAAGGAGTTGCCCTCCCCAAGTGGAGCCACTGTTAGTCATCAATATTTTTCATTACTTGTAGATGACTATAGATTGGTTCTATATTTCTAAAAACAAAATTCTTTTAACATTGTGAGTTTTAGAAATCTCACTACCTTCATTATCCATATAGGAAAATTTTCACTATTCTATCAACCTTGCCATTTCATGGTCACCCTGCCACTCCTAAAAGACTCCTGATGGGCTTGTGCCACTCATATCCATCCTTTTTTCCTACCTATGAACTCATTGCACTGTTTTTCCCCTTGCCCATAACTCCACTTTACATTTAGGGTTACCTATAGCCTAACTCATTCCCATGATCCCCAAGTTCCTCAAGCATTGATGGTCTCAAAACTATCTATGTAGGCTCTTTAGATAAATCAAGTACATTGGATTTTGGATCTTCAATACAACACTTTAAAAAATGATATGTTTTTCACCTCTATTTTTGTCCATCATAGGTCCAAGAAGAAAAAACTCCTTCATGTTTTGAAAAGGTGTCATGGTTTTAGAGCAATGTCAAAAATAGAGGTGTCACAGGAGAATTATTGCATTTCTTTAGTGACCTTGGGAAAATCAATTTTTCTCATAGCTGGGGTGTCCAAATGACTTTTGGGATAAGTCAAATGATAACCAGACTAGAAGAGCTTACCAATGAGCTATCATGAGCTCAATTTGGAATTGACGAAGGCCTCCAAAAGTTTCCTACACCAGCACTCTGCATTTCTGCACCATCATTCAGCACGTTTTGACCAGTTTTGGGAGAATCAACTTTTGACAAGTCAAATAAACTCCAATCAGTGAAAAATTTTTATATTTGTAAAGTAGACAGGATACGCCTTCCAACTAGCTATCATGGGACCAATTTTGACACCGAGAATGCCTCCAAATTCCCTCTTCAAAAAGGCATCGCGCGCTCAGGAATTGGCGTTGCACGCTCAGGAGCTGGCACTGCGCTCTCAACACTCGCACTGCACCCTTGGCATTGGCATTGCGCCCTTCGACAGAGAGGTTTTCTAAGCTCTAAAAACACTCAAATCACTCCAAATTTCTTCCAAGATCTTGTCAAAGGTCCTCCAAGAAAATCATAAGGGTAAGTACATGCCATACACCTATCTCAAAGCAATTTTGATGGTTTAAATTGGATGAAATGGAACCCTAAGATGAAACCCTAAATTTCATGATTGAAATCACTGTTTGAACCTCACTCCCTCTACCTATGAAGATTTTCAGTAAAAATAAAGAGTGATTTCATAGCTGGGGGTTGTCATTAAGTGCTTTAGCCTCTTACTCAGCCTAATGTACCTATACCCTCATTTATTCATTCCCTCGTTAGCCTAAACTTCCATTTCATCACCATCTTTTCATTTCATTTCCATTTACACTCCAAGGTTGGAAAAATAGAGTATAAACATGTCAGAAAAAGGGTTTTCATTGAGTGGTTAGCTTATCTCTCATTCTAATATACTCACTTTCCCTCACCTCATGATGACTCATCCACCTCACCATTCACACATATTCCTTCACCTCAGGACAATCCTCATTCATCACCCTCTCACAATCCCTCACCATCCTCTCATAATACTAGTGCATCAAGCAAAGGTGAATCAAACAGTGAGGGAGAGGGAAATAAAAAATCAAGCAATGAAGAAGAAGGTAGTGAGGAGGAAGATGCCAATGACGAAGAAAATAATGAGGAATCATACAATGAAAAATCAATGAGTGAGACAGATGTCAGTGAAGAAGAAAGCAGCAAGGAAAAGAAAAATGATGACAGTAAGGAGGATGTCAATGAGGTAGAGGGCATTGAGGTAGAGATCAGTCATGATGACAGTGAGGTCAGTGAAGCACATAGTAGTAATGATGTTGTAAATGATGATGACGGTAGGTCAGAGAGCCATGATAGCAGCCATGAGAGCAGCCATGAAAGTAGTGATGATATAAATGATGATGGAAGTGATACATGTGGCACTATGATTAGTAAAATTGAACATTTTCCTTTGACCTACCATAGGGGAAATAGGCATGTGTTTTCTGCCCTCAAAGAGGCAAGAGGCCATGCCTTCTACATCAACCAAATATCTAGACAAAGGTAATGAAAGGGTCATTGATGAAAAAGACGAAGAACAACTTCCTAGGAAGAGGCCAAGGACAATTGGATTGAAGAAATCCTTAGCCAAATAAAAGGAGGAAAAATAAAAAGAAAAACTTGACATCCTTGTGGATGCTTCTCTACAAGCATCCCAAACCTAATCCGCAAGGTAAATCCAAATTTTGGCACAATTTTGAAGATTTTGAAATTTTGACTGTTTTGAAGGGCCAAAGGCATAGCGCCACTGTCGCTGCGCTATTTTTTGGGGCATCCATTTGAGGAAAACTTGAAATTTTTAGGATCCTTATGCCAAGTACATCACCCTCACAAAGTGTCAGCTCATTTGGAGCAAAACGGGTCCTCCAAAATTGCAAAAAACATGCAAAAAAATCAACTTTCTGCCCTATTTTCATAGTTGGTGCTTCGCCCTGAGAAATATTGGGAGAATGCGTTTTTGGGTATGTAAATGGACACCGAATGGAAAACTAAAGGTATATTTGGAAACTAGACAGGGCAATATTTCCAATGAGCTATCATGGAGCTCATTTAGACACCTGGAAGTCCTCCAAATATTGGTTACAAAACAGGCAATTTTTCTTGTGTAGGCGCTGCGCCCTTGCCTGCAAAGTCAACAAAAGACACAAAGTTATTGAAAAAATATATTTTTGAGGAATTTTAAGGAAAATCACTCCTAGTTAGCTAAAAATTTATGTTAAAAGTTATTTTTCATTTATTAAGTTAGATATTTTGTGCCTTGGGCCTTACATGGTCTCTTTGGACAAAAATGGCAGTTATGATGTATTAATGACATTTTGGAAACCCTAGTTAGGGTTTTGGTCCTCCTTTTCTAGTTAAATACTGCATGGAGGCCTCATTGTACATGTTGGTTGGTTTTTGAGCTTAATATGATCTAGACTTTGAGTTTTTTGAAGAAATTGGCTTTGGTGTGTTGTGATGGCTTTGGATTGAGCATCAATGGATCAAGCACATTCCTAGGATTCATGAGCTTTGTTAGATGGTGATGTTATTCCACTCTTGTATTTGTTTACTTCATTTTTCATTATTTTCATGGTTTTTTTATCATAGGAAAAAAATTTAAGAGTAGGATATGCTTTCTTGGCACCCTACTTCTGTCTACATCCTTGTATCTCTATGGTTTCTTCCTTGAAGTTTAATTAAAGAATCCTTGAATGCTCTTTAGTTTCACTAAAATGTTATGTTAAAAGTTCCATTTGATTAAAAGTAACGTTCAGAGAATTCTTAACTGCTCTCTAGGGTTACTTGTATGTTGTTTTAAGGTCTGTTTAGAAAAAGTCTAGTTGAAGAATCCTTTATTGCTCTTCATTTTTCCTATGCTATCATCCTGAAAGCTTTTCTTTTTTTTAGTATACTGAAGGATCCTTAATTTCCGTTTGAACCTACTGCACTTATAACTTCATGTTTATTTCTCACTCACTATACCTACTTAGATCCATTTGGCCTTGTTAACTTGCCCTATGAAACACCCTTGACCTTTTGGTGTACTTCTTAAGACCTTTGCAGACCCCATAGCCCAATGGATTGTTTTTCTCTTACTGTACCTATTCTTCTTGACAACCTATCCAACCAACCAAACAAACAAACAAATAAACCCTATCCCTCTAACTAGCCTAAAATCAAAACTGTAAAATCAACTAAGTCACATCCTTTACACAAACATAGAGAGAGCCCTATCTGAGTCCAGGAAGGCTAGGTCCTAGGACTCCAAATATTGGTTTGATTTACCCTTGTAAATTTGGTCTTGCCAATCTGACAAATTTCGGGGACCTAACAGAAGTCTATACAAATTCCCCTCACGAATCCCAATAGTCTTAGAAATTTTAATACTAGATCCCTTAGCCCATAAAATAAATTTTCCATCAACAAATGCAATCCTATCACCTTTATCTTCCAATCAATAAATAGAAAGCAAGTTCTTTTTCAAACTCAGAACATAAAGTATATTATTGAGATGAAAATTTCCATTGGTTTCTAGCTCCAAGGAGGTAGATCCAATTCCTTTGACCGAGTAGCTCTTTTTGTCTCCAAGTTCAACTAAATGGGAGGATATTCCTTTTGATAAATTTTTGAGTTGACCACATTCCCCTGTCGTAAGTCTTGAGGCTCCACTATTGATTACCCATATACTATAATCCTCAAAAGTATGTGTAAGAGTAGAAAATATACTTCCATCCATGACATCTTTAGATAGCTTGGAGATGAACTTGATGATGCAACCTTTGATAGTTTCAAGGAGACTCCTAAGATTCTTAAGGCCTTTGTTCATATAGATTTCCATTTAAGAGGGAGAGAGAAGATATATAAATACTTTAATAATGTATTCTAATAAGAGTGCCAACAAAAGTGATCTACAAGTTGTCCTTCCTTCACCTTAGGTCTGATACCATGTTAATTAAAAATCTTTTAGATTAGGGTTGATTCCTCTTCCTTGATAATTACTAGTGAATTTTTGTTGGATTTTCTTACTTTATTATGTCTTCTTCATCAAGCAATTACCAAAAACATAAAGTGCATGAAGATCACACGAGACAAAGAACACAAGATGTAGGCTCCAAGCCAGGGGGAAAAAAAAAAATCTCTTCTTATAGAATCAAATCAAAGTGATACATCTACGACCCAAGAAAAAAACCTCCATAAGTAACCAAGTCAGCCCTACTTCATATCTCCTACAACCAAATCAAGTCAACAAGAATCAGTGCTAGTCTAAGCTCTTCAAGTCAAAATTTTGGACTTGCAACTTCACAGACATTCCCCAGCACCTTTGCAGAACAGAGTTGCCCCAACACCTTCTCAAAAATATAATTTAGGCCTATAATTCACAAATTAACCCCAATAAATTCACACATGTGGATAAAGAAAATAAAAACCTTGAATTTTCTTCCTTCCTTGGATTCTTCTATTTCCTCCTTGGCCTTCACGCTTCTTCTTCTTCTTTCTTGTTCAGAAATCAAATTGTGACTGAGTGATAAAATGAGGTTGAAGTCTCTTCATTTTATAGTCATCCAGGAGGTTGAATTGGACCTCTTCAAGACCGACTTGACAAGGTAGGGTTGACTTGTTCTTGTGGAACAAAATGACTCTTTTTGGTTCAAAATAATATATTTTTTTTTGTTAAAAAATTTCCAAATGGGACTTTGACACATTACAAAATTTATGCTAGAAGCATGAAGAAAATGCTTTGAATAGAATAATAATAAATTATTTTTCTTCTTTTTGTTAGTTTTTCTTAGGGTTTTATTTTTCTTTGCTTTAGATAATTGAATTTCTTCAATTTCATGTTACATTCACGCCATAGTGTTTAAACATCATTAGAATTTGTATAGAAATAATAATGACATCATCATAACAACATAACGTAAAGATCAAAAGAAGAAAAACATGCACAAAGACAACATTGAGATTTTTTTAGATACTAGGGAAAAACCCCACATGGGGGCAAACCCATCCAAATTCTTCTTCTTCTATTAGATTGTCATTGAAATTTCAACATAGAGGCAGAAACTACAAATATCATCATCATTAGGTTGATTAGGGCCTATAGATGACTTGTTCACAACTATGTTTGTGAACAAGTATTATTGAGAACACTGCTACACTACACTGCCATACTGATATTAGTGTTGCAACATAAAAAAACCATCACTGCTTCTAGATTGGATGAAACCATTCATATTCTTGAATTATGATGCCAATAAAGCCATACATATACCCTAATTGTGATTTAAACGAATGTAATGCCAGTGTTGCTATCCATAAAACTAAACTAAGACACCATATATAATTTTGAGACTATGTTACCAACCACAGAGGAACCATACACAATATTATACATGAAACCTTCAGAAACCATACATAAATATCTTTTATATATACCTAACGGTGCATTACATATATTAGCCAAGGCTAATCTAGTGCCAAGACAAATCTACATATCAGTGGCGTTGAGACTATAGGGATGTCGGGACCGTACAACAGAGTGATATGTGTTGCAAATTATAACAACAAATATATGTGTAAGAGATTTCAACCAAGTCAGATAGATACAATACATATGATGTCAGTAATGCATACTGTTCCAACCATATACATTACTCTCTCTCTCTCTCTCTCTCTCTATATATATATATATATATATATATATATATATATAGCAGAGATAATAAACCCATTGCAAAGAAGAGTTAAAACCTCCATTCATATCGTTGTGATCATAACACTAAGACACCACACCCATCACATAGTAGAGTTGAAACCTCGATACATATCACTAAGATCCTAATCGCAGAGCAAGAAAATTGTGTATTGAATCACAAAAGTAACATAGCATATGCCCAATTGAGAGAATTCCCATCAAGACCATCTGAATACCATAGTCAAGAAGTTGTTCCAATATGTCGAGACTGTGATCATATCATTGAGATACCAATTCCAAACATAACTGAGATGCCAAGTGACAATCGATAGTGAGAGCCATGATATAGTGGAATGTGAGTACCATAGATGCCATGATATAGTAGAATGTGAGAGTCATAGATGTCGTATCAATGAGGTAAAAGTGAAGCACAAAGAGACATATATAATGAAACCATCCACAAGGAGCGAGTAACCTTTCCACAGAGATGCGAGTAATGTGAGATGACGAGACAATGTGGAGTCTATGACACTGTGGAGAATGTGAAAATAATAGATGTCATGATACAATAGGAAGCAAGGTCCAAAACAATCACTGAAATCCCAGAGTCGTCTGAGTTCTTTTGGAAATCACCTTTATGGGTTATTTATAGTTGCTCAAGATTGATGAAGAGTCTCAACCCTTGGATGGGATGACATGAAACAATTGAAGATGACTTGAAAATAAGTTTGAATTACAAATAAAATATTTTTCCCTCCAATAAGGCTGACATTGAATTTCAAATGAAAAATATTTCCTTACAATAATTTCAATCGACTTGGAGATCACAAATAATATTTCAAATTCAAGTGTGGGCTAGGGAATTTCTCCCTACCTACCAAAATTAACACTCCCTCTTAGCTAAGGAGGAATTTCCATCAACATTATAAGTGTATAAATTAATATGTAAATTCTAACCTCCTCGTGAAATTTAATAAATCAGACTAGAAGCTACTCTGTTGATCTACAGAAGTAAATTCACGATTGAGAACACAAATCATTAACATGCAAAAGGAAACATCACACATGAACAAATATTTATCTAGGGGAAATAAGTTGCTCAAAACCCCTTACTATCTATATTGCATTAATTAAAGAATATGGATGAATACAATACGCTTACTCAAGCTTGAGCACAACCTGCACCTGTATCTTTTATCATCCGCCTAACTGACTAAACCTGACCAATACTTAGCCAATTTTCAAGCCCTCCAAGCTCTTGTTTCTTTGTGATGTTCCCTTGGGAATTAGGCCCCTACTAATTATGAAATTCCCTCATCTGGATTGCGCAATTCCTTTAGGTTTGTTATCACCAAAAAATGGTCATCTGACTGTTTACAATTAAATGGATCGTAGTACACCATGTAAGACCAATTTTACCATAGTAAAATTGCTTTCACTATTAGAAATAATTAATAAACCATATTTTATTAAGTTTTTTCTGGTTTAAACAAGAAACCCCGTGAGGAATAATTAAATAAATCCTTATTTATTTGATTTTCTTCTAGGAATAATTAATTAAACCATTGTTTAAATAATATTCATGGTCGTATTTAACCCAATTATGAGAAATAATTAGATGAATCATTATTTTTCTTATTTTTCTCTAGGAATAATTAATTAAATCCTTATTTAATTATTATTCCTTGTTAAATTTGACTAAATCACCTAGGAATAATTAAACAAATCATTATTTTTTTATTATTATTTAACCGCATTCTTGAAATGATAAATAAATAATTTATTTTATTATTATTTTTAAATAAAGGTATTTAACCAATTTAAATACCTCTTCCCTCCAACAAAATATAATAAAATATTTCAAACAGTTGGAACTAGATCTTGGTTAATAATATTTTATTATTCACCATTATCGAGGATAACTCAATATTTTGTTATGAATAGAAGAGTTTTTCCATTCATTCTTCACCTTGATCCTTTTCATTGTTGCACTTTGATCATTCTCATTGTTGCTACTATTTTCTTTTTCTTCTTGAGCTCCCACTTGAGTTCAACGTACATTTTGGGTTTTCTGCACCATTGAGAGAGAGAAACTTCTGGAACTGAAGCATTCAGGAGAAACAAGACCCCATCCCATTGAGGAGGATTGGTAACATTTATTTGTTCCCTTCAATAGGTGTAGAAATATATGAAAACATTATTTAAATATTGTCTTGTCTGTTGGATGCATGGAGCAATTACTATTTCTTTTCACTGTTTAACTGCTTTTACTGCATAGATCTGGTTTTTTGCAGCATTTTTTCTAACTTTTTCTTGTAGATCTAAAGAGTTAAGAAATCATTTATGTTGTTAGGGTTGTTTTTCACACACAACTAAAGTAGGTTATTTTCGTACACTTGCGTCAAGAATTTACGCTAACAAATGACGACTCCATTGTTGAAATTTAGATTCCTACGTGACCATCAGCTTCAGTAACAAGGGTTTTTATTCAGTTTTTTTCAGTCTCTTGATGATTTTTTAAAACTTTTATGCCCTAATTCATTCAATATTCTAACTTCTGGATGTTTTCTGGTGTTTTCCGCAGGTAACAGGTATCAATCGCATCATAGACGAAAAATTTTCCGCAACCTGCCTCTAAGAACCTAGGAACTGCAACTCATAATTTTCATCTCAAATAGTGCGATTTCCCCCTAAAATCACACCTTTCTTCCCATAAGTTGTGATTTCACCTATCCACAGGTCAGAAACTGTGATCTGGAATCTTTTTTTCTAAATTTTTTCTGCAAGTGTTAGGGTTTGCCGAGAGCATCGTTTTGGGTTGTCCAGCCTCTGTTTCAGCCTCTATTATGCCTGGATATGCTCAGTTTGTATCCTTGAATTTGAACCAAGCCCCCTAGAGTTTCAGTACACTTCCACCTTTTTAGGAGGAGTTAAGCTGAGTAGGTAGTTTTATATTTGCAGTGCTTTCAGCCATTATTTCAGGCACTGATCCATTATTTTTACAAATCCTTTCTGAGAGGTTATTGTTACATCCACAACTCTCTCATGAGTTATTTTTGGTGTTTTCCTTAGGGTCTCTATGTTTTCCATAGCTTTTTACCCTTTAACCTTATCTATTGCAACAATTTTCCCCTCTAGTTTCTTGTTGTTTTCTACGTCATTTCAAGCAGTATAGAGTCATTAGATCCATGCCCATTTGACATTAGATCTCTTGGCCATTCTTGTGTTTTTTGAGTCAATTTCTCCCCCTTATTGTCTGGTTGTTTTAGAGCCTTATTTGGGTTGCGATTTATGTGTGATTAGTTGTTTTTTTTATTATCATTTCAGTTTTGTTTATAGTGGTTCAACATTTTTTTTTCTTTACACAACCGTATGGGCTTAATTAAATTAACACACAACTTGCACACACTTACACCTAAAGCAAAGAGTGCTTGGTTTACACCATCAAGCCAATACATAAACATCATAATTAGTCAATCTTCCTCATACATCCTATGTTTATCACACTTCAACCTTTTCATGTCATTTGTGACTTGTCATTATTGCACCCACAAGGCATTTATCATGAAGAATCCAAGGCCTTCACCCTTAGTTTTCGTTAGGAAGTCTTACTCCACCTCGTAGCGTTCGAGTTAGTCCTCCACCGAGTCCCCATACCAACTCTAATTTTGGTTCATCGAGTTCTTCCTCTTATTCTGACCACAATTCTCCTCACTCTCATACTGTCACCATGTCAGGCGCAAATGCAAGTGTAGGTCCTCAAGCTAGTGGTGGCCTTGGCCCTAATGCTAGAGCCACTACTATCAGAACCGCTATTGGAACCATTCCAACTACTCCTTTGCTACCTTTTATGGAAAGTTTAAGCCTTCCTGATTTCAACCAGTTAATCAATGACCCCATACTCCACAATGCAGGTTGGCCAACTATACCAAATAAGCTTCCTTCCTACATTCCTAAGTTTGAAGGAAACACTAGAGAGGACCCCAATAATCAAATCTGCTCCTTTCATATGTGGTGTTCGTCTAATTCCATTATTGATGACTCCATTCACCTTCGGTTGTTCCAACGTACGCTCACTGGAGAAGCTGCAAAGTGGTATGTCGATCAACTTATTGCATCTCATACCACTTTTGCGACTCTTCCTAAATCATTTATGTCTTATTTCCAGTTACCCCTATGTTATGATACTGATACCGAGTTGTTGACCACATTCCGTCAATCTTCTGCCACCCAACTTTCTGATCATGTCCAAGAATGACGAAGAAGAAGGAGCTTGTGTAGAGCCCCTACATTCAATGAACGTGTATATATGGATTGGTTTCTTAGAATTCTCTTAGCCCCCATCAATAAAGAGGTCGCATCTCATTTTCCTCAAACGAAGGAAGAATCTCTCCACGTCGCATTAAAATATGACTTGATCTATGCCCAATCTGGTTATGTTTATACCATTTTACCAGATCTTCCTAGACCTGGTGGTGCCAATGCACCGAGGGCATCTCATGCCACTGATGGTATCATTGGATCTCACTCACATCCATATACTCTTCCTCACATGAGTTATGGTTACCCCCAGGGGGGACCAGTTCCTCTAACACCTATCCCCCTCTAGGCAACTTGTATCCCGGTCAGAGAATATCTTATGCATTTTCCCAACTGCATCAGCCGATGCCAGGGCCAGCTATTTCTCAACCTGTTTACCCAAATTTTTCCCCATATCCTTTCTATCCTTATGCACAGCCTAGCGCTCCAACCCCTCCAGCATCAACGCCCCAACCTCCTGTGCCTTCTCAACGTCTGCCACAATAGCCATCGCCCCCTCAAGGTCACGTGTATGTGCAGTAGAGCGTGAATAATCCTCCTAGTTAAAATAAAAATAATAAGGGGAAAGGCAACCAGAACCAACAAGCACAGGGTAACCAAGGTCGCCAAGGTAATCAATCGAATGCACCCCAAGGGAACCATCCTAACACCGCAAACCAGCTATAGGGTGATCAGCCCAAGAAGAATAATACCCTTTGTATGAACAACATGGTGTGGTTTCCATGGCCATTATAGTCATGATTTTCCCCTTTTACCCCAGATGCGCCAGTTTTGGGAAGCCCAAGCAGCGTCTAGAGGACAGCAACCCAACCCACTGTGTTGCTTCCTCCAAACACTGCACTAGCTCAACTGACTGTGTTCACTAATCCTTTTCCTTGGCAAGGATATGTTGTTGCTAAACCACCTCAAGGTCAGGCCGCCCCTCAACCCCCGCAGTCTGGTACCCCTGATTACTAGATTCTCATGATTAATTTTGATGAGGTCAATACCGATGATGTCAACCTTCATACTGGTCGTGCCAATATGACAAGAAATCCACTATGTGAGTCCCAAACCAAAGTACCCATAGATTCCATTTCGACACCAAATGTTCCCTTATAGATCCCTTAGCCTAAGGCAAAGGTCATTCACAAGATCCCCAAAGGGCCATTACGCTGAAATTTTTCTTCTGCCAAAGATGCCCACAAATACAACATAGTAGATGACTTGGCACAGTCCCCTGCTTCTGTGTTAATGCTAGAAGTCCTCCAAATGTGCCCATCTCAACGAAAAGGTCTACTATCTGCTTTAGGCACTGTGTATCCTTCATATGTTCATTTGATCTTCTTTGATGTTGAAAAATCATAACTTCACCCTTTACCTTCATCTGTTGCCTTCCAAATATGAGTCAAGATCCATAATTCCCATGTTCAAATATGTATCATCGATAAGGGTGCATCCACCTGTGTGATATCTTCCTATGTTTGGAAGAAACTCGGATCCCCCGATTTGTCTCATTCTACCATCACTTTACGTGCTTGGGACGGTCACCCTTCTTAGCCCCTTGGCATGTTCCACAATTTTCCAGTCACACTTGCAGGAAAGACTGTTTGTATTGACATAGAATTCATTGATGCCCCCTTAGATTATAATAGCCTTTTGGGTCATAGCTACACCTATGCGATGTGAGCTATCACATCTACGGTTCACCATAAGATATGCTTCCCCCATAACAGAAATATCATCACCATCGATCAGTTGACATATTACAAACAGAAGTCTTAGACCTCTCTTGAGTCCATCATATCTTCGATGGACGATAACCAATTAGTCGCACCTCTCACCAATGTTTCACCAAGAGTCTATAAATATTCCACCTTACTTGGTTCATTCTCTGGTCCCTGTCCTCTTATCACTGAGCCCAACTCATCGAGTGTTTGCATGTTTCAAGAATCTCAGGCTAGCCAAAAGCGGCCCGGTTCGAATAGCCAACAGCCAGTGCCTTCACAACCTACTATTGATCACTCGACACAGCCATCAGGACCATGTCCTCAAGGAACTTCTCCTTCTTCTGGTGTCTCTCCCAATCTTTTTCAACTAGGAACAGTCCCCCAAAGCCTTAACCACTTGAGATCCATTTTGGTACATTTACCCCCCAACAAACACTTCACATGGTCAACTCAACCCGTATAACTCTTTGACCCCGGTTCAACCGATTGCCATGACCCCTCCCTTTGTTTCAGTACCACAACCACCTCAATAGGAACCCACTCCTATTGCGAAAGCATATGGTGAGGGGGGCAAAGACAAAAAGAAATAACCTAAGGACAAGGCTCCCCAAACAACTCCAACTCCACCTAAGCCTCCAAAGTCGACACCTCCCTGCACTTTGTGTGATTTTTTTGGGCATGCCACCCAGAAATTTCTTGAAATTCCTTGTCTCAAACCTATGATCAACGAAATGTTTCCTAAATCTGACATCTCGGAGGTCCATGTTAACTTACCTGATTCAACTAAGAAAATCAAATCATTTCACACGAGCAACCCTTGTGCTTTGTACGACCTTTATGGCCACTATTCTCATCATTTTCCCTGTCTCGACAACTTTCTCGGTACCCTTGAGGCAATTTGTGAAATAGAGGTCGCTCGCTTTGGATCATGTACTACTCTACTTCTGAGTTCTTCTTCAGAAAAACCAGAGGACATTTCTACACCCATTGTGATTCCTTCCCCCGATGTCGAGATGATGAACTCTTTGGTCGCTATTCTCTATCTGTCATCATCCATGAGATCCACGGTGGAAGACTCCTCTAGGGCTTCCCATTTTTTTCGGTCAAAACTCCCTTGTCGAACACCTTGGTCTCAACATCGGTAGATGTTTCATCTACTAGCTCTTAGTCTACCATTCGTAGTGATGCATATGTGAACAATATTTATCATCAAGATGCACTAGGTAGCCCCACCGCATCAAGTGGTTTCTCTTCCACCAGTCCTCACATATTTCATATTGATAAAGAAATTGTGGAAGCCGTGACCACCCAGGATTTTCCCTGGTATGATATGCACCACGGTGCGTACTTCCTTCCGCAGCAGTACCATGACCAGTATGTTGTGGAGTTTAAATAATTCATTCATGATGAAGTCGATTGGTTTAGAAATCCCATTCCTACACCAGATGGTTTCAAATAAGTAAACATGGCCAATATCTCTCCTACCATTAAAATAAAAATTTACGATAAACTAGGGGTTGAAGAAAACATTACCTTGGGGGAACATTGCACACAGGAAGAAATTGAGGCTTACACCAACCTATTCAAGGAATCTCGTGATTTTTTCACCTGGTCTTATTCGGAGATGCCCGGACTTGATCCAACCATTGTTGAACACCATATCGACACATGGCCCAATGCCAATCCTATCTGTCAAAAGTTGAGACCCATTTATCCTTATAGACATGAGGTGATTAAAGCCAAAATCGATAAGCTCAATCAAGTTGGTATTATCTATCCTATTGAATACACCACATGGGTTTCCAACCTGATTCCTGTTCTCAAGAAACAAGGCACCATTCGTGTATGCACTAACTTTCATGACCTGAAAAAATCTTGTCCCAAAGGCAACTTACCCACACCATTTATTGACCAAATCATTGATGAGTGTGCGGGACATGAGGTTATATCCTTTATGGATGGATTCTTCGATTATAACCAGATTATTATCCGTTGTCCTGATCAGTTAAAGACTTTGTTCATTATTTTCTGGGGAAAAATTGCTTGTAGTGTCATGTCTTTTGGTTTAAAGAATGTCGGAGCCACCTTCCAGTGGGTCATGTCTTACTACTTCCATAACTTGGATCATATTATTCTTGCTTACGTTGATGACCTAACTACTCGCTTTAGGGTTTGGGAGCAACACATTCATGATTTGCGTATTATTTTTCTCTGATGTCACAAGTATAATATCCACCTCAATCCATTGAAGTGTGTCTCTTGTTTTCATATCGGTCGTCTCTTGGGCTTCATTATGTCCAAATATGGTATAAAACTTGATCCCCTCAAAATTCAAGCCATTCTTGAGCTGCTCGTTCCTAGTACCTTGCGCCAGTTACAAAGCCTTCAAGGCAAAGCCAACTTCCTTCATCGGTTCATCCCTGACTATGCCACCACTGCACATGGGATTCTAAGACTCCTTAGATCTAACATTCCATTTGTTTGGGATGACTATGCTCAATGGTATTTTGATGCCCTGAAACATGCTCTCACTTATGGTCCCTTCATTAGTCCACCTAACTTTGAGAGGGACTTCATCCTGTATATCTCAGCTTCCACCCACTCAGTCATTGGGGTCCTCATTCTAGAATATGACACCGAAAATGAACATGTTATATATTATGTTAGTAATAAACTTGTGGGACCCGATGTGTCCTACTCACATGAAGAGAAGATGGCATTGGTCATTGTGTTCTTGGTCCAAAAACTTCAACATTACATCCCTACCCATTCCACCAAGTTCATGACCAATTCCAACCCTATGGATTTCCTCTTAAGTCGACGGGTCATTAATGGGAAATATGCCCGTTGGATCATTATCCTCCAGGAGTTCGGTCTTGAATTTGTCACACCCAAGAGTAAGAAAGGTTTAGCCCTTGCTGAACTCAATTCTGAATTGCTTACTAGTACACGTGATCCACTGATTAATTATGATTTACCCGACGAATAGTAGTTTGAAATTACTTCGGACAATCCTTCGTATGGCGACATCCTTACCTATTTTTGAACCCATAAATTCACTTTAAATATCGATCATGATGCTCGATGATGTATACAACACCAAGCCCCCCAATACCTTCTCATTGGTGACGATCTTTATCGTCACGATGTTGATTATCTCCTTCATTGTTGTTAGGTCCCTATAATACTAGTGTATCCCCTTATTGTTATTGTTATTGTAGACCCCTTATTATTATCATTGTGCCCATGTTGTCCCCATATTGTTATTATTATGCCCATAGAATCCCACTATTGTTATTGTTGTGCCCTTACATTGCTATTGTTATGTCGGCTAGGATTATATTGTGACCCCTTGGAATCCTATATATCAAAAGGAGGTTTTTTCATTTGAATCATCTAGGAATTGTTAATTTATATAATGTAAAGGAGGTTTCCCCCTTGAAGAGGCTGATTTCTAAGTTTTTTTTCTATATTTTCTTCTATTTTGTGATTTGGTTTCATAACATTTGGAATCAGAGCTTTGGATTCTAGGGTTTCATTGATGCAAACATGTCATCGTGGAATTTTTCGTTATAACGGTTTTTATACGAATTTTAAAACATTGAAATGAAAACCCATTTGAGCCAAAATTCTGGGGAACTTCGTGTAAAAATTTCAGATCTTGGTTCGCTATATTTTCAGAGATATGATTTGAGGAAGGTATAGTTTTTTTTCAGACTCCCGAATTTCATCTCAAACAGGTGAGTGAGGGAAAATCGTCATAGAATTATTTTCAGACATCATATTGGAATTCTGTAAAAATTGACTGTAAGTGCACATACTATAGTTTCTTTTGTATCAATTTCAGATCTAAAAGTAAAAACAATGACATGTGGCACTCCCTACGAGTTCACTCTACTGAACCAACCCATAATTAGGTCATTGTGGGAGATCGATCATAACTTGGTCTTGAAGAATCCAAATTAGGTCTAACCTATGGCATTGGAAAGAAGAATCATAGTGACACTACAAGACTGAAGATCAAATATTGTAGATCCAAAATCATAGAGATATATCAGTTTCAATATAGAGCTTCTCAAGAGCAAGAAAAAGGTGGGTATTTGTTTTTTAAAATTGCATAACTTTTGTTTAAAAAATCAGTTTGAAGTGATTCCAAGGGCATATTGAAGCATTGTTATTAGTATTGGGTTTTATAATTCCTTCCAAAAATAATTATACACCCACTTAGCCATCAGAAAAATCTACTATGATGCATGAAGAGGAAGAATTGCATAATGATATATCAAAATTACGGTACCAAGTGCAACACATTTTGATCTCACAGAGGGCAACCAAAGATGACATAGATGGTTTAAAAGAAGACATGGAGGCTAAGATGGATGGTTTGAAGGATGAAATAAAATCTAATATGGATGATCAAGATGTGGAATATCACATCGAGCATCAACAACAAGTTCTCCAACTGTTAAAGGATAAAATAACTTTGGTGCTAAATCGAATGAAACAACAAGAAAATCAAAATTGCAGTGAAAGAAGTTTTGATGTAGGTGACTCGGTATTTTTAAGGCTAAAACCATACAGATCAATGTCCCTAAATCAAGCTAAGAAGGATAATAAATTATCTCCCATGTACTATGGTCCTTACAAGGTGTTGCAAAAGATTGGTACTTTGGAATACAAATTGGAGCTTCCTGCATGTTCTCAAGTGCACCCAATTTTCCACGTTTCATGCTTAAAGAAGGTTATAGATGAAAAAATTGTTATACTCAGCCATGGTGAACACCGTACACATGAGAAAGATAAACATTGGATGCATTTATTATTGACAAATGATGCATTTAGAGTACATTAGGTGACCCTTGGATTCCACATTCCAAGGTCTCTTGGAATTCCTATGTTCATTCGCCTTCTACACCTACCCATAGAGGATTAGGTGTCCAACATCCCCCCTCCTTAATCCAAAGGGGTATGTGTGAATCCAAGAAGAGATCCGTAATACAAATCTGCAAAGTATGCATGGCAGAACTTAGGCTGGATGAGCTCTCTAAAATGTTGGCATAAATAGGTGGTTTAAGGATGACCACCGACACTGGAACGCTTAGTGCAGTTCCCAGAAATCTTCCAAATCTGGCAAGAAGATAAGTTATTCTGCTAGAGGAAGTGCTCATCATTTTTGAAGAGGGTGACATTAAACCTGGAAGAAGAGAGGTCTACAACTTGTGATGGTTTAAGGATGACCACTAACTCTGGAATTCTTGATGCATTTCCTGGAACTCTACCAAAACTGACGAGAAGTTGAAGTCTTCTACTAGAGGAAGCGTCATGAATTCTTTGAAAAGGAAGAATATCAGCTTCACATAGATGGTTTAAGGTTGACCACCAACCAAAGGCGTGCTCATGGGCATGTGTGTCTCTAGCTACAACTTTGAACCTGGAATGACAGGTTGTGGCTCAGGCTCACTTGAACTGTTGTGTCTCTGGCTAAAACTCTGAATCTGGAATGACAGGTTGTGGCTCATACTCACTTGAACTGTTGTGTCTCTGGCTATAACTCTGAATCTAGAATGACAGGTTGTGGCTCAAACTGACTTGAAGTGGATTTGAAGCTTGTAGATGACCACCATTTCCCCCCCTGTCAGATAAAAGGCGAGATGGCGGTGAAAACTCAACTGCAAGATTGTTCAATATTCTAGAACAAGTTCTGACATATGACTTAAACATCTTCTTGGTTGTTGATGCCCATCGCCAAGAAGTGATCCATCCAAGATGAATCTTTGTTCTTGCAAGAGGCTTGTTTCTGAAGCATCTGTGTGAAGAATGAGTATGTCAACCACAATTCTTGCATGGGTGAAGACCGAAACAATGATATTTCATATGGCCAACTCGATCACAGTGTTGGAATTTTACAATCTATTGTTGTTGTTGTGGAAGAGGAGAAAAATCTAGAACAAATGTAGGTGAGATGTCATGAATAAATTTGGCACTCTGAAATTTGATGGGCTTGGAGTAGTCCAGAATATGAAAGGACACCTCCTTGTCATATCCAAGACCTGTTATGTGCTTGTTATGGACAATCTATTACCAAGGTTTGATTATGGGCATGGCAGGTGGAGCCTGAGTTTCCGCGTCTGCATACAAATCTGCTCTTGAAATGGGCCCAATAGTATGATCAAAGACAAGTTCAAAATGATGAAAACTCTTATGTAACTCCTCTTGTTGTAGCTGAGATTCAAGCTACAAAGACTCAATCTATTCTAGTACATTTTGCAGGGAGATTTGAATATCTGTGAGAGTGTCTTTGCTGATTTTCACTATATCGTGGCCACTGGAGTGTATTATGGTATTCAGTAAGTTTAATAACATATTCATTCGAGCCTTTTTTTGATCTCAAAAAATAAAAGGCATCAACTAAAAAATGCACCAGTATTTACATACAAGAAATACTAAACATTTTGAGATGAGGGCTAGTATATCAAAGCTTAATCCAGCCTACTAGAAATAAAAATCTTGATCATGAATCTCTCCACATAAAATAGAACATGGGTCAACACGAAAGAAGCACAATGGACAATGGTTGAGTTATGGTTTTTCATAAAAAATTCTCTTGATTATGTGTCCAACATATATGCTCAGCTTTTGAAAAAAAAATACATGGGTGGAGTTATTCCCTCAGCCTCACTGAAATGCCATCCACTCAGGTAGGCTGAGGAGGAGATTTCCAGCATGGAGGATATTCTGAATATTCCTAATGATGTCCAATGCTAGGTGTTGTTGTGAGTTCCTTAACCATTACACGATGAGTGCAAGGTTGTGTGCAGGAGCTGGAATGAAATGATGAATAATACCTAGTTCTGTGAGGACATACAGTACTATGATACAACCCAACATATGATATGTCTCATTCAGTTATATATCCTTACCTTCGATGTTGGAATAATCGTATATGACCCTCAAGAGGGGACTTGGGAAAGGATACCCCCAATTACTTACGAAACTCGATTTCTATACTTTTGTGAGCTCGTTTCTGTGAAAAAGAAGCTTGTCTTGTTTGGCGAATGTACTGACCTGTAATATCCCAAAAGGGAGAATGCAGTAATACTGAAACACAATATAAGAACTGCAGCAAAGTAAACAATAAATCTAAAGACACATCAAAATATATAGAGAAGCTAAGCCATTTTATTATATGGGAGGTGAATAGCAAGTACAACAGTGCTCAAAATATGAGACACTCAAGCCAAAGAGATGGCCTAGAATGACCCTAAAATGATCCCACAAGAGGGACTACATAACTGCTAAACTACTGGAAGGTAAATCATGTTGTACCTGCTGCAACTATTGGGACTAAAACTGCCATAAATATTGAAAGTCAGATCTAGGCAGTATGGGAGCTCCAATGATGCTGAAACTAGAGATCTGAATTCTATGATGGATACCCAAGATAACCTAGAAAGGGTTTCTCAGATATGTCAATCTAAGAAATCCACCCTCTTAGGGCTTCATATATACATTGTTGGGTATCCAAATCTACTGCATAATCTTATGATATTATGGCTACAATGATGCATAATCAGATCTATGCAAGAATGGTTGATCCCTTCACTAGATCCTTGGGCTAAAAGCTCAAGACCTAGCTCCACCAATCTCCTCCACTGAAAATAGTTTTTGGATAAACAATGGCTTCAGAAAAATGCACTCTAAGGGATGGAGGCTCAATATCCTACTGTTAGATATGTTAATACAGCTCCGAAATTATGGAAAAAATAGATCCAATGTGAGGAGATGATCCCTCACAGGATTTCCAGCTGAAATACTGGAAACTTCCTTCCTCCAATAGATATATAAGATTGGACTGCGAAATCCTTGAAGGGATTGCTGCTGCATGGAGGTAAAACCCAATGGCCTGAATGCCGGATATAGATATGTTACTCCTGGAAGAATGAATATGAAGAAAAAAGTGGAAGGATGAATCCTCCACCAGTTTCCTATCTGAATGCTAGAAACAACCTCCTGAAGATGGCACCAATGCCTGATGAGGAATACAGCTCAATAGAAAACCTTCCCAGAGTAGGCACACAATTCCCCCATGGGTAAGGGTGGGATTTCCACTCGGAAACACCCTGTGCTAAACAACATTGCAGACTTAGCTAAACAACTCAAGCATGCATATAAATTTCCTAAGACAAATCAAGATCTAAACAGATCAAATAATAATCAAAGTATCCAAATCTGCCTTCTATTGTGCCTTCACCTTCATTATATAGATCATGAGCCTTCCATATCCTAGGACCACTCCATAACTACGTTGTACATGTGGACATAAGTCTCCATGGTTGACTGCATTGTTTCTTCATGTCCTCCATCATGTTCCCATGGGGTGATCACCCTCTCCATCATGTGTGCATTAAATGCATCACTTCCTCCACTAATTTATCATAAGTGCTTTATGATCTTACTTTGAATGCACTATTATCTCAGTTGACCTCTTCAAATATCCTCATGATTTTATATTTTAAGATCCATGATCTTGTTTTAGTGTTCATAATCCATGATCTATCTCGTAAATGAGACATGATCTCTACTATTTTATCATAAATGGATTTGCTCCACTACTCCATGATTTAGATCTAGATCTAGAATATCCACATACACACATCAAAAGTGAATTTTATTCATATTTGAGGATTATGGGTCCCTCCGCCCTTTTATTTACTTAATTAATTAACTTTATTAAGAACTCTAATATTCCAAATATCATGTGAAAATTTGGGAATATTAGAGTCCTCCCCGGAAAAAATTTTCTTGTCCTCAAGCAATTGCAAAAGTAGATGCTAGAGTAATATGTCCCCCTCCAAATGGCATCCACACAAGGAAGGTCTGCCCATTTGCTGTAATGAGTTATGTATGCCCAGCACCAAAGTTTCCTCTCTAGAATTTCTAGAGTGACCTCTAACTATGTAGCTACATGTCCCTCCTCAATCATGAAGCTCCGAGTGAAAGCCATAAGTTGTCCAACATCCTCCATAATACATGATATATATAAGAATAGATGGTTCCTTCCCCAAAAGGAAAGCTACAACTCGCCAAGTAATCCTCCATCCCATGCTACATGAAGTAAGAAGGGGCCCTATTGGCCTTGTTGGATCCAAGAATCATTCCAACATTCTACCAAAGAAGAAATAGAGAAATATGGGTAGACAAAGATGTCAAACCATATTCTCCCAATAGTAACGCTACTTTATTCCCCAAAAATATAAGATGAAAGTGGATGCATACCTTATGTTATCACCAAATTGATCTTGATTGGCTTCTCATCAATCAACTCAATGTAACTCTTTCAAACCACTTCTAACTGAAGATTAGCCTCTTCAGTTAGAGAGTGCTCTCTCAAAGGGGTTTTATGATTTTGAATAAGGATAATACTATATGGCTAACTCTATGAATTGTGACTTGGTTTTGTGTGATTGCAGGTTGAAAAATGAAGGTTTGCTACCATTTGGCTATGGAGTTAACATCAGTACTCTTAGTGAAAGTGGTTTTTCACATGGAAGCTAAGGCAAATAGAGGTTTTTAACAAAGATAATTCATACACATAACATAAGGAAAACACAGTAATTTCACCCCTAAAGGAAGTCAAAGCATAATATTATGGATTCTGAGTAATTAGAGATAAAATACACTATAAGTGATTAGACATAAATATATAGAGCAGTAACACATCAAAAACCTCATGAGAATCTCAAGTCTAGAAGTAGAATGTCACTATATATTACTGATAATGGATAAAACATACAAACAACAATTTGGTGCAATATTCTCCAACCCATTCTAACTCTAAAACTATCTCATTTATAGAGTGGGGACTCAAACAAATGATTTTCCACCTTGCTAGCTTCGAATTCCCACCTCAGAGACCTATTTCAAACATCATTCCATCATTTGGATACTTCCTAGGGATATATACTGTTTTACAAAGTTTGAATACAAAAAGCACTCTTCTTTCATTAATAGTTTAACAAATACATTTAATAACACTTATCAACTTCAACCAAATAATTTTATGAGTGTACTAGAGTGTTGATGTGTCATTATGCCACATGGATGCTGAGCTAGATCTACTCCAAGTCGAATTTGTACAATTTTTTCACAAATCCGGTTAGTGAAAATTCTGAAATATAGGCTTCCAAGGCGAGCATATAATTTCCAAACCCTAATGTATTTGCATAAAATGAGAGCGGTTTTTGTATATGGACCTGTGCTGAAGAAAAAAATCTTTCATATTTCCAAAATCCTTTTTCATTTTGTCAAAAATCAAAATTGACGTTGACTGCTAAAACAATCATGTACTGAAATTTCGTAGCGCTCATTTCGTAGCAAACTCCAAAATTCACCTTTTGCATAACCTTGGACCTTTCTTACTATTATATAATCTTCCTTGGGGATAATGAACTAAATAAAATAAAAAATCCCTCCTTAGTTCTCCATAAAACTGAATTTAAAGGCAAAAGAGCATCTTCAAAAATTTCGTAGCATTTTTCGGCCTTCAAGCTTGGAGCATGCTACGAAACTACTTGATTGTGGAAAAAAATTAAAAATTCTCCCTTTTTCTTCCAAATTTCACCTGTAGGTCTGAAAATTGATATTATTAAGTATTATCATGCAAACTTTCCTCTTACCCTCTTCAAAAAACATCATTTTCACCTTTAGCAAGTTTATTTATCAACAAAATGACTTTGTTTTTTCTGAAAAAAAATAGGGTTCAGGGATGAGCTCTTATCTCCCTATCCTTTATATATGTTACCAAAATGAAGGAGGAGTTTTTAGGTCAGTATGTTCTGAAGAAAAACCTCTCTTGTTTTTTTGAAAACCATCTCCAGTTGTCCATAATTTGCATTTGAAAAACATGTATAAAACAGGAAAATTTTGCATTTTGAAAATATATCCAAAATACATCTCTGAATCTCCCAATTTGTAGCACCTTTGAGAAAAGAGAAAGAGGTTAATGTTATTTTATGTGTTCTTGACAATAAACTCTCTCAGTTTCTTGAAATAATTCTTTGTTTTCCCAGAAACCGCCTTTGAAGTTGACTGCTCAAAAGTAAAAAAGAAGAAGAGAGAAATCCTCATATTCGCTATGAAATTATCAGGTATTTTCGTAGCAAAATCTACCTATTTTGCACTAAATTCACTACGAAACTATGTTTAACTAGAAATTGGCTCACTTTTTTAATTTTAAGGCATGGGTGTGAAAACAAAAAGACATGGAGTATAGTTGACTGACATGACATGACTCATGGTGGTTTTTTTGACATAGGATAAACATGATTTGGTAAATTCTTCATCAAATACTTGACCCAACATGACATAACATGAAACCTATGATGACCTTATCAAAAAAAAAAATGAAAATTTTGAATGTGATAACACCTTGGATCAACTGATATTTTGGAACCTCTTGCAAGACCATAAAATTTCCTTCAACCAGGACAATGGTGTCTCCAACTACTCGTAGGATTGATGGCTGCTCTCCTATCAATGTACCAATGCTAGAATCCACCTCCTCTTCCTCATGCATCTCTTGAATCATGCATGGGACTCTAGATGTCAAGATCTGAAGACTATATTTCAAAGATGCAAGTGTCTCTTCTCCGGATACAAGTACTTCTACATCTGGTGGTGAATGTAGTGATCCCTTGTCCAGAGTGACAAGAATGACATCCTCCTTTGTTCCCTTAGGAAATATAGCTTTGTGACACATCTATGGTTTTCTCCCATCAAAATCCTTTCTCAACTTCTGAAATAAATCTGAATATTTAGTCACCTTTGAATGCTCCATGTGACCAGACCACCAATCATTGGCTTCACCTAGAAGATGAAGTGTTTCAATCTGGACAGCCTCTTTTTCAGCCACAGGATGTAGCCTAAAAAATGTATCTAACTCTTTCCTCCAAGCCTTAACAGTGCTTGAGGAAGATCCATCAAGTGTAGTCAAATAGAATCTATTGTGCCTCTTTCTTCTTTTATTTTGAAGAATTGTTGGAGAGTTAGATTCTCCTTGAATGCTCTAGATTGTGCTTTGTACTCTTCAAGATACAAACTGAGAGTCTCATGAGTCTCAGGTTCCATGTTTCTTCTTTATTCATGACTATACCATTCACCTTCTTCAAAGAAAGTGGCCATAGTAGATTAATGAGGAGATCTATGATTCTCCAGTTTTCTTTTTTGTTGATAAGAAGTGCTTGGACGTTCCTCATCAAATCTTCTTCTTGGATCCTCCTTTTGCCTTTCCCTCTTCATTTTTTTGACCTCTTTAGAGATATCTTGCATGGATCTAAAGACAAGAGTGGAAAAACTACAATCCTCCTTCATGATACATCTCTTCTATCTACTTCTTCTTTTGATGCAAAAGATGAAGTGTTCATAAGCTTAGCCAAATATCATGCTCTGATACCACTGTAATATCCCAAAAGGGAAAATGCAGTAATACTCAAACACAATATGAGAACTGCAACAATATAAAAAATAAATCTAAAGACACATCATAATATACAAAGAAGATGAACCATTTTATTATATGGGAGGTGAATATCAAGTACAATAATGATCAAAATATGAGGCACTCAAGCCAAAGAGATGGCCTAGAATGACCTTGAAATGATCCCACAAGAGGGACTGCGTAACTGTTTCCCTGCTGCAACTATTGGGACTGCAATTGCCAGAAAGATAGAAAGTCAAATATAGGCAGTATGGGATTATTGATGATGCTGAAAACAAATATCCGGGCTCTATGATGGATACCCAAGATAACCCAAAAAGGGTTTCTCAGATCTGTCAATCTAAGAAAACCACCCTCTTAGGTTTTCACCAATATACTACTGGGTATGCAGATTCGCTGCATAATCTGATAATATGATGGTTTCAATGATGCACAATCAGATCGATGCAAGAAGGTATGATCCCTTTACTAGATCCTTGGTCTAAAAGTTCAATATCTAGCTCCTCCAATATCCTCCACTAAAAATAGTTGTTGGATGAACAACAACTTCAGAAAACTGCGTTGTAAGAGAGGGAGGCTCAATCGCCTACTGCTATATATTTAAATACAATTCCTGAGTGATGGAAACAATAGATCCAATGTGAGGAGATGATTCCTCAGAGGATTTCGAGTTGAAATACTAGAAACTTCCTTCCTCCAATAGATCTACAGGACTGGACTGTGCAATCCTTGAAGGGATTGCTGCTGCATGGAGGTAAAACCCAATGGTTTGAATGTTGGATATATATTTGCTACTCTTGGAAGATTGAATGTAAAGAACAAAGTGGTGGGATGAATCCTCCAAGTCCTCTATGGGTAAGGGTGGGATTCCCGCTTGGGAACACCCTGTGCTAAACATCACTGCAAACTTAGCTAAAAAACATAAGAGTGCATGGAGATGTCACCTGATACCACTGTAATATCCCAAAAGGGAGAATGCAGTAATACTGAAACAAAATATAAGAATTGCAGAAAAGTAAACAATAAATATAAAGACACATCAGAATATACAGAGAGCCTGAGCCATTTTATTATATGGGAGGTGAATAGCAAGTACAACAGTACTCAAAATATGAGACACTCAAGCCAAAGAGATGGCCTAGAATGACCCTGAAATGATCCCACGAGAGGGATTGCATAACTGCTGAACTGCTGGAAGGTAAACTACGATGTCCCTACTGCAACTGTTAGGACTGCAACTGCCAGAAATATATAAAGTCATATATAGGAAGTATGGGATCTTCGATGATGCTGAAACTACAGATCATGGCTCTATGATGGATATCCAAGATAACCCAGAAAGTGTTTCTCAGATCTGTCAATCTAAGAAAACCACCCTCTTATGGCTTCATATATACACTGTTGAGTATGTAGATCTGCTGCATAATCTGATGATATGATGGCTGCAATGATGCACAATGAGATCTATGCAAGAAGGGTTGATCCATTCAGTAGATCCTTGGGCTAAAAGCTCAAGACCTAGCTACTCCAATCTCCTCCACTAAAAATAGTTGCTCGATGAACAACATCTTCAAAAAAATACATTGTAAGGGAGGGAGGCTCAATAGCCTACTGCTAGATATGTCAATACATCTCCTGAATGATGGAAACAATAGATCCAATGTGAGGAGATGATCCCTCACTGGATTTCTAGCTGAAATACTGGAAACTTCCTTCCTCCAATATATCTACAGGACTAGACTACGCAATCCTTGAAGGGACTGATGTTGCATGGAGGTAAAACCCAATGGCCTGAATGTCAGATATAGATTTTCTACTCTTGGAAGACTGAATCTGAAGAACAAAGTGGAAGGATGAATCCTCCACCAGTTTCCTAGCTGAATTCTAGAAACAACCTCCTGAATATGGCACCAATTCCTGATGAGGAATACAGCTCAATAGAAAACCTTCCCATAGTAGGCACACAAGTCCCTCATGGGTAAGGGTGGGATTTCCACTCAGAAACACCATGTGCTAAACCACATTGTAGACTTAGCTAAACAACTCAAGCATACATAGAAATTTCCTAAGACAAATCCAGATCTAAACAGATCAAAGAATAATCCAAGTATCCAAATCTGCCTTCTATTGTGCCTTAACCTTCATATATAGATCATGAGCCTTCCATAGCCTAGGCCCACTCCATAATTGCGTTGTACATTTGGACATAAGTCTCCATGGTTGACTGTGTTGTTTCTCCATGTCCTCCATCATGTTCACATGGGGTGATCACCCTCTCCATCATGTGTGCATTAAATGCTATTAGGTCCCTATATTACTAGTTTAGTCCCTTATTGTTATTAGTGTAGCCCCCTTATTGTTATCGTTGTACCCCTGTAACCCCAATATTCTTATTATTGTGCCCTTACATTATTATTGTTAGGTCGGCTAGTATTATATTGTGGCCCCATAGACTCCTATATATAGAAGGAGGTTTTGGTACTTTGTATCCTCCAAGAATTTTTCATTTTGTTATCGTTGTACCCCTGTAACCCCAATATTGTTATTATTGTGCCCTTACATTATTATTGTTAGGTCGGCTAGGATTATATTGTGGCCCCATAGACTCCTATATATAGAAGGTGGTTTTGGTACTTTGTATCATCCAATAATTTTTCATTTATGTAATTTATTGGAGGTTTCCCCCTCGAAGTGGCTAATTTCTAAGGCGTTGATCTCTCTTTTCTTCTATTTTTGGAGCTGGTTTCATAACATTTGGTATCAGAGATTTGGATTCTATGGTTTTGCTGCTCCAAACAGGTCATCGTGGCATTTTCGCTATAATTTTTTTCTATGAAGGTTCAGAAGCTGAAATTTTTATAGAGTGAAGTCGAAATCCTGAGGAATGTCATGGAAAAATTTCAAATCTTGGTTCGCAATATTTTCAGAGATATGATCTGTGCAAGTTAGGGATTTTTGCAGGCTCCTGAATTTAACCTAAACAGGTCATCGCGGCATTTTCGCTATAACGTTTTTTCTACAAAGGTTCAAAAGCTGAAATTTTTACAGAGTGAACCCGGAATCCTGAGGAACGTCGTGGAAAATTTTTAAAGCTTGATTCGTAATATGTTCAGAGATAGGATCTGTGGAAGTTAGGGATTTTTCAGGCTCCTGAATTTCTTCTCAAAGAAATGACCATGGGAAAATTGTCATAACTCTCTCTCTGAGCATTGGACTGGAATTATATAAAAAGTGTCCGCAAGTACATGAATGCTAGTTTCATCTGTATCAATTTTAGAGCTGAAGAAGGAAAAATGACACGTGGCAAGTCGTACAAGGTCACTCTACTGAACTAGACCATAACTAGGTCATTGTGGGATATTGGGCATAACTTTGCCTTGAAGAATCCAAATCAAGTGAGACCTGTGGCAATTTAAAGAAGATTCTAAGGGCTACTAGAGGGCTAAATTTCAGATATTGAAGATCTGAAATAACAGATATAATTTAGTTTCAATATCGAGCTCCTCAAAATCAATAAAAAGGTGTGTATTTCTTTTCGAATTGCATAAGTCTTGTGTGAAAAATCAGTTTGAATTGATTCCAAGGGAATATTGTACAATAGATATCAGTATTTGATTATAAAATTCCACCCTAAAAATAATTCAACACCCATTAAGCTTTTAGAAGGCTCTACTATGACTCATGAAGACGAAGAATTACAACATGACATATCAAAATTACAAGAGCAAGTGCACCAAATTTTGCTCTCGCAGAGAGAAACAAAAAATAAAATGGAAGTTTTGAAGAAAGGCGTAGAAGCTAAGATGGATGGTTTGATGAAAGGCGTGGAAGCTAATATGGATGACATGAAATACAACATGGAAAACGTGAAGAATGATCTAAATGCATACACGGAAGGTTTGACAAAGTTGATACAATAAATGTTTCCTATTGCCGAAAATATAGTAGAGGAAATTAATGATGAGAAAAAAATAAATGTTAATCGTCATTTCATAAAATCTAATGTTGGATGGAAGAACTACCATATTCCAAAGATGTATATGAGGAAGTTTGATGGCAAGGATCTTGTAACATGGATACTACAGATGCAGCAATATTTTGATCTCAATAATGTGCAAAACACACAAATGGTACGTATTGCAACTTTACATTTAGAAAAAAATACATTTGTAGGTTATATATGGCTTTGCTCCCGTAAATAATTTGTCACTTCATCAATTTTTATGGAGGAAATGATAGAACATTATGAGGATACAAAAATCAACACCTTCTTTAGCCAATTGATAAGTCTCAAACAAAAGGGTTCAGTGGTGGAGTACATTGAGGACTTCCAAAAATTGAATATAAGGGTAACTGATATTCCAGAGGAGCAACGGATTGATTTCTTCATATGCACTTTAAAGGATAACATCCAACATGAAGTTCGCATTTGGGAACCTGATTCATTGGAAAATGCATTCAGGTTGGCAAGAAAAATTGAATGTAAAATTATTGCGACAAGGAATCGTACCACTCACATATATAAAGATGGAAGTGTTGCTACTCCTAGACTTACAAAACCTACAAGGTTGACACCACAACAATTGGAAGAAAAAAGAGAAAAAGGGCTTTGCTACAGTAGTGATATAAAATACACTAAAGGTCATTA
Organism: Pinus albicaulis; assembly: GCA_034641835.2. Classification (NCBI taxonomy): domain Eukaryota; kingdom Viridiplantae; phylum Streptophyta; class Pinopsida; order Pinales; family Pinaceae; genus Pinus; species Pinus albicaulis. Next base: position 815,429,963 of record CM076569.1, on the reverse strand, counting down.
GTGTGCTAAGAAGAAATTATTTTACATAGATTGTGAAGAGGAAGAATAAAATGAAAAAGAATCTGTTGGGGTTCCCATGTTTTGGCAAGTTTGGAAATATCAAAAGATGAGACAACATCAAAACCAATTTCAGACCTCAGGATCTAGCCCTCCTGGGTCCAGAGAGGGATCTCTCTATATGGACAAATGTTTTATGTCCTTTAAGCTTTGTGTTAAGATATTAGGCTAGTTGTAGGCACGGGTTTGTTTGATTGATTGTTTGTTTGGTTTTTGGGAATCGGAAAGGAAGGGTTCAATGTGAGGCAAGGATGTGCAAAGAGGATTTTAGGCAAAGGAGGGATGATTTCAAAGAACACTCGAGACCATTGGGCAATGGAGTCAGGAAAGGGTTTAATTGCTATTCAATATGCAGGCTTTCAGTTGGGCTAGTCATCTAAGGCATTGGATCTTAAAGATGATAGTGTGGCATGAAATGGCAAGAAAGAAGGTGAAAGCAAGGAAACCTCCAAGGTGACCCTTCAGGAATCAGATCCAAGGACAGGACATGCCATTGGACAACCTGTGATCCAGAAACTAAAAGGTTAGCTCTTCGGACAAGGAAACATAAAGGATTTAAGCACAAAGGTAAAAACCTGAGATCAGAGAGAGACTTTGAAATCTCAATGCTTTGGTTTCCAGCTTAAGGGAACTTAGAAAGGTTCAATTAATTGAAGAGGACCCCAGTGAGACAGAGACAAAGTGCTAAACTCCCAGTATCCCGATTCATTCAATTAAAGCCTAACAAGAACATCTAAGAACAGATTCATTAATTCATACATCAGCTAGCAGTAAATATTAGCCACTACACTGGTTAAATTAACTTGAATCAGTGCTCAGATAACACATATAGCAGAAAAAATTGAAGGCATGGAGAGCAGAAGCTTAGGGTACCATGTGAGGGTATATCCTAAACTAGATTTCTGATGCGTGCCAGAAGAAATTAAATATGATGAACTACAAAGGAAAACAAGGACAAAGATTGAAAAACATCACCGCTGCTTTAAATCAGGATCCAAAGAAATGTGCTTGTCATGTTAAAGAGAAACACCAGTCATGTACAACATTACCAACAGCTTGATATTCAGTCTGAAAACATCTTCCTCAGCCTATCTTACAACTTTACACAGAGAACTATGTCTCAAGAGAAATAGCTCACAGTTCACAGATATCTGATCAACCCCCTTTACAATGTTTTCTCATGAGTTCTTATATCAGAAAGAGAGGTTGAGGAGGTAGATGAAACACTAAATGAAACATTAAACCGAGTATGAGCAGTGGGTCGAAACCCATTCTGTTTTAATGTCTATGCATCGAACTTCTGTACTCTTTGGGTGAAAGAGTGGTATTTGACAGGCTGAAATTTACTCCAGGTATGTCTTTGATGTACTTTGCTGCAGTAGTCTGGTGAATAAACAACAAGGCAGATAAAGATCATGAGGTATGCCATACTGCATAACAAATGCTTCTGGTAGCACTAGGATTGTTGTTAGGGCAGAGATCTTCTCTGGAACACAGTATAGAATGAAAACAGTATGGGCACCTCGTCCTTTCGTGGGAAAGAACGTTCTGCTGATGGTGACACTGATATATCGTTTTGTGTGCCCTAGGCCTTATTGGGCCTTCTGTGTTAGTCTCAGGGTATTCAATCTGGTACATTACTTTTAAATCATTGAATTAAGGCTCAGACGTCCTCAATTACAGGCCTTAACTCTCTAATATTTCACTAATACTCTTTGTCGCTCCATTATTGTCTATGACTGCCAAATTGCAGGGCTTATGGTGTTGGGAGTTTAAGCGGAGTTAATACCCCTGATTTGGATAGAATATGCACTTATAATCCTTCAGGAGTCTTCCTACAAACATTGGCTTTGCTAAAATTTCCTCTGCGCTATTGTGTCACATACAGTGACTGTGTATAATAGAACGGTCTTCATCATCTGTATTCCCTGCAAAACACACAAAATTGTTAAGGAAAACCATGCTGGAGGGGGGAAGGATGCAATGGAAGGCTGTGAGAATGGCAGCGCCGCATGGTGGAAATAGTGGACGTGAATGAAAAATGGTGGAGAAATGCAGCGAAATGGGAAAATGCCACAAAAACAGGTGACGTGGAGCTCTGGCGGTGGGACCCGGTCAATGGCAGGGGAGACTCAATCTGGACCGTCGGATCTTAGGAGGAGATCGACGGCCGTGATCGCGTCGAAGGGAAATCTCTTGCGGGCCAGGGGTCTTGTTTGCTTTGGTTATCCCCTGAGCATCGTTGGGGCGCGATCAACGTCAGATGGCCAGCCTCAGATCGGACGGCATACGCGCATATCACGCCAGGCCCGTAGTCAATTTTTAACGCGCGATGAGAGCGGGTTTTCAAAACAGCTTGAGGACATGTGTCGTCCGATGACGTTGACCGCTATCGAACGAAAAATACAACCTTCCTTTCAAAAGTGGTGCGATGAAAACTGCTGGTTTTGGACGGGACACGACCGCGGGGACCACCGGGGCAAATGATTTGCGAGCAGTCGATCTGCAGATCAGATCGACGGTTGATATGCGATCGGAGGGGTGAACGGGGGAGAGTGGGTACAACGAGACTTGCGAAGACCATCGGATTTGTATAGATCAACGGCGGGTATTGCACTTGACCATTGATCCGATAAGCGCGCTATGGGCTAGCGCCTGGTTTAGCGCCCGGGTCATGTGGGGAAATGATTTAAGGGGGCTGGCCGAAGGGGGCTAAGCTTGATATATGAAGAATATGGGTTTTTTGGCCTGTTTTCAATGCAATTTGAGGCCAAAAAGGGATAACAGTAGAGGGGAAAAGGGGTTATTTGGCCAAAAAAAGGGTGTTTGTGAGGCTTAGAAGGGAAAAAGGATGATTTAGAGGATTTAGGGAAGAATAAAGAGAGGGGAAAAAAGGTGAAGAGACAGAGGTTAAGTGGGGATGAAATAGGAGGGAAAAGGGCCCTTTGGGAATTTTCGTCACAGCAGAAAGGCTTTCTCATGTAAATAGCAGTGGGGATTTATCAAAGGAAAAAGGCACAAGGAGGCTTCAAGGGTGATGTGTTTTCAGGGGAAATGCATTCCTTGAAGGCTCAAAAACAATTTAGCCGCACTTGTTTTCTTATCAAAAAATTCATAAGGGGCTAACAGAATCTTCAAAAGAAGAGGATATACACTAGGAACCAACCCTAGAAGAGAAAGAAATGAGTTCGACCATATCATGTAATGCATTGGCAGGAATTACCACTCCTCAAACTCTCAAAATAGAAGGACATATCAAGAAGAAAAAGGTAATAGTGTTGATTGATTTTGGTAGTACCCATAATTTTATTCATTGTAAGGTAGCCAAGGAATTGAATTGTTTCCTATACCCAACACCAGAATGTTAAGTGATGGTTGCAAATGGAGGAACTATAAATTGCTATGGAAAATTCCATAATATCAAGCTAACCATGGGGGAATATGTATTGAATATTCCAATGCTTTCCATTCCAATTGGAGGTTTTGATGTTGTACTAGGAGTACAATGGTTACAATATTTGGGGAAGGTAGCTTTTAATTTTCAAGAAATTTTCTTGAAATTTTTTTTCAGAAGGAAAGGAGGTTGAATTATGGGGTATCGCAGGGAATCCGAGAAAGATAATAAGCTCTAATGTCATGACAATGCTTCTGAAGAAAGAACAACGAGGCGTAATTGAACAATTATGCTCACAAGAAGTTCCAACATCAAAATCATCTATTTCTGCAGATCTCCAAAATGTCTTGGACAATCATTTCAAGGTGTTTGAAACTTCCAAAGGACTCCCACCTATTCATGATCATGATCATACTATTCATTTGATTCTAGGAAGTGTTCCTCCTAACATCAGACATTATAGATACCCTTATGTCCAAAAGAGTGAAATTGAACGTATGATTGCAGAAATGTTAGAGGTTGGTATAATTCAACCTAGTCAAAGTTATTTCTATGCTCCAGTAGTATTGGTGCACAAGAAGGATGGATCATGGCACATATGTTCAGATTATAGGGGACTCTATAAGCTCATCATTAAAGATAAATTACCCATTCTTGTGATTGATGAATTCTTGGATGAATTACATGGAGCAATTTATTTTACCAAGTTGGATCTTTGTTCAAGATATCATCAAATTATAATGAAGACTGAAGATATTCTGAAAACAACATTTCGAACTCATGAGGGTCATTATGAATTTTTGGTCATGCCTTTTGGCCTTACCAATGCACCTTCTACATTTCAAGGGTTGATGAATTCCATTTCCAAACCCTTCCTTAGAAAATTTGTGCTAGTATTTTTTGATGATATACTAATCTACAGCAGGTCTTGGAAGGATCATGTTGAACATGTTGACAGGGTGCTCAAACTATTGCATGAGAAACAATTATATGCAAAAAAATCCAAATGTTTCTTTGGAGTACAAGAGGTGGAATATCTGGGTCATATTGTATCTCACGAGGGTGTTAAAGTAGACCCTAACAAAATTAAAGTCATTAAGGAATGGAAAGTCCCCACAACCATAAAGCAGTTGCGAGGATTTCTCGGGTTAACAGGGTATTATCGCAAGTTTGTTAAGAATTATGGGAGAATAGCAGCACCTGTAACAACATTATTGAAGAAAGATGCATTTTCATGGACTCCTGAAGCAACTAAGGCCTTTGAACATCTTAAAGAGGCAATGTGCCTAGCACCAGTCTTAGCTACGCCGGACTTCACAAAAACCTTTATTGTGGAATGTGATGCCTCAGGAAATGGAATTGGTGTTGTTTTAATGCAAGAAGGAAGACCCATTTCTTTTGAAAGTTTTCCAATCAAAGGAAAGTATTTACAGAAACCTATTTATGAGAAGGAAATGTTAGCAATACTGCATGCACTAAAGAAATGGTGAACTTACCTAATGGGAAGACACTTCAAGATAAAAACTGATCATGATAGTCTTAAACACTTTTTGGAACAAAGACTATCTTCAGAAGAGCAGCAAAAATGGGTCACAAAGATGTTGGGTTATGACTTTGAAATAATCTACAAAAAAGGAAATCTTAATGTTGTTGCAGATGCACTCTCAAGAAAGAATGAAGAGGTGGAAACATTGCTTTGTGCCATTTCTATTATCCAACTAGATTGGATAACCAAAGCAAGAGATGAATGGAAGAAGGACAAAGATGTATGGACACTCATTCAAAATTTGCAGCAAGATCCTAGTACATCTGATACATTTAGTTGGAAAAATGATTCCTTATGGTACAAATATCGCTTATATCTTTGTAAGAATTCCCAACTAAAGCAAAATATTCTTTTGGAATTGCACACTTCTCCTTTAGGAGGACACTCAGGATTTTTAAAAACTTACCACAGGGTGAAGAAAGAATTTTTTTGGGATGGCCTTAAATCTGATATTCAAATTTTGTGGCGGAATGTTTGGTTTACCAGCAGAATAAAGTTGAGACAATTAAGACCACGGGTCTTCTACAAACTTTATCCATTCCAAGTCAATGTTGGGAGGAGATTTCAATGGATTTTATCACAGGTTTACCTAAGTCTGAAGGAAAGAGTGTCATCATGGTGGTAGTTGATAGACTTACCAAGTATGCACACTTTTGTGCATTATCTCATCCATTTAAAGTAAGTACAATTGCTACTACATTTATGGACACAATTCAAAATCTACATGGAAACCCAAGGGTTATTGTGAGCGACAGAGATCCCATTTTTACTGGAAATTTTTGGACGGAGTTATTTTATTGTTTGGGTACTCAATTAGCTCATAGCTCATCTTATCATCCTCAATCTGATGGTCAAACTGAGATAGTAAATAAATGTTTGGAAGGATATTTTCGTTGTTTTGTATCTGATAAACAAACACAATGGGTCAAGTGGTTACCTCTCGCTGAATGGTGGTATAACACTTCCTTCCATACTGCAGCGAAAATGACCCCATTTATGGCACTTTATGGATATCATCCACTGTCCATCACATCATCTTTAAGAGAAAAATCTAAGGTTCAAGCAGTGGAAGATCACATCGAGCATCAACAAGAAGTTCTCCAACTCTTAAAGGATAACCTAAATTTTGCACAAAATCGAATGAAACAATAGGCAGATCAACATCGCAACTAGAGAATTTTTGATGTAGGAGATTGGGTATTTTTACGGCTGCAACCATACAAAAAAATGTCCCTCAAGCAAGCTAAGAAGGATAATAAATTATCGCCAAATTACTATGGTCCTTACAAGGTGTTGCAAAATATTGGTACTATGGCATACAAATTGGAGCTTCCTGCTTCTTCGCGAGTGCATCCAGTTTCCCATTTTTCATGCTTAAAGAAGGTTATAGGTGAAAATCTTTCAGTTCAAAAAATATTTCCATAACTTGATGAGGAAGGAAAAATCATATTGGATCCTGAAGCGGTCACGGAAACAAGAACTCGAAAGCTACGAAATCGATCAATTTCAAAGTATCTCATCAAGTGGAAGAACTTTCCCACTGAAGATTCTACATAGGAGGATGAGAATTTTATATAGAAGCACCCAGAGCTACTCAAGCGTTGAGGAAAAAACTTTTTTGAAGGACATAAGGATGTTAGGTCCCTTTATTACTAGTTTAGTCCCTTATTATTATTAGTGTAGCCCCCGTTGTACCCCTGAAACCCCAATATTTTTATTATTGTGCCCTTACATTATTATTGTTAGGTCGGCTAGGATTATATTGTGGCCCCATGGACTCCTATATATAGAAGGAGGTTTTGGTCATTTGTATCATCCAAGAATTTTTCATTTATGTAATGTATTGGAGGTTTCCCCCTCGAAGTAGTTGATTTCTAAGGCGTTGATCTCTCTTTTCTTCTATTTTTGGAGCTGTTTTCATAACAAATGCATCACTTCCTCCACTAATTTATTATAAGTGATTTATGATCTTACTTTGAATGCATATGATCTCAGTTGACCTATTCAAATATCCTCATGATTTTATATTTAATATCGATGATCTTATTTGATTGTTTCATCCTCCATGATCTATCTTGTAAATGAGACATGATCTCTACTACTTTATCATAAATGGAGTTTCTCCACTACTCCATGATTTAGATCTAGATCTAGAATATCCACATACACACATAAAAAATGGTTTTTATTCATCTTTGAGGATTATGGGTCCCTCCACCATTTTATTTACTTAATTAATTAAGTTTATTAAAAACTCTAATATTCTATATATCGTGTCAAAAATTGGGAATATTATAGTCCTCCCCAGCAAAATGTTGCTTTTCCTCAAGCAACTGCAAAAGTAGATTCTAGAGCAATCTGTCCCCCTCCAAATGGCATACACACAAGGAAGGTCTCCACATTTGCTGCAATGAGTTATGTATGCCCAACACTAAATTTGTCTCTCTATAATGTCTAGAGTGACCTCTAACTATGTAGCTAGATGTCCCTCCTCAATCATGAAGCTCCAAGTGACAACCATAAGCTTTGAAACATCCTCCATAATACATGAGATATATAAAAATAGATGGTTCCTTCCCCAAAAGGAAAGCTCCAACTCACAAAGTAATCCTCCATCCCATGCTACATGAAGTAAGAAGAGGCCATATTGGCCTTGTTGGATCCAAGCATGATTCCAACATTGTACCAAAGAAGAAGTAGAGACATATGGGTAGAAAAAGATGTCAAGCCATATTCTCCCAATAGTAACCAATGTAGCAATGCTCCCTACTGCCACACCACAACATCAAGATTCCAAGTATGGTGTCCATACTCTCCAAGTAAGAGCCATCGGAGGAGTGCCTCTCGCTGCCATCCTCCAACACTATCATGAAAAGCAGGGGAGTATGTAGGACCAAAGTGCCCCAATAAAAGCCAAAGCAACAAGATCTCTTGTTACCTCTTCACATCATCATGTGAATCATAGAGCAACAACAACATACTGAAGGACATATGGAATTCCATATCAGCCCAATACAAACAAACTCCATTATCACACATCATGAGAGTATTATGCCATATTAAAAACAATACCAAACACATAAACATGGGAGATGTCATGTGATGGAAAAACTCTCTCAAGGACAACCCAAGTGAACATGCCTTTTTTTATTGCATACTTTCATTGATACACAAGGCATGAGTCAAATAAATATGAGCTATCGGGTTGTAACCATGCTCACCCAAGATCAGGCAGCACAACCATGCCTCCTTCTTCATTACATGAGTGTTGTACAAGGCATGGATCATGAAAATATGTGTTGTTGGGTAGTAACCAAACTCACCCAAGAGCAACCAGCGTAACCAAGCTTCTTGCTGGCCCATGTCATATATCTGCAAGTGGTCATGCAACCCCTTGTTTATCATCCTCACCTACTCATCCCAATGTGGATGATGAGTTATGTTTTGCATAAACATGGTATGCTCCCTTTGTAGAATACCATCCACCCCGAAATGATGAAGAACTTTGCACTCCATGATATGTTGAAGTGCACCTCCAATGAGATCTCTCCATGGGAATCTCTTTTCACCAATGGCCCTCCAAAACCAGTGAGGTTCTGGATCTGTTGCAGTTATAAGTTTCTCTTTGAGCTGTGATATTCTCATTGAGAAAGTGTCATCTAGAAAGGAGAAAATGTTCCTCGTCTCAAGATGTCTACCATCTATCATATTTACCTCCATTGCTTCATGAGTGAATCCACCTTCTGAATGCTCCAAGGATGATGGGGCCCTCTCATCTGCACTGCTACTAAGTGGCATCATTGTATATCTGCATGGTGATACATATGTTGTCTCATGGAAAGGCACAATGCTGAACTCATAGCCTTGTACATAGGATCATACTCATCCCATCTTCTGAAACTCTACACTTCAACTCAAAGGGTTGAATGTAGCTCAACAATGATCAACTAGGATAGCTCTTCATCTCCTCCTTGATTAGATCAAGGTTCCTCTACGATGTGATATGTTTCTGCTTCAAATTAGATGTTGTTCTAACCCTTGGTTATGCATTGGCCCTGATGGCATATCCCCATAAGTTTCAATAAGAGGTAGTGAAACAATATGAGATGAAAGTGGATGCATACCTTATGTTATCACCAAATTTATCTTGATTGGTTTCTCATCAATAAAATCAATGTAACTCTTTCAAACCACTTCTAACTGAAGATTAGCCTCCTTAGTTTGAGAGGGCTCTCTCAAAGGGGGTTTATGATTTTGAATAAGGATAATACTAGATGGCTAACTCTATGAATTGTGACTTGGTTTTGTATGTTTGCAGGTTGAAAAATGAAGGCTTGCTACCATTGGGCTATGGATTCAACATCATTACTCTTAGTGGAAATGGTTCTTCACATGGAAGCTGAGGCAGATAGAGGTTTTTAACAAAGATAATTCATACACATAACATAAGGAAAACACAGTAATTTCACCCCTAAAGGAATTCAGAGCATAATATTATGAACTATGAGTAATTAGAGATAAAATCCACCGGAAGTGATTAGACATAAAGATATAGAGCAATAACACATCAAAAACCTCATGAGAATCTCAGGTCTGGAAGTAGAATGTCACTGTATATTACTGATAATGGATTAAACATACAAGCGGAAATTTGGTGCAATATTCTCCAACCCATTCTAAATCTAAAACTATCTCATTTATAGAGTGAGGACTCATATAAATGATTTTCCACCTTGTTAGCTTCGAATTCCCACCTTAGAGACCTATTTCAAACATGATTCCATCACTTGGAGACTTCCAAGGGATATATTCTGTTTTACAGAGTTTGAATACAAAAGGACTCTTCTTTCATTAATAGTTCAACAAATCCATTTAATAACCCTTATTAACTTCAACCAACTAATTTTATTAGTGTACTGGAGTGTTGATGTGTTATTATGCCACGTGGATGCTGAGCTGGACCTCCTCCAAGTCTAATTTGTACAATTTTTTCACAAAACTAGTTAGTGAAGATTCTAAAAAATAGGCTTCCAAGATGAGTGTATAATTTCCAAACCCTGATGGATTTGTAGAAACTTAGAGAATTTTTTGTAGATGGACCTGTGCTAAAGAAAAAACTCTTTCATATTTCCAAAATCCTTTTTCATTTGGTCATAAATCAACATTGAAGTTTACTGCTAAAACAGTCATGTACAGAAATTTCGTAGTGCTCATTTCATAGCAAACTCCAAAATCCACCTTTTGCATAACCTTTGACCTTTCTAACTGTTAGACGATCTTCCTTGGGGATAATGAGCTAAATAAAAAAAATTTCCCTCCTTAGTTCTCCATAAAACTGAATTTAAAGGAAAAAGAGCATCTTTAGAAATTCCGTAGTGTTTTTCGGCCTTCAAGCCTGGTGCATGCTACGAAACTACCTGATTATGGAAAAAAAATCAAAATTCTCCCTTTTTCTTGCAAATTTCACCTGTAGGTCTGAAAATTGATATGATGAAGTATGATGATGCAAACTTGCCTCTTACCGAAACACAATATAATAACTGCAGCAAAGTAAACAATAAATCTAAAGACACATCATAATATACAAAGAAGTTGATCCATTTTATTATATGGGAGGTGAATAGAAAGTACAATAGTGCTCAAAATATGAGACACTCAAGACAAAGAGATGGCCCATAATGAGTCTGTTGAACTTTTGGAAGGTAAACTGCGTTGTCCCTACTGCAACTGTTGGGACTGCAACTGCCAGAAAGGTAGAAAGTCAAATATAGGCAGTATGGGAGCTTCGATGATGCTGAAACTACAGAGATGGGCTCCATGATGGATACCCAAGATAACCCAAAAAGGGTTTCTTAGATCTATCAATATAATAAAACCACCCTCTTTGGGCTTCATATATACACTGTTGGGTATGTATATCTGTTGCATAATCTGATGATATTATGGCTGCAATGATGCACAATCCGATCTATGCAAGAAGGGTCGATCCCTTCACTACATCCTTAGGCTAAAATTTCAAGACCTAGCTCCTCTAATCTCCTCCACTGAAAATAGTTGCTGGATGAACAACAGCTTTAGAAAATTGCGTTGTAAGGGAGGGAGGCTCAATATCCTACTGCTAGATATATCAATACAGCTCCTGACTGATGGAAAAAATAGATCCAATGTGAGGAGATGATCCCTCACAAGGTTTCCAGCTAAAATACTTGAAACTTCCTTCCTCCAATAGATCTACAGGACTGGACTGCGCAATCCTTGAAGGGACTGCTGCTACATGGAGGTAAAACCCAATGGCCTGAATGTCGAATATAGATCCATTGCTCCTGGAAGACTGAATCTGAAGAAAAATGTGGAAGGATGAATCCTCCATTAGTTTCCTAGTTGAATTCTAGAAACAACCTTCTGAATATGGAACCAATGCCTGATGAGGAATACATCTCAATATAAAACCTTCCCAGATTAGGCACACAAGTCCCCCATGGGTAAGGGTAGGATTTCCGCTCGGAAACGCCCTATTCTAAACAACACTACAAAATTAGCTAAACATCTCAAGCATGCATATAAATGTCCTAAGACAAATCAAGATCTAAACAGATCAAAGAATAATCCAAGTATCCAAATATGCCTTCTATTGTTCCTTCACCTTCACTATATAGATCATGAGCCTTCCATAGCCTAGGCCCACTCCATAACTCCATTGTACATGTGGACATAAGTCTCCATGGTTGACTGCGCTATTTCTCCATGTCCTCCATCATGTTCACATGGGGTGATCACCCTCTCCACTAATTTATCATAAGTTCTTTACGATCTTACTTTGAATGTACTATGATCTCAGTTGACCTCTTCAAAGATCCTCATGATTTTATATTTAAGATCCATGATCTTATTTGACTGTTTCATCCTCCATGATCTATCTCATAAATGAGACATGATCTCTACTACTTTATCATAAATGGAGTTGCTCCACTACTCCATGATCTAGATCTAGATCTAGAATATCCACATAGACACATCAAAAGGGTATTTTATTCATCTTTGAGGATTATGGATCCCTCCACCCTTTTATTTACTTAATTAATGAAGTTTATTACGAACTCTAATATTCCAAATATCATGTGAAAATTTGGGAATATTACATGACCAAATGGACGTGAGGCCGATGCCCTTCAATGTTGTCTTCATTTACGATTTTGTGTCCAAATAATAGTTTCGTGGAGCTGACATGCCCACTGGTCAAACTATGTTCGTGTGTGAAACTTCTTCTTTCAAAGGACTTATTTATGTTAATGGTGGCCAAGACGAGCATTATAATACTCTGGTGACTATAGAAGCATATGACGTGGAAGAAGACAGGTGGGAAATCTTGCCACCCATGACCCAAAACCCCTTAAGTCCTGTGGGTGTTTACCTAGAGTGGAAATTCATGGTAATAAGTGCACACAACTAGAATTTATTGCTCAGGGGTTTAAGAAGCACAGAGGTTTTTGATGAGGAGATGGCCATTTGGAACACAATGAAATACATGTGGATATCAGAGGAGGCTATCAACCAAAGGCGAAGTTTTGTGTGTGGGGTCGATATGGCATGGATCAGTGTGGGAAAGAAACTGTCGGAGAGTTGCACAATGGGGTGTGAGGGTGAACAGGCACCAGTTCAGGCTAAGGGTGTCGAGGGTGTTATGGGAGCACAGTCGAGGGCCAACGTGAGGTAGGAGCTGCGGAGTAGGTGAGCAGTGAGCGAGGGAATGTTGAGGGAGGTGGATCTGAGAGGAAAAGGGAGGAGGGAGCGCGAGCTAAGGGAAGAGGGAGTGTCGAGTAGTCATGATGTTGAGAGGAAGCATGCAGTGGGAGGAGGCAATGCACAATGGTAAGAGGAGCAGCATTATGGTGCAATGTGAGCCGTGTGTATGGAGTTAAATGTGCTTACAACCAGAGATGGTGGGAATGGGTGGTGCATTAAGTAGGAAGATGACGCTGAGGAGATTCCTGTGAGGTATTACAGAGAGCATTAATGCAACAGAGAACAGATTGACTGCAAAAATTCTAAGCCTGACATACTGAAAAATAAATGGCCTCTTATAGTTTATTCAAGTCATATGGTCCTCAATTCAGCACTAAGAAACATAACCAGTCTCTATGCGGACAGACTTGTAATGCATTTAAAAATTGTACACTGCGCCAAGGTCTAATTTAATTTAAGTGTTATCATTTCTGAATTGCAGGCACAACAGGTAATTAAAACCACAAAACCAGTGGTTGCGCAAGGCCATAAGACAATGACTCAAATTGGAGCAAGGCCAGCAATCGATCGCTCTGATACCATGTTAAACTCAGCCATGGTGAACACCGTAAACATGAGAAAGATAAACGTTGGATGCATTTATTATTCACAAATGATGCACTTATAGTACATTAGGTGACCCTTGGATACCACATTCCAAGGTCTATTGGACTTCCTATGTCCATTCGCCTTCTACACCTACCCATAGTCGATTAGGTGTCCAACAAAACTCCTAATTCAAACAATATTGCCAGAACTTGAGGAGGAAGGACAAATCATATTGGAACCTGAAGCTGTCATAGAAAAAATAACTCGACAACTACGTAATTGATCAATTTCAGAGTATCTCTTCAAGTGCAAGAACTTACCCACTGAGGATTCCAGATGGGGGGATGAGAATTTTATACAGAAGCATCCAAAAATAATCAAGCATTAAGGACAACACTTGTTTGAAGAAGAGGGGCATGTTAGGTCCCTATAATACTAATGTATCCCCTTATATTTATTGTTAGCGTAGCCCCCTTATTGTTATTGTTGTGCCCATGTAGTACCCATATTGTTATTATTGTGCCCCATAGAAGCCCGTTGTTGTTATTTTTATGCCCTTACATTGTTATTGTTATGATGGCTAGGATTATATTGTGACCCCTTGGACTCCTATATATAGAAAGGAAGTTTTGTCATTTGAATCATCCAAGAATTGTTCATTTATGTAATGTAAAGGAGCTTTCCCCTCGAAGAGGCTAATTTTTAAGTCATTGATCTATATTTTCTTCTATTTTGTGGGATGGTTTCATAACAGTCGTTGTCTCAAGCACGTTGATGTTGAGAAAGTCCTTAATGCCTACCATAGTGGCACTTGTGGTGGCCACCTCTCTGGTTTTTCCATGCCCAGAAAACCATGCACCTTGGGTATTTTTGGCCTTCTCTCTTTGGCGATTGTATTGAAGCAGTCAAACATTGTTCCAATTGAGATCTATTTTCCCCAAAGGCGTGAGCTCCACCTACTCCCATCCATCCTTTCATATCAGATGGTCCCTTCCATAAGTGGGTCATTGAATTTATAAAGTGTCGACCTCCATCTTCTAGTAACCACAAGTATATTATCGTGGCGATGAACAATTTCACCAAATGGGTTGAGGCCATGCCAACATTCAACAGCATGGCAACTACCACAACTCTATTTTTCTTTAACCATGTTATCGCTCGATTCGAGGTTCTGAAACAACTGGTCTCTGACAATGGCTGACATTTTGAATATGAGATATGACATGAGCTATCCTCTCTAGTTGGCTTTGAGCATCAATATTCATCATCTTATTATGCCCAAGGTAATGGAAAATATGAATCAATTAATAAAATCCTTAAAAGTATGCTTCAACGGATGGTGAACAAGCACAAAACCAACTGGAAACTTATGCTCTTCCCTACTTTGTGGACCTATAGAACTTCTATTAAAACTGCCACTAGGTTTACTCCTTTCTACCTTATTTTTGGCAAGGAGGCAGTCTTATCGATCGAGTGTGAAATCTCCTCCCTTCACCTAGCTATTGAACTTCTCACTAACACCCAACCTTTGAAACAAAAACTTATCATGCTTGAGAGTGCTTCTAAAGGCCATCGTCTTGCATTTAAAACCATTGAAGTGGCAAAGAAATGCACGAAAGCCCAGTATGACCGAAAATTCCACCCTCGTACCTTCCATGAAGGTGATCTTGTTCTAGTGTATGACCAGGCTCATGATGTCATTGGTCATGGGAAGTTTGACTCATTATGGCTAGGACCTTACATCATTAGTAAGGCTCTGGGAAAGCGGGCATACCTTCTAGAGTATTTTGAAGGTGAACTCCTTCCTAACCCTTGCAATGCATTTTACCACAAGAAATATTACCCATAGCATTTCCCATTGATATGCATGTATTTATTTATGTCATGAATTTAGGTAGCTTGCATTGTCCACCATCATCTCATTTGTTGTCTTGTGGCACCTTTCAGATGGATCCATCATCCACACCGTATATCGGCCATGCCGATGGTGCAATTCACTTCTCCAAAAATCTAGCCTCGGCAACTTGGGCCATTTTTATCCCCTTTCATTCGTTAGACCTCTCCAACGTCGTATGTATTAGATCTGCCACCAATAACTAGATTGAATATGATGTGGTGATAGTTTTTTTAGTCGATTCCCTTCATCATCGCATCCTTCATCTTCATATTCATTTAGATTCCTTGTTGCTTGTCATGCAATTGAATGGCATGTATCGTGTGAATAACCATGTCCCTTTTAAAAAATATTTATGAGTGAAGCTCTTAATGAGTTAATTTGAATCCATTACATTCATTCATGTACCTAGAGCCCAGAATCAATATGTAGATAGCATTGCAAACAATATTATAGATTGGAAATTAGCACATGTATTTAACAAAAGACAATAATAAAACAAATGGTGAACCATATACTTGTCAGATATAAAAATATGCATATCTATATTATGTATCAAAAAACTCATAAATGTTTGGATTCCACGACTATAAATACATCTGACATGCCCACAGCATTTTACAAAAATTAAAATGGGGGGCACCACATGCCCCTATCTGTAATCACTATCTGGAGGGTCCCGAGCCAATGGCTCCACTCCACTAGCTCGTAGATCTTGAACTGCCTGCTCGGCCATCGCCATGTGTTGCATGACCCCTCGCCACTTTAAGGGTAGCCCTATACCTCCATCGATGTAATGGTCCACAATATCATTCCACCCGCGCTTTGATACACCGGTCTGCAACAGATCACACCTGCGACAGGCTTCCTCTAGTAGAGCCTCATAATCAGGTCTCTGGTCTGCTCTCGCTCCACTAGATCCCGCACCGCCTAGTGCTGCGGATCGTCCTGCATACCCTGTCGGCTTCACCGATGCTATATATGCATACCAAAATTTACGAATCAGTACCACATACATCTTCCAAAAACTTTAAATGCACCATAATATATAGCAACTTTCACTTACCATCCGGTCCCCATGCTCAACCAGGAGGAAGTGGCAAGTCAGGCCCCCCCTAAAATTTCATACCACTGTATGGATATTCTTATATGTACAGTGACATATGATCCTAGTGTGTGAAAAACACAGGTCAGAACACCCTTTCGACTCCCCTTCCTCCTCCTCTCCTCGGCAGCTACGCCCAGTGGCGCATCCTAGGCTCTTTTGGCCCCCCATCCCGGATCTGCACATGAGATCATATGGTGGGGATATTCTCAAAGAATAATGAGCATAATACCATACCAAAAGAAAAATCATAGTTCACCTACATCTTGCATAGAAACAACTATCATTTCACCAATGACAACATCATCTGGGCCCACCCATAGTAGATCCCGCTCAAAAACCTATCTACCAACATCATATACCCCCAAGTGATGTGATGGAATGCATGGCTGCCCAATATCCACAGTACCACTGAGACGAAAGCTTGTGTCTCTAGCCTCTCTATATGACTTATCGAAATGGTAATTCCCTTCACATGAACATCCATTCTACAATGGCGCTCCATGAACTCTGATATATTCCGCCCATGCAGTAAAACTAAATATATGTTTCCCACCACCGCCAGTGGTGGGAGTCCAGTCAAAAAATAAATGTCCTAGATAGTAAGCTTGATCCTATGCCCCTGCACCATAAAAGCATCCTAGTTAGGATCCCAATAGCTCACTATCCTCAATAGTAGGGGCTCGTATGCCCTCATCAGTGGGTTCTCAACCAACTTGACAACCCCATATCTAGTAAGCGCTCCTCGTACCACCTGATCCCCCTGGATCTTGGCCCGAAGATCATCCAAATATCTATCATGCTAGTTGATCTTAATTTCTGCCATACCTGCATAACACCATCATGTTTGTCAGCTCATAAATAAGACAATTGCATCATAACTCTGCTAACTCTGGCCCTCATCTAACCAGCAGACAAAACCCACCTCCAGCTCCAACTCACACTTTTCTTGCCCTGGAACTGTGGTCTCACAAATTTTCCCACTGAACTCGACTGCAGACTTCTACTGTTCCTCCAGTGCAGTCCACCTATCCTTAGAGGCAGATTCGATCACATCTGTTATCTTATCAAGGTCATCTTTAGTGAGTGTAACGTCTTATGTTCCTTTAGCCTTCGAACCTTTTCGTTTCTTGCATAGGCCCTTGGGGGTTTCAGTGTCGTGCTTTTTTCCTCTAAGGGACTCAACTTATGCACTGTCTAGGCCGTCTGTGCCTCCAAGATCCACCTCAGCTTCTAATTCTGGTTCCTTTTCCTTTTCTTCTTCTTTCTCCACTTCTTTGCTCTTTCCAAATGTTGTTGTCTCCTTGCCAGACATTGAGGCTATGATGGGATGGGTGGATTCAAGCCCAACCTTCCATGCTTCTAGCCAAGTCGTAATGACTTGGTCAATTTCCACCTCTATGACCATATAGGGAAGGTTGTACTAGACTAGGTCCAAGCACGCCCGGATCTGCACATGGTGCATGGTCACCTGGAATTCTGCAATAGCTCAATACTTATCATAAGCAGCTGGGGAGAACTGGGGCCACAAGTGTATAGATGTTGCCAAAGCTCCCTCGAATAAGACCCAAAATATCTTATTCTCCTTTACCATTTTCGGGTTTGGTGAATCCCATATATTGGCGTAGCGCACCGCTTCACACACACCAGGTTCTACCTCTGGGAAGACTGTGCCCTCTAGTGTCTCCCATGCAACCAAAGCAATTAACAACAACAACCACAAATAACAAAACTTCTTCCCTTCATCTTTCGCCTCGCACATGTTCTCTAGAAACTCCTAGTAGAGATACTGGGACCAATTGTAGCTCACCCCCTTTCTCATATTATCCTGCAAACGCGATGACATGCGTAGGGACTACCTTAGGGTGGCACTTGCGCATCAGCTTACATCTTAGGACTAAGGTTCCTATGTGTACTGTCGGGTCTTCGATTTGCTGCACCAGGAATCCCATGGAGTCTTGTCCTACTTTGTAGTCTTTCTTGTCCCTAGCAGCTACCTTCAGCACTTGGTTTTTTCCATACTGGGCCATGGGATGGGGCACCTTCTTAGGCAGGTCATTGATCTGGTGGATCAACGTGACATCAATTGTAATGTGGTTTTGGATCCATAGGCACCCATCATGCACCAGTGCCAGCAGCTGGCGCACACAGACAGTTGTGATGGGGTACCTGCAGAAGTGAGGAATCCTCAGAAAATTGAGAATCCCAGTGTTTCTCAACCCGTGCAACCATGGCATAGGCTCTACCTTCACAAATTCATCTTATAACACTCACTCCATACAGTATTTAGGCGTTAACTCGGGGAACGTCTCCTCATTCACTAAGTCATAATCATCGAACTTCACTAAATGGATTTTTCTGAACATATCCCCTTCAAAAGGGACATCCTATGGGATTAGCAACATCTACAGATAGTCGCGCAAGAAATCTACATCCTTCGGGGCTTGGACAGAGGGTATGTGCAGCTTGACATAATTATTGGCCGTCATTCTTGGTTTGAAGATGAACTTATGGTTGCTCACGTCAGATGTGGGGATCTCACGACTAGACATACAGTACTCACAGATAAATTCAAGATGCAATTCACAACTTATTTCAAGGCGCAAAATAATCATACAGAAAAGGAACAAAATGTGACACCCTCCCCTACTTTTATAGGTGATCCATGGTAAAAACGATTGGAACTTCATTAATTGCACCTTATCCCCATAAAAATGGTCAAAAATCCCGTAATATCTCCTCATTAAATGAAGAAAACCCGCTCCATTCAACGGTAAAATCATTTTTTCACCTAGATTTACTGTTCCGACAGCTATTTTCTCCTACCATGTACTACCTCTGTTCTCCTTTTTCACTTTTCTGCATATGTCCTATGTGCAACACGCTAACAAGTGGATTCTTGTTCTCCCGCCATATATTCATTTGGTAGTCATAGGGTTATCCCTATACGGCTTTAGTCAGTTTTCGTTGATGTACCTGGGAAGACTCTCATTGCTCAACGTAGCCAAGCACACAACACCTCCATTAGTGATCTCTTTCACAATGTATGGCCCTAACCAATGCTTTCTGAACTTCCCTGGGTGGCGCGCAAACTGACTGTCATATAACAAAACCAAATCTTCTTCTTTGAATGCCTTCTATAGAATGTGTCTATCATGCCAGGAATTTTCGTGCACCTTTTGTACTTGCTGATGGAAGTTGGCAATAAACTGATCCTCTTCTAAGGCAACCAATTGCGCTAAACGTTCCTCCATGATGTCTGTCTCAACCATATTATTGAATGTTGTGATGCGCAGACTAGGGACAATATATTCCATTAGCATGATTTCTTCTTGTCCATAAACCATCCTGAAAGGTGTTTTCCCATTCAACTTCTTGCATGTGGTCCTACAAGCCCATAACACAGAAGGGATGCACACATCCCAATCATTTCGATTTGCATTACAGATCTTTGTGAGTGCATTATCCAAGATTTTTTTGAAAGCTTCTACTACACCATTTTCCTGAGGGTGGTAAGGAGTACTCTTCTGGTGATGTATCTGAAATTCCTCTGTTAGAGCTTGAATGGTTTCATTAACAAAGTGCGTACCTCTATCACTCATCAATATTTTTGGGCACCCAAATCTAGTCAGGATATTTTCAAAAATGAAACGTGCAGCAGTATCTGTGGTACAATCCTTGAATATCTTAGCTTCTACCCATTTGGTTACATAATCTGTGGTAGTGATGATGTAGCACGCACCAGTCTTCTTCCCATGAGTATTGATAAGTCCAACAAAGTCTATAGGCCATTTATCAAAATCCTGCAGGGACATCTGTGGCTACAATGGAATTTCATCTCTGCGCGATGGCTTCTCCGTTCTTTGGCATGCATCACAAGCTCGATAACATGCATGTGCATCATTGTGCAGTGTGGGCCACCATAATCCTGCAGGAAACACCTTTTGTGCAGTAGATTTCCCTTCATAGTGGCCTCCTGCCACTCTTCCATGGGATTCAACCAAGATGCCCTATATTTCATGTTCCAATACATACCTTCTTATCACTTCATCTACTCCCAATTTGTACAATTGACCAGCAATCAATGTAAAATCAGTTGTGCATGAAACCAACTCCTTCTTTTGTTGCACCGAATATTCAACAGGCGCATTTACAGTAGTCAGAAAGTGGATAATATTGGTAAATTGTTCATTAACCACCTTAATAGCAAAGAGGTGCACATCAAGTAGTCCCTGATAGGTGATAGGTGATCAATGTCCAACATTCAATATAGGTCCAACATTCAATCTACCAAGCTTCACAATGATTTCAAAATCATATTCCTAAAAGAGCAACAACCATATACAAATCTTCCCCCCCAACACAGACTTATTGACCAGGTATTTCAAAGCAGAGTGGTCAGTGAACATCTTGAATTGTCCTCCTAGCATATAGTGCCTATATTTCTGCAGAGCATATACCATGGCCAATCCTTCCCTTTCTCTGGTTGAGTAGTTGCGCTCTGTACTGAAGAGCTTCCTACTGGCAAAGGAAACGGGGTGATCAATGTCTCCTTCTCTTGGTTGTGATAAAACATCTAACACATATTTCATTAAATTTGGATGTATTCTATTACAAGGCCTTCAACAACATTCATTCTTTTGTAAATCATCATATTAACTTAATTTAAGATAAAAATAATTTAGGAATGTCAAACGAATTAGAGACATGAATAGGTCAAACATGGGGTTATTAGGTACAATAGTATAAATTCACAATAAGAGTGTAAAATAGAAATCTTAGAAACAATTTATTTAAGGTAAATCATATTAGTATGCCTAACATCCAAGAAATATATTATGGTTATGGATAACATAATAGAGCCATCGATGTTTGATTTTTGTGTTAGACGACTCTAACCCCCTTTCCCACAACCTATTGTACTTTCACCAAGAGGAGAAAATTATAAGAATTGTTAATGGGGAATAATTAAGTGTGAAACACAACTTACTATGGATTTTAGTTGAAATTTATATAGTCTTCATGCTCTTTGATTATTAAATACTTAATGTAACTACTAATAATTTATCATTAAAATATTAATTTTGAATATAAAATATGTACTAAAAGTCATTTATCTATTGCACATGATTTTCTGTGTCACGATCTAAATAAACCACTTAAAACCCATTATCAATAAATTCTAATTAGTTTTGTAAAAGATGTATCTTTACTTACATTAAGAGAATTTATTTCGAAAATATAATATTACATTTATAAACTTATATCAATACATATAACTAAATGGAATACAATAAATAGCTTCGCGCCTTGTTAGCTTCTATGAGATTATTTTAATTACAAATAGTTTATTTAATAATTTATTTTTACAAAATGTTAATCTTAATGGGAAAATCGTGTCATGTGGTGGAAAAAAGTTTAAAGATGTTCATTTGTGGCGCAACTCTTGAATGAGCCTGAATAGACTACTTAATGCTTGACAACATTATGAATTAATTAATCCAATGATGTTTTAATAGAAAACATTTTTTTACATTTAAGAGTTTTCTTTTAGAAATAACAATGTCACATTTATACATTCATATTAAACCACATGAGAGGTAATAAATATGTTTATTTGTGAGTCTACTTAATGCATGAAATTATGAATTAATCAATCCATGTTTTAATAAAAAACATTTTTTTACATAGAGTTTTCTTTTAGAAATAACAATGTCACATTTATACAATCATATTAAACCACATGATAAGTAAATAAAAATCAATCGATTGTTTCTTGACTTATCGACTTATATGGCATGATTGTATATAAAAGTAATTGATTTAAAAATGCATAGATAGAAAAAATTATCTATTGAAAATATAATAAACCACTTAGAACTCATCATCGATTGATTTTAAATTATTATTTTTTATAATAAATGTATCTTTAATTACATTAAGAGCTTTATTTCAAAAATATAATACATTTATAACCTTGTATCAATGCATATAACTAAATAGAATTTAATATGTCATGCTTTATGTCTAGTTGGCTTGTATTATTTCAATTATAAATGATTTATTTACGAATGGAAATTTACAAAATGCTAATAGGGATGAGAAAATCAAATGGTGTATGTTGTAAAAAGTTTAAATACATTTATTTATGACCAATATCTTAAGAGAACTTGAGGAATCTATTCACTAGTCATTATCAATTAATTATTTCATATTTTGTTAGGAAAATCATTTCATTTTACATGGAGTTTTATTTCAAAAAAACAATGTCGCATTTATACACTTATATTAAACTTCATGATAAGCAAATAAAAGTTGGTAAATGGCTTTATATAGACTACTTATAACTTAGTATCCATTACTTTTAATTTGTTTTATAAAAAATATATTTTTTTTTTACATTAGGAGCTACATTTCAAAAATATATCACATTTATAAACTTCTATTAATGCATATAACCAAAGAGAATACAATAAATAGCTTCGAGTAATGGTGGATTCTATGAGATTGTTTAAATTACAAGTAAATTATTTAAGAATTGAAAATGAAAATATGTTAAAATGGATGGAAAAATAAATGTCTTATGGTGCAAAAAGTTTAAATACAAACATTTATCATCTATCTCTTTAATTAATCTAGATGGCCCACTTAACACATTTTTAATTAATTTTTCCATGTTTTATTAAGAAGGGCTTTTTCTTTTACATGCATTTTTATTTTTATTTTTAAAATACAATATGAAATTAATACTCATTATGGTAGACAAATAAAGGTCAATAAATGGATTCATTATTAACTTATATGGGATAGATGATTGCATACGCAAATAGTTGATTTAAAAAATAAAATAAAATTATGGCTCATATGATTTGATTTCAGTTTATTTAAAATATGAAGAAAAAATTAAAAAAAAGTTCAAAGACATAATTATCTATGATAGCATCCAATCAAACCTTGATAGTCCACTTCGCAATCATTATCATTAATTATATGTTTTTATTTAAAAATGCAAATTTTTTTATAATAGATTTTTATCTCAAACAATAAATATCACATTTATGCACTCATATTAATGCATTTTATAGGTAAAAGGTCAATAATGAACTTTGAGTGTTGTTGATTTTCTATATGATATATAATTTTAATTACAACCATTAATTGATTGAAGTATATAAATTTATGTAAAATATGGATTGAGAAATCAAATATCTTATGCTTCAAACATTTCAAATCATTTTCTTATGACACATTTCCCATTAGCTTGAATAGCCAATAGTGCTTATAGCATTTATTAATTAAATTATAATAATTTATTCAATAAGAATTGCACTTTTGTTTGCAATGAGCTCTATTTCAAAACTTATTTCACATAAGTAAATACAAGTCAATAAAAATACAATCATGCCTTGATGGTTCATGTAAGATGATTTCAATGGAAAATAATTCATTTAAGAACACACATACACACACATATTAGCAAAAAAAAATTGATACAACAAAGTCATTGCAAAAATAATTATAAATAATAATAGAAATATATAACAATATAATTGACAATTCCCATTGTAATTTTTTTTTATTAATACAAAGTTCTGATTTTTTCCTACAAAAAATTAAAATTGAAAATTCCCATATAAGATTCCAAAAGATATAAAATCATACAAATTGATTCAGAAAAACTATGTTCAAATTGCATTCAAAAATTGGAATGTACTTGTGAACAATTTTATAAAGAAAAATATCTTCATCCACTACAATGAAGTACATGTTCTATTGAACATTCGAATGTACTCACGTTTCTCTTTCATACGATGAAGAGTCTTAAGAAAGGGGAATAAAATATGCATAAGCCAAGTATCTTGCTCTTTTCCTGTATAGGCTTTTATCAAGATGTGGTTTGATCGATATCCAATGAATTGAGAAGTATGCTTTGTTGTATCTATTAGCAATACATTCGATTCTCCATAATTATCTCCATATTGGGACCACACATCAGTGAATATTTTCTCATAAAATTGTATTGTCCTCCCTGCTTCTAATTTTGTTTGCAAATGACAATGAGACCTGTTCCATGTGAATTTAAAGTCCTCTATATCAATATTTGAAATTTCAAGTACTCGTCGGATGTACTTGTCAGTGACATTTAATGTCCATATTGCAACATCATAATTGTTTAAGCAATATTTTAAAAGTTTTGAATGAAAAGGCCTTAAAAAATAGGACCTATCACCGAACTGCCAATCTGCTTCTCTTTGAATATAACAATTTTGTTCATCTTTGGTGTACGATTGGAAGAAAACTCCTTCCATTTCAAATATCAACAACATATTTTGACTTATAGTGATGCCCATTTGAGTCTGCAACTGCACTGCAACCACACATATGATATTAACATATCTCCACTTCAACACTTTATTGCTTAATTATATAAAAACCTAACATTTCAAAAATGATGTTAGTATTTATTATGAATTAACGATAATCACAAATTATAATTACTAGCCCCAGTAAAGTGAACAAACTAATCATATTTTTACTTTATACGTACAACCTAATACCTTTATTTAATTTGTTTGGAATAAGCAAGTCTTATAGGATCACATTGACCCACCATTTAAATCATTGATTTTAAGTCTTATAATGATTTGTTTAAATTGAATTGAAAGATATAATTACAATGGTTGCAATTAAACAAACTAATTATATATTAGTTTCCACATGTAATATAATACAATTTTTAAATTTCAAACCTACTTAATTATACGCTCTAGAGTCTCTACTTTAGTTTCTTTTGCTGCTTCTTTTAGTCAAGATTCTATGTCTATTGTTGGGGCTACGTACATCCTAATATATTTTTTCAACTTATATGAAATAAAAAAATTTATAACAATGCAGTGAACCATCATTTGCATTACTAATTTCAAAGCCTGTATAATGATAACTTAAACCACAATTGAAAAAATTAATTGTAATGTTTCAATACAAATAGAACAATTATCTATTAATTTTTACATACAATCTAATCCATTGTAAAAATTTCTATAGCATGAGAAATTTTGATATGAAAACATTAAACAACCATTCAAATCAATAATTGTTATCAATACAATAATATCTCACAAAAATAAAGAACATAAAATTATTGTATTCTACTTTTGACAAACCAAATCAACAATTCTTTTATTAGTATTGTAAAATATAAGTCAACTTAAATTTAAAGAGGCTACAAAATATAGTAATAATTCATGATGTCATACATATTATGACATGAAATAGACACCAATCCTCTTAAGGTACTATTAGATGTTATTGAACATCCTTCAAAATAGCCCGCACATCTGTTTCCTTGTTGCATTTAATCAACATCCTCCATAGCTTTTCGATCAACCAATCATCCTCTTTATTTGTTCCAATGAATTGAGGGGCAAGAATCACATTTTCTTTTGGATTTCCTTGCATTCTCTCAACTGAACAATCCACTATAATAGTATTGGTTGCATCATATTGGGTATGCATTTCCCACACTTTTTTCAATGATTTAGTGTGTATACCTTTTTTTGGATTGTCAATGGCCTTATGTCCCTTTTTTGGTTTACACTCTGAAGTAGTCCACATAAACACAAGTTTATCTTGTATTTTTTCTGAAAAGGACTTTTTTAGAACTCTTGTTGTGTTTTGTTTTGAAGCTGTCGTCCAAATTGCAATTTCAAAATATTTATTTTTGAAACACATCTCAAAAAATGTATTTGCATGTGGATGAATCCAAAATAACTTTTTCTCTATTTTGTAATCTGCATCAGTTCCCATTTTCTCAATATGTCCTTTGTTCGTTGCTTCATCATCGATGCTATGGTAAAAAATGTCCCTTAATTCAAGAATAACTAATTTATTTTGGGCTGCAATACAATAAAAAATAGTCTAGTCAAACCATTTTATTCTTGTTACAAAAATTACTAAAAAAAATATTGAAACAATACACTTACCATGAGTGTTCTTTTGACTACTTATAGATGAAACAATCTTCTCTTTTATCATCTTCACAGAACCTGGAGTTCAAAATATTAAATCTTCAATTAAATATCATCAAATTATGTAATAAAATATATATTCAATACAAAATTCGCAATTAAAGAAAAGCCTTATCAATGTAACCTACAAAATACACACCCGCACACTTTTAACATTATTTTGATTGTTAGTTTTGTTATTTTTATTTGTTCCTATAATAAACATATACAATGTTATGGTATAGAAGCATTAGAATTTGAAGAATAATAATAAAAAACAAAAAACAAAAAGACAAGTAATAAGTACCTGATATGGCATTATCTTCACAAGTAATAAGTACCTCATCATCGTTTTTGTTCTCTTTATTTGTCTCTACATTAAACATATAAAATAGTTTGAATTGTGAAATGAATAAAAATATTAAATAATAAGGAAAGCAAATGGGAAAATTACAAGTACCTGATATTATATTTTGTTCTTGAATACAACTTTGTTTATCAATCTTTGGATTATTGTCTTCGTTCTCATTATTTGTCTCTATAATGTACAACGAATATGTTATAAATTGTGACAATGATTAATTGAATAAAAAAACAAACAAAAGAATAAACAATAAAGTTCATGTGAACTACCTAATATGATATCATTTGCTTTATAATAGCTTTGTTTCACATGCATTTGATCAATGTTTTTGTTCTCCTTGCTTGTCACTATGATAAACATAAGAAATGTTATAAATTGTGACAATGAATAAAAGCATCAATCAACTATATAAACAATGAATCATCTTTAATCATCCATCCGAAAATGTTATAAATATGAAAATTAAATAAATTAAAAAAGTAACACGAGCAATAACCAAACAAATTATGTACCTGGTATAATAACATCTTCTCCTCCTATTTCCATCTCTAAATTTGTTTCAACATCATGTGCACTATATTGATTATTTTTTTGCTTCCCACTTTCATCATTCCCTGTTTTAGAATCCCCATCATTAGTCATTGTAGTTAACATTTTGACAACTAAGAAATTTGACCAAAATAGTATCCAAAGTATTATAAGAGAAACAACAAAGAAAATATAGTACCTGAATTTTCCAAGAAGCTAATGGATCCTTGGTTTGATAGTTGAAAAGATTTGTAACTATTCAACATTATTTTCCTTTGTGATTCTATTTGCACAACACATGCAATTCTTCTTCTATATGTACAACAAGCCTTGATTAAATTTCCCCCCGCATAAAGAGAAATGACCACTTTTGCATCACTACATTGTTGATGTCTTTCCAATAAATCCATCCAGAAACCATAATCTCTCTCATTTTCATCAAGTGTGTCTTCAAATGTGTGAGAGTATTTTGAAGCCTCGAACATTTTTAGTTCTAAAGTATAGAAATGTATAGTCAAAACTATATCATAACTATAATTATTTTGGGACTTATATTCATAAATTCCAGTAGTAATTTTATATTTGAACTTGGAGTTCTGTATGGCAATTTCCAAAGTTTGACGTACATCATTACAAAACCAAATTTCTACTAAGAGAACTGTAGTAAAGCCATTCAACTCGTTTTTTTCGATAAGAAATCGAAAAAATTCAATATAATAGCTCTTATGGAATGGTTCTTTTTTCAAAGCCACTGTATCCAGAACAACAAGGTCAGTATGTAAAACTGACTGCAACTGACATGGAAAAGAGTGCAAAAGTGTTGACAAAAGATCAGGCCCTCCAAAATGACAACCAAATTCAAAATTGTTGTCAATCTGTTGAATGTTTGTTGATTCTTTTATCATTCTGTCAAGGACTCCACATGCTTGTTTAGAAAGGGAATCTATCTTTGTATTTCGTGTTCCTTTTACATAAGTAGACTCCTCCACAGTTTTGCAGAAATTGGAAAATATGAGCTCGTTAATTCCATAATGCTCAAGAATATTGAATGTGGTAAGAGTCTTATCATTCAATTTCTCATCATGACTTTGACAATATGCAACCATTGCATCCAATATTGTTCTGTTGGTTTTCAATTTAGAACAATAATCTTTCAATTTTATGGCATCTGTTGGATGATTAGGTGGAATCATAGTTCTTTTAATTGTGTCTATAAGAAAGCTAGCACCTGCTAGCTTTCCTTCTAGTACAAGCATTTAGCACGTTACCAAGAGACAACAATACACTGTGAATAAATAACAACAATAGTAGATACTTCAACAACATCATGTTTACACAATTCATTAATCAACAATCATTTATTAGCAACCATTGTAACAAAGTACAGACTAATTTTAAAATCGTCATACCATTTAAAGATTTTGGTCTTGTATTTGGTGAACTTCCTTTTTCCTCTGATGATTCCTTTGAATTCCCACTAGCTTCATGGTCCATGGTTTCTGAAAATAAAGTAAGAAAATATTATCATAGTTTCAAATTATCGAAGAAAATATGAATTCATAAATACTACCACTACTTGCATCATTGTGTGTAACAAAATGAACAAGAACAATAACAAGTGTAGAACTCACAATAATAGCTAATCATGGTGTTGATTAGAGAAAGGGTGCCACCCCTAAATAATTTATTATGTTCTTTTAATTGTGTCTATAAGAAAGCTAGCACCTACTAGCTTTCCTTCTAGTACAAGCATTAAGCACGTTACAAAGAAACAACAATACATTGTGAATAAATAACAACAATATTTCTTTTAATTGTGTCTATAAGAAAGCTAGCACCTACTAGCTTTCCTTCTAGTACAAGCATTAAGCACGTTACCAAGAGACAACAATACACTGTGAATAAATAACAACAATAGTAGATACTACAACAACATCATGTTTACACAAAATTTATCTTTTATAGTCATGTATATTTTTAGTTTTCTAT
This sequence comes from Pinus albicaulis, assembly GCA_034641835.2. Classification (NCBI taxonomy): domain Eukaryota; kingdom Viridiplantae; phylum Streptophyta; class Pinopsida; order Pinales; family Pinaceae; genus Pinus; species Pinus albicaulis. The sequence goes on along the minus strand of CM076569.1, from coordinate 815,400,748 downwards.
AGAGACCATAAAAAGGCAAACACATTAAAGAATTTTTTCTATCACATACAAGCCTTTGCCAACAACATTGCATTGTAAAGAAAATCTAGTGCATTATGAAATTCCTTCTATCACAAACACAAACACATTGTCAAAAAAACATTGCAACAATAATCTTTCCTAGGACATCTCCATGCTTGCGAAATTTGTCCTTTACTTTTTGAAGACAATGAATTTTTATTCCATGCCTACGTAGATCGTTGTTCCAATATAAGAAATGTTAAACCCTCAAATGATTAGAAGGCCCTTTGTATGGAATATGTGGTCTAAGAATTAAATATGGGACAAATAGAAGCATGTTTCCAACAACAACATTGCATTGTGAAAAAAAAAATTAAATGAATTAAAAAACAATGTGAATTCGTCTTCTATGACATCTCATTTCATACATATGCACAAAAGCAAAGAAGCTAAAAGCATATGCAAGTTTTCTTAAAAAATAAGGATAACATGAACTTCATTAATCAATAATCATTTATTGGCAACCATTGTAACAAAGTACAAACTAATCTTAAAATTGTCATACCATTTAAAGATTTTGATGTTGTATTTGGTGAACTTCCTTTTTCCTTGGACGATTCCTTTGAATTCCCACTAGCTTGAGGGTCCATGGTTTCTAAAAATAAAGTAAGAAACTATTATCATAGTTTCAAATTATCAAAAAAAATATGAATTTATAAATACTACCACTACTTGCATCATTGTATTTGTAACAAAATGAACAAAAACAATAACAAGAGTAGAACTCACAATAATAGCTAATCATGGTGTTGATTAGAAAAAGGATGCCACCCCTAAATAATTTATTATGTTATTTTAATTGTTTCTATAAGAAAGCTAGCACCTGCTAGCTTTCCTTCTAGCACAAGCATTATTAAGCACGTTACCAAAAGACAACAATAGTAGATACTACAACAACATCATGTTTACACAAAATTTATCTTTTAGTCATGTATATTCTTAGATTGCTATAGAGATGTAAAAAGGAAAACACATTGAAGAACTTTTTCTATCACATACAAGAGATTTCCAACAACATTGCATTGTATAGTAAATCTAGTGCATGATGAAATTCCTTCTATCACAAACACAAACACATTGTCAAAAAAACATTACAACAATCATTTTTCCTAGGACATATCCATGCTTGCGAAATTTGTCCTTTCTTTTTGAAGACAATGAGGTTTTAGTCCATGCCTATGTAGATCGTTGTTACAATATAAGAAATGTTAAACCCTAAAATGACTAGAAGGCCCTTTGTATGGAATATGCGGTCTAAGAATGAAAAATGGGACAAATAGAAGAATGTTTCCAACAACATTGCATTGTGAAAAAAATCATTCTATATTACCCTCTATCACAAACACAAGCACATTGTCAATAAAAATGTTGCAAGGTGAAAGAAATCTAACGCATGTTAAATTTCATTTTGGCATAAAAACAAACACTTAAGAACATTGTACGGTAAAATAAATCTAGCATTTGGTAGAATTACTTCTAGAAAAAACACGAGCACATTGCCAACAACAATATTGCTAACAAAATTAAAGGAAGCGCATGCTAGATTTGTTTCTAATCTCTCGTCAACAACATTGTCAATAACAACATTGCTAGGTGAAAGAAATTTAAGCATGCCACATTTCCTTCTAGAATAAATAAAAGTTCACGTCAACATTGCAAGGTGAAAGAAATTTAGCATGTGCTAGATTTACTTCTAGCACAAACATAAGCACCTTGCCAACATAAACATTGCAAGAAGGTAAAAGGAAATTTGGCACATGCAACATATCCTTACATCGCATACATGAAAAAATAACAACATTGTACGGTTAAAGAAACCTAATACATGTTGGATTTACTTCTAGCATAAACACGGGGATATTACCAATAACTTCATTGTAAGGAAAAAGAAATGTAGCACTCACAAGATTTTCTTCTAGCACAAACAAAGTCACATTTCCAATAATAACATTGTAAGGTGAAAGAAATCTAATGTGCGCTATATTTCATTCTATCATAAACAAAAGTGCGTAACAACATTGCAAGGTGAAATAAATGTAGCATATGCTAGATTTACTTCTATCAAAAACACAACAATGTTTTCAACAATGCAAGAAAAAATAAATCTAGTGTCTGCAAAATTTCCTTCTAGCATAGACATAAACACATTTTCAGATAAAAGCAATGCAAAGCATTAGATTTCCTTCTAGCATAAATAACTAGATTGTCAAAAATAAGATGCCATTGTGAAGAAAATATAACACATAGTAGATTTCCTTCTTGTACAAATTCAGAAACATATTGTCAACAACAACATTGTTGGGCAAAACAAATCTAACATAGGTTAGATTTCTTCGTATCAGAAACAAAAGCACATTGCAAATAATAACATTGCAAGGTGAAAGAAATCTAATGCATACTAGATTTCCTTCTAATGGAAACATTATCACATAACAACATTGTAGGTTGAGAAAAATTTAGCTTGTGTTATATTTACTTCTAACACAAACTTATAAATATTTCTAACAACAACAATGCAGGACAAAAAAAAATCTAACACATGTTAGATTTCCTTTTAGCCTAAACACAAAGATGTTACTAGTAACAACATTGTAATGTAAAAGAAATATAACATGTGCTAGATTTTCTTTTAGCGCAAACACAAGCACATAGCAACATTGTAGAGTGAATGAAATTTATCAAGTGCTAGACTTATGTCTACCACAAATACAAACATGTTTCCAACAACAACATTGTAGAGTATAATAGATCTAACGTGTGATCAATTTTCTTCCAACACAAACTCAAACACGTTTCAAATTGAAATAAATCTAACACATGCTATATTTCCTTCTAGCCCCACAATAAGTGTGTTGCCAATAACAAAATTATAAGGTGAAAGAAATCTGATGTGTGTAAGATTTCCTTCTAGCATAAAGACAAGCACACAAGCCCATTATAAGGTGAAAGAATTCTAGTGCATGGTAGATTTACTTCTAGCAAAAAAACAAGCATGTTGACAACAACAACATTATAGGGCAAAGGAAATCTAACATGTGCTAGATTTCCTTACAGCACAACACAAGCACATTATAGGATGAAACAAATCTAGGACGTGCTAGATTTCCTTCTAGCACACACATAAGAACATAACAACATTGTAGGGTTAAATAAATCTAACACATGCAAAATTTACTTCTAGCATAAGCTAAAGCACATTGTCAATAACAACATTGTGCTAAATTTCCTTCTAACATGTGCTAAATTTCCTTCTAACATAGTCACATGCATATTTCCAATAACAACATTGCAAGGTCAAAGAATCTAGCATATTTCCTTTTAGCACAAACAACCAGATTGCCAACCACAACATGGCATTCTGAAACAAATCTAGCGTGTGCTAAATTTCCTTCTAGCTCAAACCCAAACATAACAACATTGTAGGGTTAAATAAATCTAACACATGCAAAATTTATTTCTAGCACAAGCTAAAGCACATTTCCAATAACAACATTGCAATAAAAGAAATCTAACATGTGCTAAATTTCTTTCTAACATAGTCACATGCATATTTCCAATAACAACATTGCAAGGTCAAAGAATCTAGCATATTTCCTTCTAGCACAAACAACCAGATTGCCAACCACAACATTGCATTCTGAAACAAATCTAGCGCGTGTTAAATTTCCTTTTAGCTCAAACCCAAACATAACAACTTTGTAAGGTTAAATCAATCTAACACATGCAAATTTTACTTCTAGCACAAGCTAAAGCACATTGCCAATAACAACATTGCAAGAAAAGAAATCTAAAATGTGCTAAATTTCCTTCTAACATAATCACATGCATATTTCCAATAACAACATTGCAAGGTCAAAGAAGCTAGCATATTTCCTTCTAGCACAAACAACCAGATTTGCAACCACAACATGGCATTCTGAAACAAATCTAGTGCGTGCTAAATTTCCTTCTAACTCAAACCCAAACATAACAACATTGTAGGGTTAAATAAATCTAACACATGCAAAATTTACTTCTAGCACAAGCTAAAGCACATTGCCAATAACAACAATGCAGGAAAAGAAATCTAACATATGCTAAATTTCCTTCTAACATAGTCACATGCATATTTCCAATAACAACATTGCAAGGTCAAAGAATCTAGCATATTTCCTTCTAGCACAAACAACCAAATTGCCAACCACAACATGGCATTCTGAAACAAATCTAGCGCGTGCTAAATTTCCTTCTAGCTCAAACCCAAACATAACAACATTGTAGGGTTAAATAAATCTAACACATGCAAAATTTACTTCTCGCACAAGCTAAAGCACATTGACAATAACAACATTGCAAGAAAATAAATCTAACATGTGCTAAATTTCCTTCTAACATAGCCAATGTGACCAAAAAATCTAACATGTCTACCACAAATACAAACATGTTTCCAACAACAACATTGTAGAGTATAATAAATCTAACGTGTGATCAATTTTCTTCCAACACAAACACAAACATGTTTCAAATTGAAATAAATCTAACACGTGCTATATTTTCTTCTAGCACATAACAACATTGAAGGACAGAAGAAATCTAGTGCATGCTATAGATTTATTTCTATCACAAACCCAATGACATTCAAAGGTGAGGGAAACATAATGTGTGCTATATTTCCTTCTAGCCCCACCATAAGCGTGTTGCCAATAACAAAATTATAAGGTGAAAGAAATCTGATGTTTGTAAGATTTCCTTCTAGCATAAAGACAAGCACACAAACCCATTATAAGGTGAATGAATTCTAGTGCATGCTAGATTTACTTCTAGCAAAAAAACAAGCATGTTGACAACAACAACATTATAGGGCAAAGGAAATCTAACATGTGCTAGATTTCCTTACAGCACAACACAAGCACATTAAAAGATGAAACAAATCTAGGATGTGCTAGATTTCCTTCTAGCACACACATAAGAACATAACAACATTGTAGGGCTAAATAAATCTAACACATGCAAAATTTACTTCTAGCACAAGCTAAAACACATTGCCAGTGGAAACATTGCAAGAAAAGAAATCTAACATGTGCTAAATTTCCTTCTAACATAGTCACATGCATATTTCCAATAACAACATTGCAAGGTCAAAGAATCTAGTATATTTCCTTCTAGCACAAACAACCAGATTGCTAACCAAAACATGGCATTCTGAAACAAATCTAGCGTGTGCTAAATTTCTTTCTAGTTCAAACCCAAACACATTGTCAATAAAAATCTTGCAAGTTGAATTCCGACGCGTGCTAAATTTCCTTGTAGCACAAACACAAGCACATAACAAACATTGTAAGGCAAAAAATATCTAGCATGTGCTATATTTACTTTTAGCAAAAACTAAAGCTTATTTCTAACAACAACATTATCAAGAAAAAGAAATTTAACACGTGCTAGATTTCATTCTGTCATAAATGAAAGTGCATTGCTAATAACAACATTGTAAGATGAAAAAAGTATAATGAGTGATATATTTCCTTCTAGCATAAATAAGTGCACATTGTCGATAACACCATTGCAAGGCGAAGGAAATCTAACCCATGCTAAGTTTCCCTATAGCAAAAACATAAGCACATAACAACATGCAGGGTTAAATAAATCTAGCTCGTGCTAGATTTACTTTTAGGAAAAACAAAAGTATATTTTCAAAAGCAATATTGCAGGGCAAAAAGAAATTTATTTTGTGCTAGATTTTCTTCTATCATAGACACAATGCATTCTCAATAGAAACATTTAAAGGTGAAAGAAATCTAACATGTGCTACATTTACTTTTAGTAGAAAAACAAGCATATTACCAGAAACAAAGGTGCATGCCAAAAGAAAACTAGGACCTATTAAATTTTCTTCTAGGACAAACACAAACACAATGGCAATAATAAAATTACAATGGGAATGAAATCTAATGTGTGCTACATTTCAATTTAGCACAAAAAAACAGATTGTCAACAACAATCTGAAATTAGAAAACTTTCCAGGCTTTGTAGATTTTTCTCCATGAAGCCGCATAGAAAATGTAGTAACAATTGTTTTGAAAAGGCAACCAACCATGCCAATTTACTCGTATGTAACTTGGGGTTGGGTTCTAGTGGCTTGGTAGAGCACTAACTCGTTTAACACAGGGGTCTGGCCAGATAATGTTGGACCACTTTCATGGATGTCTAAATCTGATCTTGAGAGGACAATGTAAATATTCTGCATTTAGTAAAAAATTTGAACCAACATAATATAAAGTTGGAGCAGGTGCTTGTATATTTAACACTGGTTTTGTTGGGTAGCAGTGTAGTGCAGATAAGCCCTTGTTAATATGGCTTGTTTGAGTATGCAGAGCTATTGCTTCTCCATTTTGGCTCTGTGCATCTCAAATTCCAGAGAGGTGAATACATTTCAGCTATGGGAAGGGGTTGATGTAGAGGAAGATGGGTAAACATGTCGGTATATTGGTCTTACATTATTGTTTCATATAATGGTAATTTGATACCTATAATACTAATGGCCCCAATAATGTTATTCATAGAAATAATTAACTGTGTGGGTATGGGGCAACTCCTACCAAAGAAAATGAGAGTTCCCGTGTTAGAAACTCCCTTCTCATTCTCGTTTATGTTGCTTTGAAATTAAGCAGCTCTTCATGTGTTCTTGTGAGCTTTGTGCTTCTTTCACTGGTTGGACTTGAACACAACTAGCAATCAACTTTTTAGCAATCTACACAATTGATGCAACTCCATTTGGGTGAATACTGAATCAGGCATCAACTAATCAGAGTGCAATGGACACATTGATTCCTACACAACTACGAGCTTTGGTTGTTGCATTTATACAACTTTTGGGGATCATTATAATCCTGTCTCAGATTTCTTGGCAGGTATTCATTGTGTTTATACCAATGGGTTCAACTTGTATATGGTATCATTAATATTACATATCATCAACTAGGGAAGTGGCTTGGTTGTCATTAGTTTCTAGAGCTTCAATCGTACAAAATTTTGGAGAATCAATCTCTGGAGCAACCACCATTAGAAGTTTTGACCAGGAGTCTTGGTTCATGGAGAGAAATCTCTAGTTGATTGATATGTATACTAGACCTAGTCTCCACAATGTTGGGGCCAATGCATGGATTTGTATTATGATGGACTTACTATCAAATCTTGCGTTTTCATTCTCTGTAATATTCCTAATGGAAATTTACAATGATAAGCAAAGCATGCATAGTAAAAAAAACAAACACACAAAATTTACAACACATTAAACACCCAAAAATCTCCATAAACTGTGTTAGTTGAGCCATTCTATTAATATAAATGTTGGGTACAAAGGTAAGATGAAAAAACATGCACCTAGGCTTGCCCAAGGCAAACTAACAATGCGTAGGTGATGAAATCGACTACTCTAACATGCAATGTGGTTGTCCCCCACAATCTCTCTGCTAACCTAGTGAAAAATTGCATTGTTCGCTACAGACAATGGTTTTTAGGGTCTCCTCTAGTGCTCAGAAAATTTCGGGAAATTAACCTCAGGCTCTGCTCCAATAACCCACAAAAACCCACGAAGGAATTGGCCAAATGTTGACCTCGGAATTTCAACCCAATTTCCCCCTAGCTCCTCTAGTTGTTGGCTGAGTTGGGACCCCTATTTGACCAAGCCAATCTACCCAAAAAATTCAACCAAATTATTTATGAGCTCCTTGTCAAAAACTCAGAAAAAAAACCAGAAGGGGCTTACTCTAGTTTTGACACTCCAAAGTTGACCTCAAAATGCTTAGCCCTCCTCCACAACTAGATGCTCGGCTTGCTCCTCCACCAAAATGTTGGAAAATCACCCATGATTTCCGCCAATCTAATTTCAAACAACCCCAGCTCTTCAATCCCTTTCACAAGCCAATTATTGGCTTTGCCTCGGAATTTTTGCCCAATTTCCCCCTAGCTCCTCTAGTTGTTGGCTGCGTTGGGACCCTTGTTTGACCCCACGAATCTACCCAAAAAATTATGCCAAATTATTTCTGAGATCCTTGTCAAAAACCCAGAAAAACCCAAAAAGGGTTTTCTCTAGTTTTGTCGCTCCAAAATTGACCTCAAAATGTTTAGCCCTCCTCCACAAGTAGAAACTGCAACCTATAGCAGATGTTGGGCTTGCTCCTCTAGCAAAATGCTAGAAAATCACCCACAATTTCCCCCAATCTAATTCCAAACAACCCCAGCTCCTCATTCCCTTTCACAAGCCAATTGTTGGTTTTGCCTCATCAACTCCTCCAAGAGCCCTTCTAAAATTTCCCCTTTTTGCATCATTGGAGTGTCTATAAGCTCACCAATCACTGTGCATGCAAGTCTAACACCTTCATGATCTTGCTAGCTTCCCCACAGCTGGCCAATATTATGCTTTGATACCATTGTAATATTCCTAATGGAAATTTGCAATGATAAGAAAACCAAGCATAGTAAAAAAACAAACACGCATAATTTACAACACATTAAACACCAAGAAATATCCATTAATTGTGCTGAGATGAGCCATTTTATTAATATAGATGTTGGGTACAAAGGTAAGATCAGAAAGCATGCACTTCGTCTTGCACAAGGAAACCTAACAATGCCCATGTGATTAAATTGGCTACTCTAACATGCAATGTGGTTGTCCCCAACAATCTCTACGTTGACCCAATGAAAAACTGCACTGCTAACTGCGAACAATGATTGTTAGGGCCTCATCCGGTGCCTAGAAAATTTTGGGAAATTAACCTTAGGTTCTGCTCCAATAACCCACAAAAACCCACGAAGGAATTGGCCAAATGTTGACCTTAGACATTTTGGCCCAATTTCCCCCTAGCTCCTCCAGCTCCTGGCTAAGTTGGCACCAAAATGGTAGAAAATCCCACACAATTTCCTTTCCTGCATCCCAATTGAACCATAAATGTTTGGTATCCTCCCAGCTACCAAAGACGAGTAGAACTTTCCCCCCTGGGGTGGCACTCGTGGTCCACCGAATAAGAGGGTGACTTGGCCCCCACAAAAGACTGCGTAGTTCCTGGGTAAGATGATGCAGGCCCCTGCTCCAAAAATTCATACTGTCATGGAAATACCTGCTGCTCTTGTAAATCCTTCTCTTTTTTCTTGGAATTTGGTCAAGAAATGCTTCAATGATAGTGTAGCCCCTATCTCCGACACCACTCTCCAACAAGAACTGTGTGGGTCCTTTCCCGCATCCCAACTAAACCTAAAATGTGTGGTATCCTCCCAACTACCAAAGATTAATAGAACTTGCCTCCCTAGAGTGGCACTTATGCTTCGCCAAAGAAGATGGTGAGATTTCCATTTGGAAACCTCTGGTGCTAAACAACACCTATGACTCAATTGAACAGCTTGAGCAACAATGTGTAAAATGACAAATTATCAAAAGGTACTCAATGTTGCCTTCAACCCTCTATTTATAATTGTTGCTTCGCCTTTCCTTGGGGGTCCCTCATCAAAATATTTTGATCTCCTTTCCACAAAATCAATTATTCCTTGAGGGGTGGCCACAGCATTCCACAAAGGTTGATATTTTCTATTTCTACTAAGTCCCATGTACCAAAAATGTCTCAAATGCCCAGATTACAAAATTGTGCTATGCTTGGCACTCCCCTAGTAAACTTCATTAATCCCGTTAAATGAAAAATCAAAATTGGTGATATTAAATTCTCTTTGGTGTTCCTCATTCGCTTACCTGGAGATGTAATTAGACCAATCATTGCAAGGTTGACAATAACATATGGTCTAAATCTGAACATGATACAAACCTGGGTAACATGATGTCTTTGTTTTGTGGAGACCAAGATTATCTCAATGGAGAGAATAATGCAATATTCACGTATTCCCACCGAGCCACTAGTGATCATGGAGAATTGTAGACCAAATCCAACTGTCGATCTAGAGGAACAATTGTTGGCTTTGCCTCATCAACTCCTCCAAGAGCCCTTCTAAAATTTCCCCTTTCTGCATCATTGGAGTGTCTATAAGCTCACCAATCACTCTGCATGCGAGTCTAACACCTTCATGATCTTGCTAGCTTCCCCACAGCTGGCCAAGATTATGCTTTGATACCATTGTAATATTCCTAATGGAAATTTGCAATGATAAGCAAACCAAGCATAGTAAAAAAAACAAACACGCATAATTTACAACACATTAAACACCAAGAAATATCCATTAATTATGTTGAGCTGAGCCATTTTATTAATATAAATGTTGGGTACAAAGGTAAGATCAGAAAGCATGCACTTGGTCTTGCACAAGGAAACCTAACAATGCCCATGTGATGAAATTGGCTACTCTAACATGCAATGTGGTTGTCCCCAACAATCTCTACCTTGACCCAGTGAAAAACTGCACTGCTGACTGCGAACAATGGTTGTTAGGGACTCATTCGGTGCCCAGAAAATTTTGGGAAATTAACCTCAGGTTCTGCTCCAATAACCCACAAAAACCCACGAAGGAATTGGCCAAATGTTGACCTCAAACATTTTGACCCAATTTCCCCCTAGCTCCTTCAGCTCCTGGCTGAGTTGGCACCAAAATGGTAGAAAATCCCGCACAATTTCCTTTCCTGCATCCTAGTTGAACCATAAATGTGTGGTATCCTCCCAGCTACCAAAGATGAGTAGAAATTTCCTCCCTGGGGTGGCACTCGTGGTCCACCGAAGAAGAGGGTGACTTGGCCCCCACAAAAGACTGCGTAGTTCCTGGGCAAGATGATGCAGGCCCCTGCTCCAAAAATTCGTACTGTCATGGAAATACCTCCTGCTCTTGTAAATCCTTCTCTTTTTTCTTGGAATTTGGTCAAGGAATGCGTCAATGATAGTGTAGCCCCTATCTCCGACACCACTCTCCAACAAGAACTGTGTGGGTCCTTTCCCGCATCCTAGCTAAACCTGAAATGTGTGGTATCCTCCCAACTACCAAAGATTAGTAGAACTTGCCTCCCTAGAGTGGCACTTGTGGTTTGCCGAAGAAGATGGTGAGATTTCCATTTGGAAACCTCTGGTGCTAAACAACACCTATGACTCAGTTGAACAGCTTGAGCAACAATGTGTAAAATGACAAATTATCAAAAGGTACTCAATGTTGCCTTCAACCCTCTATTTATAATTGTTTCTTCGCCTTTCCTTGGGGGTCCCTCATCAAAATATTTTGATCTCCTTTCCACAAAATCAATTATTCCTTGAGGGGTGGCACCAGCATTCCACAAAGGTTGATATTTTCTATTTCTACTAAGTCTCATGTACCAAAAATGACTCAAATGCCCAGATTACAAAATTGTGCTATGCTTGGCACTCCCTTAGTAAACTTCATTAATCCTGTTAAATGAAAAATCAAAATTGGTGATATTACATTCTCTTTGGTGTTCCTCATTCGCTTTCATGGAGATGTAATTAGACCAAGCATTGCAAGGTTGACAATAACATATGGTCTAAATCTGAACATGATACAAACCTGGGTCACATGATGTCTTTGTTTTGTGGAGACCAAGATTATCTCAATGGAGAGAATAATGCAACATTCACGTATTCCCACTGAGCCACCAGTGATCATGGAGAATTGTAGACCAAATCCAACTGCCGATCTAGAGGAACAATAGATCTATCTGATTTGCAGGTGCATTATGGGCCACATCTTCTGTTTCTCTTGAAAGGCCTTACATGCACTTTCCCTGGAGGTACAAAGGAGGCAGTTGTGGGGCAGACAAAAAGTGGCAAATCTACTCTCATTCAATCCATTTTTGGCATTGTGGAACCAACAAAGGGATTGATGGAGTCAACATCTCAACAATAGGCTTCCATGAGCTAAGATCCAAAATTAAGCATTATTCCCCAAAAACCAACAATGTTTGGGGCAATATAAGAAATAATTTGGATCCTTAGGAAGACTTCTTGGATGATGAGATTTGGGAGGCTTTGGACAAGTGCCAATTTGGTGAAATTATACAATAAATTTGATTCCTCAGTGCTTGAGAATGGAGGAAACTACAGTGTGGGTCAATGCCAGCTTGTATGTTTGTTTTATTATGGCGAAGGTGGGTCCCTTATCCCATAAAAAGGAAGTCTCATACACCAATTTGGTGTCTGGTTTAGTCATGACCTTAAAATTGGAGAATAATAATAATAATTTACATGCTTCAAATCACCAATTCATTCAATAAAATTTTCCAAAACCTTTTATCTTCTGAACACATAAATAACCATGAAAATTTTAATCCACTCTTACATAAATCCATTAGAAGCAGCACCTCTTCCAGAAAGTAACTCTGCTATCCATCCATCTATAAAATTCAAATCCACAGGTTTTAATCCATTGCAATTGAAATATCTCAGCAAGAGGTTACAACCTTGGACGTGCTTTACAACGTGATATGTTTATCCATCCCCAAAAGAACTTTTGTAAACTCCGTGACACCATAAATGTCTTCTCCAACCAGGTCTAGAAATTCTCCTCTTACTTAGAGGACACAGTATTGTTTCAAATGCTATTGAAATTACATTTTTGAAAACTATCTGGATTTGTTTGTGGTATGGGAGGCAAGCGATGCTTAATCCATAGGTTCAATAAATTGCATGTATTCATCCTCAAATCCTGCAAGGACTATCCTAATTTTCTTGCAAAATAGTGTTGTATTGCCTTAGATGGTAGTGCTTTAATTGCTGGGGACAATATGATTTATAAAAATGAATATTTAAAGCCTCTATGTGCTGATATACATCCAATGTTGTTGTTGGAAGAATTGATTTCATACCTTATTCACCATGCTATATACCTATGACTTCAGCCTTTTTACAAACTCGCATTCCAAACTCTTTCTACTAGCAATTTGCAGGACGAGACCAAATTCTTGTGGCCATGCATAATAGTTCTATAGTTCTTTCCTGTCTTCCTTAGCATACTCACATCAATATCCATATTTATGCACCTTATCTAACAATTGAAATCTGGGATGATGTGTGATAGGAAACTTGTCCATCATTACTCAATACCCGGAAAACATTTTTAGTTTGCAGTTCTTCTAAAGTATGCACATCGTTGAATAGCATGCAGCAACTTGTGAGGCAACTATCATTTGTACATGCATAAGCAAACATTATAAAGTATATAGGAGGACCAGTTGATGAATTGATAGATTACCCATGAATATCAAAGGGTAACATTTGATTGGATATTCTCTTCCAGGTTTCCATCTTCTAGTGCTAGTGGTACTTTTCATTACTCATAAGTAAAACAAGAGAGCGAGGGATTTTTTTTTTTTGGAATGCCTTAATTCCCTCTCTAGAGAATGACCAATACAGTAAATTTTTGCACAGATCATCAACCTAACCTTCATTGTTTTCCTTGATTTCTCTTACCTCTGTCAAGACTTTTATAAGACTTTTGTCACCTCATCAATACATGATGCATGCTTTGAAACAGATTGACTGTTCTTCCTACCATTTGTCTCTAACAAATTACTTTAAATCTTCTCATCATCATGAACTTGAGGATTTTAATTATTGTTCCCTTTATTATTCTGCTCCACAATTGATACATATACACAACATCTGGCATGATGTCCTTTCCAATGGTTTCCTTCCACATGATGCCCTTCTTCATGTCTCAGTAGACCACCAAATTTTTCAACCTTTGAATTCTGCCTGAGTGGTCTCTTCATTTTCTGTCTATCTAAAAAGAATCAAACCCTCAAGCTCTTTCCCCAAATTACCCTGTATCTGTTTATTAATAAACAAAGATGTTGAAAAAGTGTCGTCCATTGCATAGTGCACATTTCATCCAACCTGTATTTTATAATTAAACACCACGTCTAGGGATAGAAGGCCATTGCAATAGCTTGCAGTCAGTGTAACTATACAGGAGATAGGTGACATCCCATTTAAATATCAGTGGTGGATAGAAATTGCGGCACTGGAAGGAATATCAAATGATCTATGCTTAATCCATATATAATAAATGACATATATTCATCCTCAAATCCTGCAAAGACTATTCTCATCCTTCTTGCAAAATGGTGTTGTATTGCCGTAGATGGTAGTACTTTAATTGTTGGGGACAAAATGATTTTAAAAAATGAATCTTTAAAGCCTGTATGTGCTGATATACATCAAATGTTGTTGTTGGAGGAATTGATATCATACCTTATTCACCACACTATATACCTATGACTTCAGCCTTTACATCAAGGGTTTGGAGACTTTTCAAATTTGTTTTTCTATCAACTACCCTTTACATCTCCTTGCACTTCGTAGTTTTAAATTCGAGCAATCCAAATTACAAAAGCCTTGCCTGAGTCAGAGAAGAGCCAGACTGTAGCACAGAGGAGGGTTGGCGAGGTGACAGTGGCCAACCTTCTAGTTACCCAAATCAATCATCTCAGTGTTTGGGGCTTTTACATTCTAAATGACAGATTGTACGGTAAGAGGCCCAACAAAACCCCTCCAAGACACTCCAATGACTACTTCTTTCAACGTGTTTTAAACTAGAAGCATCAGGATGAGGGAAGAGTGGATTCATTGGCAAGGTCAAAAATAAAACTTTAAAAGTGTATATACAGCTCGTTTAGGATACAAAGACATGCTTCTTTCAAGCGGTCAGCTGGTGGTGCTCAAAGATTGGAAAATTGAAGTCGTTGTAGAAGAGACTCAGATCCCTCTGTGTTTATTTTTGAGGAACAAGGCCCTCACTTGGAAGGTGAGGCAATAAAGGAGTAAACAGGGCCATAGTTTATGAATTATATGCACAAGACAAGCAGAAACTCTTACTCAACTGGTCATTTGGTGTCCTTGTGCACATAAACTTTGGAAAGACTCGGAACATTTCACTGGAAATTGGAATGTATGGAAAAGAGTTTCAGTGGAAGAATTTTTAAAAACATGGTTTAAGAAATTGGAAGAATTTCAAGCTCTTTCTTGTCTTACCTTATGGAGTATATGGTGGGCTCGAAATGCAGGAAGCATTGAAGAGAGAAAGGTACCCACTTTTCAAGTTTTTTCTCAGAATACAAAATTCCAAGGCAGATGGGTGAGATATTGCTTGATTGTTCTCCTGCTTGGAGTTTCTTTGATGGGACCTGGTAGGGCCTAGAAGAATTTAGTAGTAATGGTGCCACTCCCTTCTCACAGTCTGAAATTCAAAGCAGTGCTAGGGCAGCAGTCAAATAATTATGCAGCAATGATGGCCTTGATATTTCTGACTAAGTTTGCACTAGAGAAAGAAACTAACCAACTTCAGATATTTAAACTCTTCCTTGGTTATCAATTGGATGGAAGGAGTTTCACAAGTTTATGGTGTTATTGTGAAGCCGCTTGCAAATCAGTTGATGGAGGCATCTAATCTTTTTGAACTAGCCTCATATACTCGGTACTTTCCAAGAGCTCAATATCAACGTTGATGCACTTTACAAGGAGTTTCAGCAGACTGATGTAGGTGCCTTACTCCTTGAGGAATCGAGGGATAGTGTCTTAACTGTTTATCGGCATGTTTTATAGGAGGACCAGCTGATGAATTGATAGATTACCCATGAATATCAAATGGTAACATTTGATTGGATATTCTCTTCTAGGTTTCCATCTTCTAGTGATAGTGGTGCTTTTCATTACTCATAAGTAAAAGAGGAGAGCGAGGGATATTTTTTTTTTGGAATGCCTTAATTCCCTCTCTAGAGAATGACCAATACAGTAAATTTTTGCACAGCTCATCAACCTAACCTTCATTGTTTTCCTTGAGTTCTCTTACCTCTGTCAAGACTTTTATAAGACTTTTGTCACCTCATCAATACATTCTGCATGCTTTGAAACAGAATGACTGTTCTTCCTACCATTTGTCTCTAACAAATTACTTTAAATCTTCTCATCATCACAAACTTGAGGATTTTAATTATTGTTCCCTTTATTATTCTGCTCCACAATTGATACGTATACACAACATCTGGCATGATGTCCTTTCCGATGGTTTCCTGCCACATTATGCCCTTCTTCATGTCTCAGTAGACCACCAAATTTGTCAACCTTTGAATTATGCTTGAGTGGTCTCTTCATTTTCTGTCTATCTAAAAAGAATCAAACCCTCAAGCTCTTTCCCCAAATTACCCTGTATCTGTTTATTAATAAAGAAAGATCTTGAAAAAGTGTCATCCATTGCATAGTGCACATGTCATCCATCCTGTCTTTTATAATTAAACACCACGTCTAGGGATAGAAGGCCCATGCAATAGCTTGTAGTCAGTGTAACTGTAAAGGAGATAGGTGACATCCCATTTAAATATCAGTGGTGGATAGAAATTGCGGCACTGGAAGAAATATCAAATGATCTATGCTTAATCCATATATAATAAATGACATATATTCATCCTCAAATCCTGAAAATACTATTCTCATCCTTCTTGAGAAATGGTGTTGTATTGCCGTAGATGGTAGTACTTTAATTGTTGGGGACGAAATGATTTTAAAAAATGAATCTTTAAAGCCTGTATGTGCTGATATACATCCAATGTTGTTGTTGGAGGAATTGATTTCATACCTTATTCACCACACTATATACCGATGACTTCAGCCTTTACATCAGGGGCTTGGAGACTTTTCAAATTTGTTTTGCTATCAACTACCCGTTACATCTCCTTCACATCTCCTTGCACTTCATAGTTTTAAATTCCAGCAATTCAAATTACAAAAGCCTTGCCTGAGTCAGAGAAGAGCCAAGAGGAGGGTTGGCAAGGTGACAGTGGCCAACCTTCTAGTTACCCAAATCAATCATCTCAGTTTTGGGGGCTTTTACATTCTGAATGACATATTTTACGGTAAGAGGCCCAACACAACCCCTCCAGGACACTCCATTGACTACTTCTTTCAACGTGTTTTAAACTAGAAGCATCAGGATGAGGGAAGAGTGGATTCATTGGCAGGTTCAAAGATAAAACTTTAAAAGTATATACAGCTAGTTTAGGATACAAAGACATGCTTCTTCTAAGGGGTTAGCTGGTGGTGCTCAAAGATTTGAAAATTGAAGTCTTTATAGATGAGACTCAGATCCCTCTGTGGTTATTTTTGAGGAACAAGGCCCTCACTTGGAAGGTGAGGCAATAAAGGAGTAGACAGGGCCATATTTTATGAATTATATGCACAAGACAAGAAGAAACTCTCACTCAACTGGTCATTTGGTGTCCTTGTGCACATAAACTTTGGAAAGACTTGGAAAATTTCACTGGAAATTGGAATGTATGGAAAAGAGTTTCAGTGGAAGAATGTTTAAAAACATGGTTTGAGAAATTGGAAGAATGTCAAGCTCTTTCTTGCCTTACCTTATGGAGTATATGGTGGGCTCGAAATGCAGGAAGCATTGAAGAGAGAAAGGTACCCACTTTTCATGTTTTTTCTCAGAATACAAAATTCCAGGGCAGATGGATGAGATATTGCTTGATTGTTCTCCTGCTTGGAGTTTCTTTGATGGGACTTGGCAGGGCCTAGCAGAATTTAGTAGTAATGGTGCCACTCTCTTCTCACAGTCTAAAATTCAAAGCAGTGCTAGGGCAGCAGTCAAATAATTATGCAGCAATGATGGCCTTGATATTTCTGACTAAGTTTGCACTAGAGAGAAACTAACCAACTTCAGATATTAAGACTCTTCCTTGGATATCAATTGGATGGAAGGAGTTTCACAGGTTTATGGTGTTATAGTGAAGCCGCTTGCAGATCAATTGATGGAGGCATCTAATCTTTTTGAACTAGCCTCATATACTCGATACTTTCCAAGAGCTCAATATCAATGTTGATGCACTTTCCAATGAGTGTCAGCAGACTGATGTAGGTGCCTTACTCCTTGAGGAATCGAGGGATAGTGTCTTAACTGTTTATCGACATGTTTAATAAAGTTCATAGTATTTTAAAAGGAATGCAGTAAATATATTTTCCAGTACATGATGTATCAGACCTAAGAGGAGCTTGGATTCTTTAATTGTATCTTAATGTTGTTTATAGGATTTAATGAAGGGAACAAATGGAGGAAAATCTATGGTATGTTTTGCCTGAAAGTATGTTTTTTGCAGCCTTTGGGTATAAGCGTGGCAAAACTCATTGTCTTACTGAGTAATGGTATCTTTCTCCTACTATTTTTTATCGGGATTCATGGACAACAGAAATGTGGTTTACATTTTCATCACGAATAGAATTACAATTTACAGATTAAAAATATATATCTACGATATTGTTACAAAATAGCTCATAAATATAGATCTATACATACACAAAAATGACATGTTTAATAACATATTTAATGACTTAAAATGAAATATGTAATAGATTTTCCAATGGAGAAAAAATATTTACTCCCCAACCTCAAATCCTAAGCGATATCAAGAATCGTGTGAGGTAGATATCAATTGCAACGTATGTTATTTCTTCCACCCACATATCTTGGCATCCTGGTGTCTATTTTGACTAATCTCCACTTCAATGAAAGACTCCAAACTGACAAATATTGACATCACAGGCTCTTCCAACCACACTTTCTGCCCAAATCTCTTTCAAAGTAAAATCGGGATGCATGTTATGAAGTCTTCAATAAGTAGATCACATATACTCACGATAAGAACTGACAACAAGCAGAAATGCTTATAAAGCTGAATAGAATCCAAGTTCTAACCAATGTTCTTCGTAATATACAGGAACCTCAAAAATGATTACTTTCCATGTTGTTCCATCTATATTCTCATGCCTATATCTGTTTAGATTATGATTTCTAAGACCTGCTAATAGGTTTTCAATATTGCAATCCACTATTGTTATAACAACTGGCTGCAAGGCTATCTGACGTTTCAAGGCCTTGTTGATGTCACATGTTCCTAGAACAGTAAGTGAGAATTTCCCAGCAATTTGATTATATTTTCTTCCACATGCAGGCAATATAAAAGCTACTTATGAAAGAAGATAAAGCCTTGTGGGAAGAAATAGATTTATCAAAGACGAAAGGTAATCAAATTTCTAAGACATGTTACAAGGGTTTCACTTATTCAATAAGTGAAACTGAATACAGTACTACCAGTAGTGACTGCAAAGAAAAACAGCTTACAAAGTTATGTCAAGGTCCAAGACCCTACTGAGGTTATATTCTTACGTTACATTATTGAGCAAGCTTTGCTCACTAACTTGTATTTTATTTTATCCAATATGCAGAGAAAATAGAAAGAAAAAAAAAGACAAAACCTTGTCAGAAGCAATACATCAATATAAAACCAAAGAAGTTTGATAACATTAAAAATGAAGACAAATACATGTCTGATCAGTCTTCAACGCAATCTTTAGATTGCTGCTAAAAAAAATCGAGACAGAGAGCAGAAAACCATTCAAGTAAATAATTTTAAATACATACAGTTAGTAGAGAGCAGAGACTTACTTGCGTTCGAATTTGTCTCTTCACAGCGGCCTGGTCACAGGTGTTTGTTGATTTGCCTTTTCACAGCCGCCTGGTCACCACGCAAAACAACTGCTATATCAAGAAAGTCAGTAAGTTGAGAAGCAACAGCTCTTGAGATCCATTCACCAACTTGTTTGAAATCCAACTCCATCATCAGCGATTTATACAAAATCTAAAACCCCGAATTTTACATGACTTTCTAGATTTCCAGGAATGAGCGCTAAATAGCCCGTGACCCACTACCATTCCTCCAAATCGGGGGCTATTGAAACCCCAGCAACTATTGAAACCCCATGGAAGCAATCAAATCGCACATGGCCAATTTTATTTACGTTTTGTTTTAAATAATTTAATTAAATAATAATTAAAAATAATTTTTATTAATAATTTAGTTACTCTAATGCTAAATAACATTTAAATAATTCAACTAAATAACAATTATAAATATTTTTTATTAATATAATTCATTTATTTTTATTATAAATAATTCATTTACTCTCCAATGTTAAATAATTCAATTAAATAACAATTATAAAATTTCATTAATGGTTGCGTTCAAGCTATTCAATTTTTGTTGTGGATCCTCTGCGCGCCGCGCCGATTCCTGTTGGGACATTGCCTACTTGGGTCACTACTATGATTTCGCCTCTAATACTATCGTCACCGCCCATCTGCTCCTGCTAGGGCTCTTCCATGTCTGCTCGACCTTGGTCGACTGATGGCGGCCTCTCAGGGCGCCCCTCTGCCCCCTCCTCCTGAGGTGGAGGTTTTCTACCTGTTGATCGCCTCTCAGAAGAAGAAGCTGAAATTACAGGCATCCAAGTTTGTGAAGAAACTGGATGAAATCCCTGAGGGACCTATGAAGGTAGCCATCTCTCTCGCGAAACGAGCGCTAATAGGGTAGTTTACAGGTTTATGGCCATCTCCAAAGACTACGGAAGCTTGGGTTAACAGAAATTAGCAGCCACTCATCAAGAACAATGTCACATCTTACTTTCTGGGGTGCGGCTATTTCTTGTTCGAGTTCAATTCAAAGGAGGACAAGGAACTCATTTTTATAAATGGACGATACTTCATGGGACCGCAGGGCTTGTACCCGAATCATTGGACCCCTGATTTTGATTCTTCGGTCGACGTCCCCTCCGATGTACCAGTTTGGGTCAGACTCCCAAATCTTCCAGTGCACTATTGGAAATGGGACTCCCTTATTCAAATTGGAAATTCCATTGGGAATTTTATTGACAGATGCTGCAAGAATGAACAATATTATTGTGCTAGAATATGTGTGGAAGTCGACTTGGAAGTTGGGTTGCCTAAAGCCATCAAGCTCACAGTTGGGAATTGGTCCCACATTCAGAAGATTGACTATGAACAGCTACCATTCAAGTGTCGCGCATGCCACGAATATGGACATTTCGCCAAAAGCTGTCCCAAGAATGCGACCCCAGAGAAAGAGAAAGAAGCAGAATGGTAGCCAAAAAAAAAATCCAAACCTACCTCCAGGCCAAGGCCAAACAAGCAGCGAGTTGACAGGGGGGAAGGCAGCTCTGCCCCTTTGGGAAATGCCTCCATACCCGTGACTGGCCTAAAAGATAATGAGAACAGCTTCATCGCTCTGAGCTCGGGAACTGAGGGAGATAAAGAGGTTGGCCCAAAGAATGAAGAAAAGGTCCCTCCCACACAGGGAAGCCTCAGGATCCATTTTTGGGTAAGGGCGGAAGCATAGCTGTCTCCTCCAGAGGAGCGTCAGAGGGGTCTAGGAGTTTTATGGGACATGACCTCCTTTAAAGAAATCTTGGTTAAAACATCCACAAACTATATTCTAATTTAGCTTCAGCATTTGCAAACTAAGGACACAGTGAATCTCATTAATATTTACGCTCCAGTCATCTTGGCAGATAAACAAAGTTGCAGGGACACCATTCGTGATTTAGCCTTTGAGCTGCCGATGGAAAATGTCATTCTTGCTGGGGACACGAACCTTACTCTACGCCAGGATGAAAAGCGTGGGGGCTGCACAGTAAAGGATCCTGCGAGGCAATGCGTGGAAGATCTTATTCATCACTGGGACCTTCTTGACATCAAGCCTGTCAAAGGAAAATATACATGGGTAAATAGAAGAGCAGGGTCGGGCCACACAGCAGCAAGGTTAGATCATTTTCTTATTCAAAGCTCTTTCCTTCTTCTTGGTCTTAAAATTAGTTCTTTTATCATCCCCTCTTCGGTCTCTAATAACAAGCCCATCCGCCTTGAGATGAAGCCGCTTTTGAATCTGGGGCCTATTCCATTCCGCTTCAGCCCCCTTTGGGTCCAGCAATCTGATTTCTTTGGGATAGTTGAGGATGTCTGGAAGCCCCTTGTCAATGGTTCCCCATTTTTTGTATGGGAATAAAAACTAAGGAAGGTGAAAAGGGCCCTCAAATATTGGTTCAAGGGACTCCCTTCCCCGTCTGCAGCTAGGAAGGAGGCTTAGGAAAGCCTTGAAATTCATCAAATGCAGATGGAATACATGGACATATCAAGGGACAGTCTAACCCAGGAAGAAGAACTCCAAGCAAATTTCCATAAGACTTATATCCAGGAAGAAGAATATTGGAGGCTCAAATCCCGTAGTCTCTGGCTCCGGGCTGGAGACATAAACACTTCCTTCTTCCACAAGCAAACACAGGCCAGAAAGAGCTTCAACTTCATAAAAGAAATAAATTCTAGAGGACAAGCCCACAACGACTTTGCCAACATAAAAGCAGCTGCTCATCAACACTTTAAGGAGCTGTATATGGAGGAAGCACATGCAAATCTATGCCCATATTTGTTGAACCTTGTCCCCCAAAAGTTCAATGAGGAGATGAACTCGATGTTGAACACTCATGTAGCTATAAATGACATCAAGCATGCCCTTGATAACATGGAGCCAAATAAAGCACCCGGACCAGAAGGATTCACTGGCCGCTTTATCAAAACATGCTGGAATATTATCAAGAAAGATCTGCACAAGATGATCCTGAAATCCCAAACTTGTCATAAACTTGGTGGGAGCACTAATTCGGCCTTTCTGGCCCTTATCCCCAAAGAGAAGGGTTCCAACTCTTTCAATCGGTTTCGGCCAATCACGCTCTGCAATATTGGCTACAAGCTTATAACAAAAGTCACGGCTAATAGATTGAAAGGTCTCCTCCCTGAAATTATCCCTGTCAATCAAGGGGGATTTGTCAAAGGCAGATTGATTACGAACAATTTCATTCTGGTCCAAGAAGAAATACACTCCAGACTAATTACTCTAATGCTAAATAACATTTAAATGATCAACTAAATAACAATTATAAATATTTTTTATTAATATAATTCATTTATTTTTATTATAAATAATTAATTTACTCTCTAATGTTAAATAATTCAATTAAATAATAATTATAAAATTTCATTGATGGTTGCGTTCAAGCTATTCAAGTTTTGTTGTGGATCCTCTGCGCGCCATGCCAATTCCTGTCGGGACATTGCCTGCTTGGGTCACTGCTACGATCTCACTTCTAATGCCGTCGTCGCCACCCATCTACTCCCGCTAGGGATCTTCCATGTCTGCCCCACCTCGGTCGACTGATGGCAACCTCTCAGGGCGCCCCTCTGCCCCCTCCTCCTGAGGTGGAGGTTTTCTACCTGTTGATCGCCTCTCAGAAGAAGAAGCTGAAATTACAGGCATCCAAGTTTGTGAAGAAACTAGATGAAATCCCTGAGGGACCTATGAAGGTGGCCATCTCTCTCGTGAAACGAGCGCTAATAGGGCAGTTTACAGGTTTATGACCATCTCCAAAGACTACAAAAGCTTGGGTTAACAGAAATTGGCAGCCACTCATCAAGAACAATGTCACATCTTACTTTCTAGGGTGCGGTTATTTCTTGTTCGAGTTTAGTTCAAACGAGGACAAGGAACTCATCTTTAGAAATGGACCATACTTCATGGGTCCGCAGGGCCTGTACCTGAATCATTGGACCCCTGATTTTGATTCTTCGGTCGACGTCCCCTCCAATGTACCAGTTTGGGCCAGACTCCCAAATCTTCCAATGCACTGTTGGAGCTGGGACTCCCTGATTCAAATTGGAAATTCCATTGGGAATTTTATTGATAGATGCTGCAAGAATGAACAATATGATTGTGCTAGAATATGTGTGGAAGTCGACTTGGAAGTTGGGTTGCCTAAAGCCATCAAGATCACAGTTGGGAATTGGTCCCACATTCAGAAGATTGACTATGAACAACTGCCATTCAAGTGTCGCGCATGCCACGAATATGGACATTTTTCCAAGAGTTGTCCCAAGAATGCGACCCCAGAGAATGAGAAAGAAGCAGAATGGTAGCCAACAAAAAAATCCAAACCTACCTCCAGGCCAGGGCCAAACAGGCAGCGAGTTGATAGGGGGGAAGGAAACTCTGCCCCTTTGGGAAATGCCTCCATACCCGTGACTGGCCTAAAAGATAATGAGAACAGCTTCGTCGCTCTGAGCTCAGGAAATGAGGGAGATCAAGAGGATGGCCCAAAGAATGAAGAAAAGGGCTCTCCCACACAAGGAAGCCTCAAGATCCATTTTTGGGTAAGGGTGGAAGCATAGTTGTTTCCTCCAGAGGAGCGTCAGAGGGGTCTAGGAGTTTTATGGGACATGACCTCCTTTAAATAAATCTTGGTTAAAACATCCACAAACTGTATTCTAATTTAGCTTCAACATTTGCAAACTAAGGACACACTGAATCTCGTTAATATTTACGCTCCAACCATCTTGGGAGATAATCAAAGTTGCAGGGACACCATTCGTGATTTAGCCTCTGAGCTGCCGATGGAAAATGTCATTCTTGCTGGGGACACGAACCTTGCTCTACGCCAGGATAAAAAGCATGGGGGCTGCACAGTAAAGGATCCTGCTAGGGAATGGGTGGAAGATCTTATTCATCACTGGGATCTTCTTGACATCAAGCATGTCAAAGGCAAATATACATGGGCAAATAGAAGGGCAGGGTCAGGCCACATAATAGCAAGGTTAGATCATTTTCTTATTCAAAGCTCTTTCCTTCTTCTTGGTCTTCAAATTAGTTCTTTTATCATCCCCTCTTCGGTCTCTGATAACAAGCCCATCCACCTTGAGATGAAGCTGCTTTTGAATCTGTAGCCTATTCCATTCCGCTTCAGCCCCCTTTGGGTCCAGCAATCTGATTTCTTAGGGATAATTGAGGATGTCTGGAAGCCCCCTGTCAGTGGTTCCCCATTTTTTGTATGGGAAGAAAAACTAAGGAAGGTGAAAAGGGCCCTCAAAGATTGGTTCAAGGGATTCCCATCCCCGTCTGCAGCTAGGAAGGAGGCTCAGGACAACCTTGAAATTCATCAAATGCAGATGGAAGACATGGACATATCAAGGGACAGTCTAACCCAGGAAGAAGAACTCCAAGGAAATTTCCATAAGACTTGTATCCAGGAAGAAGAATACTGGAGTCTCAAGTCCCGCAGTCTCTGGCTCCAGGCTGGAGACATAAATACTTCCTTCTTCCACAAGCAGACATAGGCCAGAAAGAGCTTCAATTTCATAAAAGAAATAAATTCTAGAGGACAAGCCCACAACAACTTTGCCAACATAAAAGCAGTTGCTCATCAACACTTTAAGGAGATGTATATGGAGGAAGCGCAGGAAAATCTATGCCCATATTTTTTGAACCTTGTCCCCCAAAAGGTCAATGAGGAGATGAACTCGATGTTGAACACTCCTATAACTATAAATGACATCAAGCATGCCCTTGATAACATGGAGCCAAATAAAGCACTCGGACTAGAAGGATTCACTGGCCACTTTATCAAAACATGCTGGAATATTATCAAGAAAGATCTACACAAGATTATCCTGAAATCCCAAACTTGCCATAAACTTGGTGGGAGCACTAATTTGGCCTTCCTGGCCCTTATCCCCAAAGATAAGGGTGCCAACTCTTTCAATCGGTTTCTGCCAATCTCGCTATGCAATATTGGCTACAAGCTTATAACAAAAGTCATGGCTAATATATTGAAAGATCTCCTCCCTGAAATTATCCCTGTCAATCAAGGGGGATTTTTCAAAGGCAGATTGATTACGAACAGTTTCATCTTGGTCCAAGAAGCAATACACTCCAACATTCAAAACAAAGAAAAATGCATGGATGTAAAGTTGGATCTGGCTAGTGCCTTTCACCGTGTAAGGCACAAGTTCCTTTTTGGTGTTATGCAGCAGTTCACAAGTTTCAAAAGGTATTAAAAGTCATTTCGTAGGGAAAGGATTCTTCGTATTTGTTTTCGAGAACACATAAGACAAAAGCCTCATATTCATAAATGGGCCATACTTCATGGGGCCTCAAGGGCTATACCTAAATAAATGGACGCCCGATTTCGACCCTGCTCAAGACATGCCTTATGTTGTCCCATTGTGGGTACTTCTTCCCCACCTTCCTCTGCATTGCTGGAACCAAAAATCCCTGTAAACCATCAGCAACACTCTTGGAAGATACATCGATCAAGCGGTGAGAAAAGATCAGTTACGCTCTTGTGCTCACATATGCGTTGAGATGGACTTGGAAGTTGGGTTGCCAGAAGCCATAAAAATAATAGTCGTAGATTGGGCCCACATCCAGGAATTGGACTATGAAAAGCTACCGTTTAAATGTTGGCATTATCATGGCTTTGTTCTACCCAGTTGTTGCGCAGCACTGTCAGTTCACTGATAGCTTTTATGATTTTCTGTTGTTTCTATTTTCTTTATTGAGGATGGATGAGGTTCGAAGATACACAATGTTTCAAATATATTTTTCTTTTGGATGAAGGCAAGTGTCTTAGGAAGTTTTCCTTTTATAATTTTTTAAAAGGATGTAAACAACCATGATGTTTATACTTTTCCAGTTTTTGTTGATCCTCACCCTGGATCGAACATGTTTTATATGCAATTGTTTATTACATTGATATTTTGCCTATATAATGATTATTCCTTTTTATATAAATATTATGAGAGAAAGAATATGAGGAAGGGGTTGCAGCCACACCGTTAGTACAGCGGACCCAGAGTCAAGGTATGTTGATTCCCCAAGAGGTACAAAACAGACAGATGCAGTTGCTAAGGGGCCACGCAAGGAGCAACGCTCACAAAGAACATGACGCGATGAAACAATTACACTCACGGAAGGCGACTGGAACAAATCGCCAATGCGGTCACCTTGGCCACGGAGGAAAAGTGGCTGACTCTGGAAAAGCAGCAGCAAGCTGCGGTCGCCTCGCTTCAAGCTGAGTTCCGAGCCTTGCAAATGAAAACAGACACACTACACACCAGTTTGGTCCCGGTTTGCTCAACCCCGACAGCTAGCAGCACGGCCCTTGTTGCAGAAGTAAGCCGCCTCTGCTCACTGCCCGGTGCAGCCCTTACAGTAAGTCCACCTGACATCAGAACGTGAGTACAGGCCTGCGCAGAGGTCCAGTTGGATTTGGCAAGATTGCCACATGAGTCGTTGCAGGCTTTACATTGCTCACTGTTTCAAGAAATACACCACAGGGACCATCAATCCCACTAGCGGCTCCGCGCAGCGGAGCAAAACATTATCGAACATATAGCTGAGGTAACCAGGGTACAGGCTGCGCACACGCAGCTGGAGCATTTAATTGGTCAACTCTGCATCGATGTTACGGATGAAATACCCGCCACAGCTACCCCCCAGGCCAAGATCGAAGGGTTGGTCGCAGCCTTGAGAGCCTCCAGGACAGAGGTCCAGGTCGTCAAAGCTCAGATGGAACAGAAAATCACAGAATTACAGGCAAAGCTGTAGCCAGAAACACCTCCAGAGGTCAGAGCCCAGCAGGCTGCGCTGGTTACAGCTGCCACGAACGTAATCATAGGCCAAATTGCTCAGGGCGCCCTAGTATTATTGGACACATCGATGCAACTATGGACCAAGGCACAACGTGATCCTCTCCTACGAGAACTTAATCAAACGCTGCGCCAGAAGGAAGTCTAGGAGTTCAATCAAATATTTGCAAACTTGTTTTTCAAAGTTTATGATAATAATAATAATAATAATAATAATAATAATAATTTATTTTTAAGGTTGTTGTCAAGACAAACAACAATTTGTTGTATGACAACCGTTTCTTGTAAAATTTTACCATACCCATGAGGTGTAAACCAACTGGTTTGAGTGGAGTTTAGCCCCCAATTGGTCTCATGTTCAAACCTCGTGGGAAGGGGTCGTTGCTGGAAGCCACTTATGGGGGAATTAAACTATCCCAAAGAGCATTGATGCTAAAAAGAGCTTCACATAATCCTTGGAAAGAACCATGAATCTTATCTTACTTTTATGTTCATTTTAGAGTCTTGCCTACGTGCATTCTAGATTCCTTAATATGAAGATTTCAATCTTCTTTATTCAATATTATAAGGTGGTTTCCATTGATAAGGATGAAATGAAAGAGAAAAAATGGGATTTCAATCTTATAAGGTGTTTTCCATTGCTAAGGATGACATGAAAGAGGAAAAAGGAGCTAGTGGGCGTTGCACTCCCACCCCATGATGGGAGGCACCTACAACATTCTAGATTCCTTAATAGGAAGATTTGAATCTTCTTTATTCAATCTTATAAGGTGAGTTCCATTGATAAGGATGGAATGAAAAAGAAAAAAAGGGGATTTCAATCTTATAAGGTGCTTTCCATTGCTAAGGATGAAATGGAAGAGGAAAAAGGAGCTAGTGGGCGCTGCACTCCCACCCCATGATGGGAGGCTCCCACAAAATGCTTGCAAGCATTGGAGCCATCAATGCCACAACTCAATATGCAGATAGTTTCCATGAGCCCTTAATACTTGTAAATGGTGATAGAACATATATACGGGGCCTAATCTTTGAAAAAATAAAGGGCCATGCCCTTGGCAATAATGTAGTGTTTATAAGTTTTAAATATATATATAAATAATAAATGTAAAATGAAATAGATTGAGAGTAGAGAAATTTGAAGAGGACAAGACATCATTTCACTTTAAACACATGAGTTTTACCTCCGTTTTTCCATGAAAGCTACCATAAAAGAGGTTAAATCATTCATATTGAACTTGAAAAAATGAAATAGAGCAATACAAACAATGAACTAATAACAACACAGTAAAAATAGAAGAAATCAAGGGTGAAAGTGAAAATAATTATCTAGGAATAGTAGAAATGCACTAATCTTATGCATTGGTTTACTTGGGTTCATTTGCTAGAATCCTCAAAGAATCTCCAATAATCTATGG
The DNA here is from genome assembly GCA_034641835.2 of Pinus albicaulis. Lineage (NCBI taxonomy): Eukaryota > Viridiplantae > Streptophyta > Pinopsida > Pinales > Pinaceae > Pinus > Pinus albicaulis. The sequence goes on along the minus strand of CM076569.1, from coordinate 815,371,973 downwards.
ATCTATGGTTTCATCTAGTCTATTTTGAAATTTCTAGTGACTTTTATTGATGTTGGTTTTTCATTTCCTTGAAAAAAAAACTTTATTGTTCCAAATATCATTTTAATTTTGGATTATCAAAATGTTTTAAAATCACAAAACATGGTAATGTTGTAAAAATACACAATGATTACATTAGATTATTCATTTTTTTCTTTTTTTTTCTTTTTTCTTTTTTAAATATAAAAATATAGATTAATTATTGAAAATCTAAATAAAAATTAAATCCCCGCCAAACAACTTTTCACTAAATCCAAAAAAGCAAAAATACATTTAAAAAAAATAAATTAGTGTTTGCCCAACTAAATTTTGGCGGCACTTAACCATATTTAAGTCTATGGGAGGGGTTTATAAAAACCCTTTTTTTTATTATAAGGTTGAGCTCTTTTGGGACAGGTTGGAGGAGGACGGGCTTTGCCACAGGCGTTGCAGTGGAAATCGAAATAGCATTAGCTGCAACACAGGGTAACTCTTTCATTGGTTTAACGCATAGGAATTTTTTCTTATTTAAAAAGGACAAGTAATCCCTAACCATACGTATCATCTGATCTAACTCTGTGTCCAAATGACTAAAATATCTGTGTGGAAAGGACTGAAATGCTTGCACACGAATTTTTCCACAAATATATTTTACAAGGACATTAAGACTACTAGCATTCTTCTAGACAACAATATGTATGTAAAACTGGCTTCTTTTGGTATTTCAAGGGCAACAAAAGGTTGCCCCTGATTTTTTACTATAATTACAATCAAAATATTGATGTTGTCTGATCAAAATCAAATCTTGATCTTCACAAAATGTTCTTTTTTAGTAAATTGCAGTGACTATCAAAACAGAGGCTAGATTGAGACAACTATAATAGATAGAGACCATGTCAAGTTTGATAAGTATCAATGGACTTGTCTTGACTAGAGTTGTGATGTTGCTAGGTGCCCTGTGATATAGTGACTTCTCTTTCATTGGGCATCGCTCTTTTGAGGCACTCCTTACAAACACGAGCTTGGCTTTGGTTAAGTCTGTTTCAGTATAGAGTGATGGACATGAGACATGGCAGTAGCTTCTCTTATGAGAAGGGTAGTAGAATAAATTCATCTTCAGTGTGGAGGCTCCTTTGCTTATATTTATATATTCAATTGTAGGTGTGATGGAGGGTGTGATGAACTGTGTGTTTTACTACACATGCAAGTCAGCACGTTTGGAGGGCATTTTCCAAAATTATTCCTCTTTTCAAAATCCATTGGCAGATGAGTTTTCTACAGAACATAATTTATTATCAGTCCAATGCTTGGAAAAAAAGATTCAAGTATGCTGCAATTTATTCTCTTGTTAGGGTTCTTTCATTGGCGGATGAGTTTTCTTCAGATCAGAATTTATTCTCAGTGCAATGCTTGGAAAACAAGATTCAAGTATGATGCATTTTTTTCTCTTGTTAGAGTTCTTTCAGTAAGTAGAAGCTTGACATGTCACAACATAGAAGCTCATACACCTATATGTACATATAGGTGGGAGTGTTGATACATTATTTGAAATAATGTAGGCAATGAAAATAGTTCAACATCTCCTTGTCTTTTTTCTTGTAAACCTTTTTCAGCCCTGCACATTTCTAAGAAAAAAATTGTCAGACTTTAACTATTCTTTGATATGTATTTCCACTTGCCCCGAACTCCAGCGAAGAATGCATTGAGAAATAATGCAGAAGAGCACACTATAATTCCATTGTCAGTCCACTTGTGAAGTTGTTCCTTCTAGACAATAGTCATAATAGGGCCAAAATCATAGTTTGACAAACACTCGCCAAGAAGGTAACTACCTGCTCCTGATTTCACCCAAACCAAGTCTTATAGAGCACTATATATATAACTGTGAAAACCTTTTATTCCCCAAACTCTTCCTATTGTGATGGATAATTCAATGCATATAGTCTCCAACACTATCATTGCAAATACAATAATAAAAGGGACTCAATTCTTGGAAACTGTCAACGGTCTGCCCAAGTACAAATGAAGACAATCCATGCCCAAACAAGTAAAAATCCCCGCCATTATAATAGAAAAATTAGTTTCAGAGAGTGGCATGGAGGGAGTATATCAAGGAAAATTTTAGGGGCTAATATTCGTAGGTGGGCTAATTTTCCATGCTTTTTCCAAAAAAAATATTTGGCAATTTCCATTTTTTCTAAAATTGAATCGACCATATTTTAGAATATAAAAGGATTTTAATTTAAATATAGCCAAAATTTTATATATCATAATATAAAATAATTACAAATCTAAATATTTTTATAAAAGTATGATCAAACATTTTACATTTTGCATATTAGGGACTATAATATTCGCCAAGGTGTCTAAAATTTAAGTTAAACTCTAATTGTTAAAATTTTCCCTGGAGTATATTTCCATTTGACAAACACTCCTCCTTCAATTGGAATGAGCAGAGCCCAACCAAAAGAGAAAATCAAGTTCACACAAGAACCTATAATAGACAGGATATCGAGACTCAGAAAATTACCTCTGAAGGTAAACCCCTGGCAAACAGTCTTGTGCTCTATCTTGGCAGACTGGAATTGTGATGACTTGAACCGAGCATAGGTTACAAATGCATTGATGTCGAATCCATTTCAATATTCTTTGTTAGTAAATTGCAGTGACTATGAAAACATAGGTTAGATTGAGACAACTACAATAGATAGATACCATGTCCAATTTGAGAACTATCAATGGAATTCTCTTGACTAGTGATTCTATGAAGTTGAGTTGTGATGTTGCTAGGTGCCCTGTGACAAAGTGACTTCTATTTCATTGGGAATCGCTCTTCTAATGGAACTCCTTACAAACATGAGCTTGGCTTTGGCTGAGAGTCTCTTTCAATACAAAGTGATGGGTATGAGACATGGTAGCAGCTTCTCTTATGAGAGGAGTAGTAGAATAAATTCATGTGCAGTGTGGGAGGCTCCTTTGCTTATATTTATATATTCAATTGTAGGTGTGATGGAGGGTGTGATGATCTGTGTGCTTTACTACACATGCAAGTCATCGTGTTTGGAGGGCATTTGCCAAAATTATTCTTCTTTTCAAAATCCATTAGCAGGTGATTTTTCTCCAGAACATAATTTATTCTCAGTCCAATGCTTGGAAAACAAGATTCAAGTCTAACACAATTTATTCTCTTGTTACAGTTCTTTCATTAGCAGATGATTTTTCTTCAGATCAGAATTTATTCTCAGTCCAATGCTTGGAAAAAAATATTGAATTCTGATGCATTTTTTTCTCTTATTATAGTTCTTTCTGTAAGCAAAAGCTTTACCTGTCAGAGCATAGAAGCTCCTACACCTATATGTACATATGGGTGAGAGTTTTGATACATTATTTGAAGTAATGTAGGTAATGGAAATATTTCAACATGTCCTTGTCTTTTTTCTTGTAAACCTTTTTCAACCCTACACATTTTTAAGAAAAATAATTGTCAGACTTTAACTGTTATTGGATATGTAGTCCCACTTGCCCCGAAATCTAGCTAAGAATGCAAAAGAGTACACTAGAATTCCATTGCCAGTCCACTTCTAAAAATTTTCATTGTCAGTCCACTTGTCAAGTTTCTCCTTGTTGACAGTAGTCATAATTTGGCCAGAATCATAGTTTGACAAATGCTCGCCAGAAGGTAACTACTTGCTGCCCATTTCAGCCAAACTAGGACTTGTATAGCACTGTATAGCCATCTTCAGTAAATGCAGTGAATGTATTGTGTTGAAAGCACAGATGAAGTCAGCGACTACAAAAGAGATGGAAGAAAAGGCACGAGGTAGGTTGAACAAACATAACAAGATTGTTATGTGTGGAAGATATTGCTACTATGCCCATATAATTATGTCAGAGCGGTTTCCAAATGAGTATTTGAGCATTATCCATGATAAAATGGATAAAACAAAGACTTCAATCCCAAGGCTACGTGTCAAATCAAAATCTATTGTAGGAACAAATTTAGGTGTGTCATTGACAAGTATGCTAACACATGGGCATAACACAGGAGGTTTTGGTCATTTCTCCCTACCATTTGTACAAATGAGATCGCAATTTGCTATTACATCCCTTGCAAAGTGCTTAAGGGACCTTGAAGACCCACAAATTGATATGTATGGTGATCTACTTTACGAGAGTGGAAGTTCAAGAAACCCACTTACAGATGCATTACTTGACACCTCTATTTACTCAAAATGTCAAGTTTACAAGGATGATTTTATATCTCATGGAAGATCAAAGAGCCAAAATGTTGATTTTAAAACTCTTCCACCACATTTGTTGTTACAGTTGGACAATGCAGCAAGTGATAATAAGAATCGCTATCTTTTCATGTTTTTATCACTTTTAACTGCACTTGGTGTCTTAATCACTATTGAGGTTGGATTCTTGCCTGTGGGGCACACCCATGAAGACATAGATGGAACCTACGGAAGAATGTCTTCCAACCTAAAAAGTAAAGATATATATTCTTTACCTGAAATGATGGATACATATCGCAAAATTGAAGAAAAACGAGTGTTTCCACCTACACTTATTGACAAGGTCTATGACTTCAAAAGTTTCCTTAATGGATATATCAAGGAGGGAAAAAATGCACTAGTTGGAAATCTTAATGTTCAATACTTCCAGTTTCTTGTACTCAATGATATTCCAGTACTAAGGTACAAAGAATCCATTAGAGATACTGAGTGGTCAGAACCAGTTGAGTTATGGAATATAGATTATGAAGGTCGACCTATAATTCCCATAGGGAACCCATCTTTCTTAGATTCCGAAAATAATGATGCCTATTTCAAAGAACTAAAGGAAGGGATAACATCATACATAAAAATGTGGAAAGACACTATCGGGAACGAAGATTCACCAATTGTTACAGAGGAATGGAAAAATAAAGTAGTGTATTGGGAAAGAGTTCTTGATACATTAGATGGAATCTATAATGATCATAGAATAATAGATGGAAGTGATTCATCTTTTGAGGATTTCTGGCCCAGGACAAGGCACATTGTTGATGTTGATCGTAATGCACTCCATGTAATCTCAAGTATTATGGATGAAGATTTCGATAATGCAATGGATGAACCCGTATATGTTGGACCCAAATGCAACAAGCCAAAGCCAACATTCAATCCAAAGATTGATGTTCAAAAAGGAATGATGTTGCTAGTTAGATCAGGAAATGAGGATGCAGGAGAGATGATTTGGATGGAAAAATCCATCTCAGATATATTTAGGGATAATGAAAGTGAGAATCTTCATGTGAAGGTTGATTGGTGGAAGCCTATTTCAGGGAAATACAATGGAAAATTTTTAGAGCAATATTGGATACCAAATATTGATGACACAGAGCTTGGCTCTATTCCAATTAATACCATAGTTTGGGCATGGCTGCTGAAGAAAGAACATTGCAAGAAGACCAAGATAGATAAATATGGTCTAGAAGCTGTTCTTGACCTACTTGGGCGAATATCTTAAGATTAGGTTTATATGATTAATGAATGTGATTTTTTTTATGGATCTTTTAATATGCATTCAGACACTTTTCAATATTTGTTGTATATCAATATTATTCTCTTCATATTATTTTTGGTGGAGTTTTATATTATTTAGTATTTCAATGTAATCATGTGGTGATACAGATGACATGATTTTGCCATAAAATATTTAAATTTTAAAAGTTTTGTTTGACCAACATGACTTGTCACCATATCAAATATGCATAATCAAATTCAATAATGCACTTAAAAACATCTTCTAAACTTCAAGGTCTATTAAAACAATAATGGAGTAGCTAATTAGTATTATATTTAATATAAACCATTTAAACACTTAATGAAAAAATGTTAGACATTTGTAATAATGTTTGAAGTGAGTTTTCCTTAATATTCCTTATTATAATTTATCTAAATCAAATTTGTTGTTTTGTTGCACTCTAATTTTTAAAAAAATGATTTTGATCATTGAACAACACAACTAGACTTATAAAATATGTTCTCTTATAGACTTTGAAGTGGTGCCAACATTGTACTAGTATAATAAATTTGTACTCAACATAGGAAAAGTAGTTAGTGTCAATTTAAAATGGTTAATAATAGTAAGAAACACAATATTGATATATTGTTAAATAACTTTATAGGTAAGAATATTTTTAAAAATTCAATTATTCATGAGTCAAATTTAATACATAAATATAAATATTAATGATAATAGAAATAATGTAACTTGGAATCTAAGTTTTAGATGAATGTCAATATGTTCTTTTCAATATAATATCCTTAAACACTCCAGGAATAAAAACTAAACAATTGTAGTAAATAGTTTAGTCAATTTACTCTCTTTCCTCTTGGATTTGAAAATAATCAAATTGTATTACTTTGTTACTATTCTAATTCATGATTGATTTTGATAATTAAAATGATTAGTAATTGAGTCGAGAGGCGAGGCTCATTCTACAAACTAGTATGAGGGGATGTGTAAGTTCAACTATAGTTTTTTTTTGAATGATCTATTAATATACATTCATACACACTTTTCAATATTTGTTGTATATCAACTATTCTCTTGATATTATTTTTGGAGTTTTATATTATTTAGTATTTCAATGTAATCACGTGGTGATACAAACGACATGACAGTGCCATAAAATATTTAAGTTTTCTCACCATATCAAATATGCATAATCAAATTCAGTAATGCACTTAAAAACAACATCTTCTAAACTTGGTCTATAAAAACAATAGTTTTTAACTTAGATTTTAACACAAAAGTAAAAATAATAAATAATAAATAAATTATACTACAGTTACGCTCATTCAACATTTAAATCAACATTTAATCCCTCTAGGGTCATGTTAAATCTGTATTTAAGGTGGATCTATGCTGGTATATATTGGACACATTACTATGATAATTTGTCATTAAATAACTTTATGTAACTTAATATGTATCTTGCATATTAATCTATTATTCATCAAGTCAGTTTCAATTAAGTTAGTTTTTTACACAAAAGAACAAATAATAAATAATAAATAAATTATACTACTACTCTCAATGATTCAACATTTAAATTGATCGTAAAAAAATATTTTCTCATGTCAACTTTAAAATGATTCAAACTTCCTACAATAGTATGTAATGATGATGGTGATAATGATGATTATCATCCACTAAGACCAAATAATATGGTATATAAGAATCCATAAAGATATTACTCTAAATTCTTAAGAATTTTATTGTTATGCTAAAAAAGCATTAAAATAAGTGTTTCAAGATCATCATAATTTTGTTTAGTTAAAAGATCAAGAAGGTTGGTAGTGCCACAAATATTTTGAAATTTAAATCCAAATTTGAGTATAATGTGGATGATCTAAGAGGGTTTTTCATCTTCAACCATATTACTAGTGTTGCAAAGGCTACAAAATTTTAAATTGTGCCAACCTTGTCGTAGTAATAATCGTAATTTAACACATACATTGTCATGATATTTACTATATCAAATTATAATTAAACGGGTTAATAATAGTAACATACAAAACATTCTTTTCATATTAAAGTTAATCATAATAACATACAAAACATTCTTTTCATAAAGTTAATAATAGTAACATACACAACATTATTTTCATAAGATGACTTTAACAAACTTAGCTTTTAGTACAAACCATAAAAAAATCTTAAAAGAGATAATGTAAGGAAACCAAGATTAAGATGTGAAATATTTGCTTTTGAAATTTTATATAAATTTGTTTAATATACTTTACCATGACAAAATTTTCACCAAAAATGGTGAATATCTACATTAAAATTACTAAAGTAAGTGGTTTTATAATCCCACATTTTGAAAAAACTTAATCTAGTTAAAGTTTCTAAATTCTAGATCGACGAAAAACATCCAATTTTAATGAAATATGTGTTATCTCCAAGTGAAACTCTGAATTCATCAACATGTACAGGGAAGACCTTGGACCAGTCTGGGAATAATAGAATGGGTGCAGTAACCATATTTTCCTTCAGTAGCTCAAATCTCTTTTGACATTCCTTGTCCTAGAAAAAGGACACATCCTCCTTCAACAATTTATCCATAGGTGTAGTGATCAGAGCATAGCCCTGAATGAATTTTATTTAATATTTGGTGTGTCCTAGAATAGAGAGAATTTTTTTTTCATTGGTAGGTATTTCTAGGTTGATAATAACTGCAATCTTAGTTGGATCTACCATCAATCCTTGTTGAGAAACAATATGACCCAGCAAGATTCCAAAAGGAACACAGAATATACACTTCTTCAAATTAAGAGAGATTTGATGCTTCCTGCAAGTGTCAAGCATCATGTGTAGGTTGGACACATGCTTCTTTACCAACCCAAAAAAATGCAATCATCGAAATACACCTCCAAAAACTTGTGCATGAATTCCTTGAATACAGTGACTACTATGCGCGAGAAGGTAGAAAGTGCATTTTTCAATCCGAAAGGCATGACTGTGTATTGGAAGGACCCCCATTCCATTGAAAAAATGGTCTTGATTCGGTCTTCTATTGCAATCCTAATCTGATGATACTTTGAAAATCCATCAGTGAAAGAGTAAGTCTCTTTTCCTTCCATATTGTCCAAGATCTAATCTAAAAATGGAGTATGGAAGGGGTCATGCACACATGCATCATTTAGTTTGTGCAGATCCACAAAAATCCTTATTTCTCCATTAGTCTTATTTTCGTGAACAACCACTGGGCTCACCCAATCAGACTGCTCCACATGCTCAATGATTCCTGCAGCAACCATATTCTCTAACTCCTCCTTCACTTTCTACTTATAATTGGGGATTTAATCGGTATGGTCGCTACTTGATAGGGCACACATATTGATTTAGAGTGATCTTCATAACACCCAAATCTCCAACAATTCCTTTTAGTTCAGAGAACTTCGTGGGAAACAAGTCCTGATACTCTGTCAACAGCTCCACAATCTTTCCCACTGTGTCATCATCCCAATAATCTCTTATTTTGGCCAACTTGGGTTGTTCCTCTGTCCCAATGTTGACTTCCCTTTACTTCAGAGGCTTAGTTACATCCACCATTCCTAATAATGGCCCTGCAACTGCGCACTGCCCCTTGAACTCGAGGATGTTTATATTTCTTGGATCTTCTTCACATCTTCTACAGATAGGTTCCTACAGTTGACAATATCTTGCATCTGTGCTTCCCAAGTTGGTGCAAAACATTCAATCCTAGGCCGGAAATCATTAAAGACAAGTGCTTCTATATCCTGCAAGGCTTCGTTCAATACCTCTGATCCACTGGCCAAGCCAAAGTTTGACAGAAAAATTTCACTCGTTGTAATCCAATGGTGAGTCCCTTGGTGCAATTCCATCTCCAAATATCATATAGTAGGGATTGGTCCCAACGAATGGATAAACATGTGAACCCATTCAGTCCTGTTCTTCTCGTTCCAAATCTCCATCCATGTGACCAGATGTTTTCGTGGATCACCTTGGCCATAAAAAAAGCTCATTTGGTGGGATATTGGGCTGCTCAAAGTGAAACCTCATCATTCTATTGCATTCCTCCCAATCCCTAAATCTCCCTTTGTGCATATCCCACCAACGTGCTAGAGTTGCGCGCATGGAAAGATCAAGTTCCTAAAACCTTCGCTCTTCTGGGAAAACCTTTTCCAACTTTTCCAAAAATAATACAACACTACCAAAACCATCAAAATAGAGAAATTCTATTACCTCCGAGGGGATGCATCATGGATTTTTAGTGATCTTGAGGCATCGCTGTGCAGAAACATCATGCAGATGATTCTACTAGTTCTCCATTTCTCCATCTGAATCTAAGAAACATGAGCTAACCTTTTCCCAATCCAACATCCCATCAGCCATAGGGTTGATCCAATCCTCATCCCGCATAGTCAACTTGTATATATGGTCGACATCATCTCCTTCGTGCACTAGTTTTGTATATCTTTATAGTATTCCCAATTAGTCTAAGCTAATGGGAATATACAATTTTGTTTCATTTTATTATTGCAAGAATAAATGTGTAAAGGAGGACAATAAAAACTCCTAAAAATAGTGAATAAATCAATGCCCCATGTGAACAAGGTTAAATCTGGGCTATCTTAATAAAACACCCTTATGTGTGGAAGGGATTGAGCTATTTGACTGGGTCAACCATGACCAAATCAATAGCATTTTCTAGATGTAGTGAACCTCCTAAATGCACAATGCAATTTTAGATGGAGGCTACACATGTGAAAGGAGCTAAACCATTGAGATGGTTTAGGGTTTTGCAAGACTTTTATCTTATTAAAGGAAGAGGAGGACATAAGAAGAAGGTTCTTGAACATCTTATATTTTTGAATATATTTTCTGTTTAGACATATATCATTCTCTTTATTTTTAGCTGAGAATAGTGTTGTTTAGCACTGGGTGTTCCTGATCGGGAATCCCACCTCTTCCATTGAGTATCTCTTGGAGGAGTCTTGCACATCTTGTCCACTATCAGGCATTTGGCCAACCTTCATCTTCCAACTACAACTCAAATCCAGTTGAGGGTTTGGTTGTCCTTGTAAGCTGCAGCAAGTGGAGGCTAGATCTACTCAGAGCTAGATCATTCTAGTGCCTCTTTTTAGTGGGAAAGTCTTCTATCCCCTTAGCAAGAGTGTATTGGATCATTGGAGCTTCAGATCTACATATTGGCATTATGCCAAACTGTCCATCAAGTCTACAGTGCAGTTTATCTTCCAGGATTGCGTTATCTGCAAAGAGGAAAGTTGCAGGGTGTTTTGGAAAACTTTGAGGACTGATCTATAGTGTTGGGGATCTGCCCTTCACTGTGGTGATCCATGGATTTCTGTTTTATTTCATGTCATATTCAGATATGATATGAATACTCCTATATATGCTTCAAAAATTTTGAATCATTTTGCAGATCTGCTGCATAAAATCTTAGATCTACTCCATGTTCTTCATGTATTGCTGAAAACCCCAAGGGGTATGTAAAGTAGAGACTCTATAGTGTATGTATCTATCATAGATCTGACTGTTCATGCATTATTTTTCTCTAGATCTAAGTTGTAATCTACGGCTTCTGTATGCTCTATAAAATAATGATGTCAAGGCTTTCTGCAGTGAATACATGTGTTTGCAGCACCTCTTTTGAGGGATTTCTTCCATTTTTGTCTTCTATTTCCCGTTATACATTGTATGGGCCTCATTGTAAATCTGATTTTCTAATGTATACATAAATTTTGAGCCTCCCTATTGGCCTCCTACACTTAATTTTCTGAACTACGTTATTTCTAAAGCAGTATTGTTGAATATTGTTGTTGTTCCCATTTTGGGATATAATTACAATGGTATCAGAGCAATCATCTTGGCACAGCCTATGATTTTCTTCAGAAGCCAATATGTCTTTATAAGAAGATGAGCCTCTTACTAACAGAGAGAAGAGGTATCTGAAAAGAAGATAGAAGAAATGTAATTACACAGAAGACAAAGAAAACAAGGGTGAAACCCCTTTACGTCGAAGGTTGAAAGGAGAGGAGTTCTCTAAAACTCTTTCTCAAGCTATGCATGAGCTAAAAGGAGAAATCTGGGGAATGAGGAGGGAAAGACATGTAGATCTCTCAAGAATAATTTCACATAAAGGCAGCCCCAGTATTTTTTACTATGTGTGTGAGCATTCAGCGACACAATCTGATCTACATTGTTGTAACATGCCTACTTTCTTGACAAAGGAAGAAGGAAAAGGAGGAGCACTAAAGGAGGAAAATATTGGTGATTATCTCCTAGAATATGAATCACAGTCAGAGAGATTCAAGGACCATCTCAGTTTCCCAGAGTTCTGTCAACTTAAAGAAGAAAGAAGATCTAGCAGCTACAATAGAAGAAGAGGGTGCATGCAGCACATTTTGGGTAGATTATCTCTATCTACTTTTGATGGAACACCTAAGAACTCAGCCAAGTCTTGGGTAAGGAAGCTTGACACATATTTCCAGCTGCATCAAGTTTCAGAAGAAGAAGCCATGAGAGTAGCAACGCTGCATCTTCAAGGTAAGGCTTATGCCTGGTGGCTATTTGAGTCTTCTTCCTTGAAAAGTGTAAACATCTCTTCTTATGCAAAGTTCACTAGGAGACTAGTGAAAAGATTTGATTTAAGACATTCTAAAACTTCTTGGGGATAGCAAATCAAGCCCAAGAAATCTAAATCTTTGCATGAGTTGGAAGAATCCATAAAGCCAACTCCATTTTTGAACACTGTTGAGGGGGTTGAAGATCTGCTGCATGATTTGCCAAAGGTAAAGGCCCCACTACAGCAAGGCCTCTCTTCTCAAGGAGAAGACATGAGGGTTCCTTATTCAAGAAGAGATCAAGGAAAAGGGTCTCTTAATGATGAGGCAGTCTCCACTGATGAGGAGAAGGGAGATAGAGAGAAGAAAAGATCCTACAACGTTGTGATAGCAGGAGGAGATCCATTTTTATCAAGATATGGAGATGAAGCAATTGCTTCCACTAGAGAGGCTCTTGCATCTTTGTAGGAAGTTCCTAAAGATCTTCCATATGAAGGACATAAGCAGCATGTGTCTATGCTAAGAGAAAATAAGACAGAACAAAGGAGGGGTCAAAAAGCTGACATTGCAGAAGATGATCCACTATTGCTAGGAGAAGAGAGTGGAACAAATTCTCCAATCAGAGGCACTCTTGCACCACTAAGAGAAGTGGTCTCCAAATTTCATGAGACTTCCACATATGAAACAAATTTGAACTTGCACAATGGAAGCAGGGACATGAGGATTCCATCTATTATGCATATGAGGATGGTCTCTGAAATCTCACTTTCTTGTGGAAAACCACCTGGGAGGCCACCTGATTCATATTTTTTGGGGAAGACCTCACAAATTGTTGCTCCAAACTTAGATCCAGGAGGGATGGGAGCACTTGAAGATAAAGCTACAGCGCTGGGAGACTTGGGTAAGCTCAAGGAGGAGGGAAATATTTCCCCACTATAACCATTGTCCACTCTCTCATCTCATATTGTGCTGAGAATAGAGGTTGCAAGGTTGAAAGGTAGCACCATCATGGGGCAAAGAGAAAGATCCTTGGCTATGAAGACTCAGAATATAATCTCACTTGGAGAGAGATCTTCCATACACGATAGAAGATGGTGGCCACACATGCATACTTTGGCAAGGCCAAGGAGGTTTTGAATAGATGATAGCCTCCCATGGAGGGGTAACTTCAAAGATCTTCCATCTTCACTTAAGCATGCGCATGTGTAGAGAGGGCAGAAAGGAAGGAATGCCAACCTTCCATCATATACCTTTGGCATGGGGAATGTCAAGGAGGAGAAGGAGGAAAGGAGTGACCTTCCAACACACACCTTTTTCATGGGAGATGTTAAGGAGGAGATTAGTAACATGACAGAAATTTCTATTGATACATCATCAGCGCTGTCATTGTTGGCAGTTTAGATCTATATTGGAAATCCCAACTATTGGCGGATTATTCCAAAGATCTACACACTTGTATGATACTTGATGACCAACTGAATAAAGAGGGCTATCTAGTCCATGAAGGATTCATCTATCATCATCGTAGAATCTTCTTGTCTAGAGCTTCTAAGCTCAAGGAGAAGTTACTACAAAGGGCCTACAAAGAGTTCTGTTTCATCCACATGTATTCCATGAGGATCTACAACATCATCATGAGGAGCTTTGATTGGGAAGGCTTGAAAGAGGAACTATATCATCATTTTCAAGAATGCATGAGCTATGTGGAGTTGGGGCAGCCATGGGACTCTATGCAAGAGTCATTTTAGCCATCTCTTCCTTCTTTTGAAAGAGGATAAAGATCCATGCACAACTCCATGTGTATGAGAGACATTGTTGGTAAATAATTTGTTCATGTAAGCAAGTTTTACTTTCTGATTGCACATGTTCTTTTACCATTTTTTTGCAGGCCATGACTCCTAAGAGGAGTAATGTATCATGTAAACCTCATGGAAACTATTGGGCCACTAAAAATTCTGAACTTGGCCACTCCCTTGATGTGAAAAGGGAGATTTACTTTCATGATGGGTGCTTCCCAAAAGACCCAAACATATCACACACTTTCAGCCATACTAAGATGACATGTGCAGCAAGCAAGTGGTGGGGAAACCACTTTCCACATCTTGATATGATGCAGCCAGGAGATGCATTGCGTTGTACCATATGTGGGACTATAACCCACCTCCTCATGCTCAAATTTCTGTTTGATTGTATTTAGTTTTACTTCCATACATTGATGATATACTTGTACTATTTATGGGCTTGTATGGAGGGAGGATGGGGAGCATGTATGTACCTCATGGGATGGAGACTCTCGATGTACCTTATGCTACATGTTTCAGGGAGAGTATTGGTTCAACCATGTTTGTTTGATGTGAGTTCTTGACTCCTTGTGGGATGGATTATGTACATCTCATAATGAGTATGGAGGAACAATTCATGGGGGGTTGGATTGGTGAACACTTAACTTGTGAAGAAAGCTTGATCCTTGATGGTTTCACCAATGGAGAAGGAGAAGTGTTGCAGCACTCACCCTATCATCTGCTTGAGGACAAGCAACATTTGGGAGGGGAGCACTGTAATACTCCCAATTAGTCCAAACTAATGGGAATATAAAAAAAAAAAATTTAATTTTATTATTGCAAGAATAAATGTGTAAAGGAGGACAATAAAAACTCCTAAAAATCGTGAATAAATCAATTCCCCATGTGAACAAGGTTAAATCTGGGCTATCTTAATAAAACACCCTTATGTGTGGAAGGGATTGGGCTGTTTTACTGGGTCAACCATGACCAAATCAACAATGTTTTCTAGATGCAGTGAACCTCCTAGATGCACAGCGCAGTTTTAGATGGAGGCTATACATGTGAAAGGAGCTAAATCATTGAGATGGTTTAGGGTTTTGCAAGACTTTTATCTTATAAAAGGAAGAGGAGGACATCAAAAGAAGGTTGTTGAACATCTTATATTTTTGAATATATTTTTTGTTTATACATATATCATTCTCTTGTTGTTTAGCTGAGAATAGTGTTGTTTAGCATTGGGTGTTCCTAACCGGGAATCCCACCTCTTCCATTGAGTAGCTCTTGGAGGAGTCTTGCACATCTTGTACATTATCAAGCATTTTTCCAAGCTTCATCTTCCAACTACAATGCAAATCCTATTGAGGGTTTTGTTTTCCTTGTAAGCTGCAGCAAGTGGAGGCTAGATCTACTCAAATCTAGATCATTCTAGTGCCTCTTTTTAGTGGGAAAGTTTTCTATCCCCTTGACAAGAGTGTATTGGATCATTTGAGCTTCAGATCTACATCTTGGCATCAGGCCAAACTGTCCATCAAGTCTACAACGCAGTTTATCTTTCAGGATTGCGTTATCTGCAAAGAGGAAAGTTGCAGGGTGTTTTGGAAAACTTTGAGGAGTGATCTCTAGTGTTGGGGATCTGCCCTTCACTGTGGTGATCCATGGATTTCTTATTTATTCCATGTCATATTCAAATCTGATTTGAATACTCCTATATATGCTTCAGAAATTCTGAATCATTTTGTAGATATGCTGCATAAAATCTTAGATCTACTCCATGTTCTTCATGTATTGTTGAAAACCCCGAGGGGTATGTAAAGTAGAGACTCTATAGTGTATGGATCTATCATAGATTTGATTGTTCATGTATTATTTTTCTCTAGATCTAATTTGTAATCTACAGCTTCTGTATGCTCTATAAAATAACAATTTCAAGGCTTTCTGCAGTGAATACATGTGTTTGCAGCACCTCTTTTGAGGGATTTCTTCCATTTTTGTCTTCTATTTCCTATTATACATTGTATGGGCCTCATTGTAAATATTATTTGCTGATGTATACATAAATTTTGAGCCTCCCTATTGGCCTCCTACACTTAATTTTCTGAACTACGTTATTTCTAAAGCAGTATTGTTGAATATTGTTGTTGTTCCCATTTTGGGATATTACAGTGGTATCAGAGCAATCATCTTGGCACGGCCTATGATTTTCTTGAGAAGGCAATATGTCCCATGTGAACAAGGTTAAATCTGGGCTATCTTAATAAAACACCCTTATGTGTGGAAGGGATTGAGCTGTTTGACTGGGTCAACCATGACCAAATCAACAACGTTGTCTAGATGCAGTGAACCTCCTAGATGCACAGTGCAGTTTTAGATGGAGGCTAAACATGTGAAAGGAGATAAATCATTGAGATGGTTTAGGGTTTTGCAAGAATTTTATCTTATAAAAGGAAGAGGAGGACATCAGAAGAAGGTTGTTGAACATCTTATATTCCTAAATATATTTTCTGTTTAGACATATATCATTCTCTTGTTGTTTAGCTGAGAATAGTGTTGTTTAGCACTAGGTGTTCCTGATCAGAAATCCCACTTCTTTCATTGAGTAGCACTTGTAGGAGTCTTGCACATCTTGTCCATTATCAAGAATTTTTCCAAGCTTCATCTTCCAACTACAACGCAAATCCTGTTGAGGGTTTTGTTGTCCTTGTAAGCTGCAGCAAGTGGAGGCTAGATCTATTCAGATATAGATCATTCTAGTGCCTCTTTTTAGTGGGAAAGTCTTCTATCCCCTTGAAAAGAGTGTATTGGATCATTGGAGCTTCAGATCTACATCTTGGCATCAGGCCAAACTTTCCATCAATTCTATAACACATTTTATCTTCCAGGACTGCATTATCTGCAAAGAGGAAAGTTGCAGGGTGTTTTGGCAAACTTTGAGGAGTGATCTCTAGTGTTGGGGATCTACCCTTCACTATGGTGATCCATGGATTTCTGATTTATTCCATGTCATATTCAGATCTGATCTGAATACTCCTATATATGCTTCAGAAATTCTAAATCATTTTTCAAATCTGCTGCATAAAATCTTAGATCTACTCCATGTTCTTCATGTATTGCTGAAAACCCCAAGGGGTATGTAAAGTAGAGGCTCTATAGTGTATGGATCGACATATATCTGACTTTTCATGCATTATTTTTTCTCTAGATCTAAGTTGTAATCTACATATGTTGTATGCTCTACAAAATAACGTTGTCAAGGCTTTCTGCAATGAATACATGTGTTTGCAGCACCTCTTTTGAGGGATTTCTTCCATTTTTGTCTTCTATTTCCTATTATAAATTGTATGGGCCTCATTGTAAATCTGATTTTCTGATTTATACATAAATTTTGAGCCTCCCTATTGGCCTCTTGCACTTAATTTTCCGAACTACGTTATTTCTGAAGCAGTATTGTTGAATATTGATGTTGTTCCCATTTTGAGATATTACAATCTCTATCCTTCCGTCGGATCCAGAGTTACTATAAACCGAGTACCATCATTTTTAAATATCATGATCCTGCTCTTTAAATTTATGATACCTCCCATATCGATGGCCCAGTCCAGCCCTAGCAGTGCAAGGTAAGGGTCTACATCATCCACAGTTTTTATTACTTCAAAATCTACATGTACCTTGAATCCAAAAATGTCTACCAAAACCTGTGGGAGTCTTCCAAGTGGAATGATCTTCTGCTGATTAGCCATGCGCAGCTGAATGGTGGATCATTCCAGCTTTGGTTCGCCCATATTTTTCCAAGTCTACTTAGGTAGAACATTTGCATCAAACCCTAAGTCCAAGATGACCTAACCCATCTCATACTCTCCAATTCGCACGGTCATGCGCATCCCCTGACCAGTTCTCCTCTTGTTCTTATAGATCTTGTTCATAAACTTACTCTAAGTTCAAGGCAAATCCTTATCTGCAATTCTATCTATCAGAGCCTAAAGGTTGTCTACTTCTTTCTGGTTACGCAATAACTTAATGCAAGCTTGGAGGAAAGTTTTGACTTCATCATCGATATTTGCTTCCATGACTAACTTGGATGTGGACGCACCTACAACAGAAAAATCCTTCATGGCTTCTACAAAATTTTCCTTTTCCTTCTGCAAGTTGACTCCTTCCTTATTTTTTGAGGCCTTCCTGATCCATGGCTCTGCATCAACCTTCTTTTCTTCATCTTCTCCAGTGGAAACACCACTGCGTGTAATTATGTTTACACTTGGGTCATCATCTCGTGGCTCAGCTTTAACCATTTGTAAGTTCTGTGTAGGCATATGTTGTTTCTTTTCTTTATTCTAGAAATAAAAATAGGACAATCTTCAATAACACGTTCAATTTTTTTAGAATACCTGCAGGACTATCGCGTAGGGTTTATACAATCACGTGCATAGTGTCCATCATCTCAACAGTTATAGCAAATTAGTTGTCCTCTTCCACAACCTACACCTCCACCTATCCCTCCTCCCCTTCATCTAGCTGGAGATCCACCACACCCAAAGGGAGATGCTAGCGAAGATGGGTCGGCCTGTACTCTATAGAGGTTGGCACTATCCATCATTAGCTTGAATGTGCAACAATGGTGCTCATTGTGGCCAACCGAGAGCAAAAACTACACCATTGCTACTTCAATTCTGGCACAAAACTCCCTAATCGATGGAAATGATTTGTTTCATGCCATACAACTACCTTACAGTCAGCGCACCACAGTGTGGGAGTACCACTCGGTCTTGCAACATCCATGGGGCGCAATGGATTTTTCCCTCCCACTTGCATGTAATATTGAAACAAGTTACACTTATCTTTTGTCTACCCAGAACCCTTAAAAAATATACACCATACATATGTGCCAACTTCATTCCCTTTGTCTTTGTGCAGGTTCTAAATCTCCAAGTGCATCGCTTCCAATTGATTTCGGATTTTCATAGTTCTGAATTGGTCATCAGCTCTTGGCGCAGCTTCCAGTTTCATGGAAAATTCAAGAGCTTCAGACCGAGTTTCAATCTTTTGTTGATTCATAGGCCTGTGCAAATGTGGCAAGAGCATGGAAATAAACCATTCCTTATTCTTCTTATCATCATAGCTAAATTATCCCTCGTTGATGGTGTGCTTCAGCCTTTGATCCACCTCCCAAATAGATTCATTTGGCTCTTGTTTGATTTCTTTCAACTCTGTTAAACACAATTATTAGGACTTTGGTTTTCTAAATTGTTGCTTCAAAGTGTCCTTGATCTCGTCAATAGTAAGATTAGTGTGCTGAGTCAGATATCCCATAAACATGTCCAGCGCATGATGTAATATTCCCAATTATTCCCAAGCTAATAGGAATATTCATTTTTGTTTTATTTTTCTGTTTCATGAATAAAAATGTAAAGGAGGTACATCAAACTCCTAAACAATAAATAAATTCATGCCAAATCTGAAAAATGCTAAATCTGCCTATGTAATGCAAGCACCCTTAGGTGTGAAAGGGGCTGAATATTTTGACTGGGTCGACCACAACCAAATCTACAACGTTGTCTTGGAGGAGTGGCCATCAATGAGGCACATTGCGGTTTTAGATGGAGCTGCTTTGTGTGAAAGAAGTGTTTTCAATGAAGGTGGTTTAGAGTTTGCAAGCTCTCAACTTATAAAAGGAAGAGGATGGAAGCATGAGAAGGTTGTTGACGCTATTTTATTTCAGAGTATATTTTCTATTTAGACATATCTGATTCTCATTATTTTTTATCTGAGAATAGTGTTGTTTGCAATTGGGTGTTCCTGATCAGGAATCCCACCTCTTTCCTTGAGAGGCCTCTTGGAAGAGTTTGCATTGTCTTGTCCACTATCTGATTGAAGGCCAAGCTTCTTATTCCAACTACAACATAGATCCTGTTGAGGGTTTGGTTGTCTTTGAAAGCTGCAGCAAGTGGAGGCTAGATCTACTCAGATCTAGACCATTCTAGTGCTCCTTTTCAGTGGGGGATCCTTTTATCCCATTGGAAAGAGATTATTGGATCATTGGAGCTACATTTTTAGATCTTGGCATCTAGCTAATCATTTTCTAAACCCTACAGCACAGTATTTCTTCCAGAACTGTGTTATTCCTGTAGGTGTTGTTGCAAGGAATTTTTTCACATCAATTGGAGAGTTGGTTTTCAAGTGTTGGGGATATGCCCTTCACTTTGAAGATCCATTGAATAAAGATATATTTCTTTTCATATCAGATCTGATCTTAATACTGTTGTACATTTCTAAATATCTGAATAATTCTACAGATCTGTAGACTTATATCTTAGATATACTGCTTATACATGGTGTAATGCTGAAAACACCAACGGGATCTGAAAGAAGATCATATCTAGTGTATGGATCTGTTATGGATATAAATTTTCATGCATAGATCTGATCTAGATCTAAAGTGTAATCTACAGCTATTGCAGCCAATTAAATAACGTTTTCAAGCTCTTTTCAGTCTTAATACATGGTTGCAACACCTCCTTTTGAGTATTTTCTTCTATTGGAGTCTTATATTTCCTGTTGTACATATTATGGGCTATCTTGTGCACATAATTTACTGATGTAGATGTAAATAAAGGGTCTCCATATTGGCCTCCTGCCTTGATTTAGATGATTTGCGTTATTTCTCTGCATAATTGTCTTGTATTGCTGCATTCCCCATCTAGGAATATTACAGTGGTATCAGAGCATCATCTTGGCACAACTTGTGCTTTCTAAGAAGCCAATATGTCTGTTGAAGATGAAGAACCTCTTATTGATAGAGAGAAGAGGTATTTAAAGAGAATACATAATAAATTTGATTACACCAATGACAATGAAGACAAGAGTAAAGCCCCTGCATTTGGAAGTGAAGAAGAAGGAGGAAAGGAATTTTCTAATTTTGAGAGCCATAAAAGATCTTGATAGAGAGATAAAATAGATGAGATTGGATAGAATCAAAGAATCTCCTAAGATATTTCATCTTGTAGAAAGCTCTGGCATGTCTCACCACTAGAATGATCAACTAGTGCATCAGCCACAATTTTCCCAACAATCTACCATGCTTACTTTTTGGCTGTGGGAAATGAAGGGGGTTCAAGAGCAAGCATCCCTTGAAGACTATTTTGAAGAGTATGAGTCTCAAAATCAGAGATTCAAAGATCACTTGAGTTTTCAGGAGTTTTTTCACCTCAAGGACAAAAGAAGACCAAGGCATCATCATAGAGATGGTGGATTCACTCATAATCATGATCAACATCACTCTATGGGTAGATTATTTTTACCGAAATTTGATGGGTAATCCAAGTGTTTTTCCAAAGCATGGGTAGAAAAACTTGGCATCTACTTTCATTTTAAAAAGGTTCCAGAGATGGATGCTATCGAGATTGCAGCGCTGTACTTTGAAGGTGAAGCACATGAATGGTGGTTCCATGGCTTGTCTACATTGGGTCATGCCAATATGACTGCTTATTCAGAGTTCACTAGAAGGCTGGTGGAAACATTTGGCAGAAGAGATCCAGTGGCACCATTCATGAGCCTTAAAAATTTGAAACAATCGGGTAATAGAGAGTCTTACATTTCTGAATTTTTAAGATTATCTGTTATGGTTCCTGACTTGTCTATAGTTAGAAGGGTGTACATGTTCATCAATGGTTTAGATGAACCTCTTCATGGGTTGGTAAAATCTACCAATCCCACTACTCTGCATGATGCTATTGAAAGGGCTAGAGACCTTCAAGATGCCTTGCCAAAAGCAAAGGCAATTTTCTGCATAAGCCCTCTTTTCCTTCAAAGGGAAAGGAAGAAAAAGTTGCTCTTTCCAAGGAGAGCTCATACAAGAAACCTCTTGATGATGAAGTCCAGAGAGATCTAAGAAAAAGGAAGCTATGCTTCACTTTCCAAGAATCATGGGCACCTAGACATATATGCGCTGCTGGAAAATCACATTACATAGAGGTCTTCTCAGATATTAAGGAGGAAGAAGAAGAGGAACCAAGAAGAGGTCACAACTTTGACACTACAGAAGGAGATCCAACATCATCAAGAGATGGGGATGGAGCATTTTCTCCCATTGTAGGGGCTCTTGCATCTTTTAGAGGTGTACCCAAGTACTTGGCCTTAAGAGTTCAAGGTTCCATCTTGAATCAGAGGGTTTTTGTATTGATTGATAGTGGGGCCACTCACAATTTCATTGATGCCCATCTAGTGCAAAGGAGGGTAATACCCATTGAAACTTTTGAGGGATTCTCTGTTTTGGTCCTAGGAGATAAAATAATGCAATGCATGCATAATTTCCCATCACTTTCAGTCACCATGGGAACTTATACATTGGTGGATCACTTCTTTGTGGTTGACATACCTGACACCAATGTGATTTTGGGTGTCCAATGGTTGATTACATTGGGGAAAGTCACCACTGATTGGGAGGCTTTGCAAATGGAATGGGTGGACAAGAAGAGTGGTGAAAGTCAAATGATCAAAGGCATGCATACATACCCCTCACATACCACTTCCACACAAAGATCAGAGATGGATTTGCGTAGTGGAAGAAAGGACCTTACAGTCCCATCTATCATGCTCATGAGATTTCTGCATGGGACACTTTTATATAATGGAAAACCACCTAGGAGGCCACCTAATTCAGTTTTGGTGGGAGATATCTCACAACATGATGCCCCAAATTCAGATCCAGGAGGGATGGGAGCATTGGAATACAATGATATAGTGTTGGGAGGCTTGGGTAGGCTCAAGGAGGAGGGAGATCTTCTTCCCCTATCATCATCACCCACTCTTATTTATGATTCTACATTGTGGGAGGAGAAGAATGGAAGGAATGGCCTTCCAACACATACCTTTGGCATGGGAGATGCCAAGGAGGATAGAAGAAACATGATAGACATTTCTGTTAATACATTATCAGCGCTATCATTGTTGGGAAATTTAGATCCATATTGGAAATCCCAACTGTTGGTGGATTATTCCAAGGATCTTCACACTTGTATGATACTTGATGACCAGCTGCATAAAAAGGGCTATTTAGTCCAAGGAGGAGTCATCTATCATCATGGTAGGATCTTCTTTTCTAGAGCCTCCAAGCTCAATGAGAAGTTACTACAAGGAGCATATGAGGAGTTCTGTTTCAGCCACACATATTCAATGAAGCTCAACAACATCATCTTGAGGAGCTACTATTGGGAGGGCTTTGAAGGAGAACTATATCAACATTGTTAAAGATGCATGTACCATGTGAAGATGGAGCAGCAACATAACTCTATGGAAGAGTTAAATCAACCCTCTCTTTCTCTTTTGGAGGAAGGGGATAGATCTATGCACCACTTGATTTGTATGAGGATTGTTAGTGAAGAACATGCTCTTGTAAAACATGTTTTATTTTATGATTGTATGCATTCTTTCACCATGTTTATGCAGGCCATGACTCCAAGGAGGAGTATTATATCTTGTAAACTTCATGGCTAACTTTGGGCAACAAAATTTTTTTGAACTTGGCCACTCCCTTGGAGGACAAAGGGAGATTTTTCATCATGATGAGTGCTTTCCTAAGGCCCAAAATATATCTCACACTTTCAGCCATGGTGAGATGACATGGGAAGAAATTAAGTGGTGGGGAAACCACTTACCACATTCACATCTGATGCAGGCAGGAGATGCACTGCGCTGGTTCCACATGTGGGACTCTGACCCACCTCCATATGCACAAATTTCTGTTTGTGCGTATGTTGTTTTTCTCCCATAAATTGATGATGTAGTTGTACTTTTTATGGGAATGTATGGAGGGAGGATGAGAGGTATGCATGTACCTTATGGGATGGAAAATATCTATGTATCTTATGCTACATGTTTCAAGGAGAGCATTGGGCCAACCATGTTTGTTTCATTTGAGCTATTGTCTCCTCATGGGATGGAATATTTACATCTCATGAGAACTTTGGAGGAACAGTTCATGGAGGGATGGATTGGTGAACACTTAACTGATGAAGGAAGCTTATCACATGATGGTGTCACCAATGGAGGAGGAGAAGAGTTGCAAAACTCACCTTATCAAATGCTTGAGGACAAGCAACATTTGGGAGGGGAGGACTGTAATATTCCCAATAAGTCCCAAGCTAATGGGAATATTCATTTTTGTTTTATTTTTTTGTTTCATGAATAAAAATGTAAAGGAGGTACATCAAACTCCTAAACAGTAAATAAATCCATGCCAAATGTGAAAAAGGCTAAATTTGGCTATGTAATGCAAGCACCCTTAGGTGTGAAAGGGGCTGAATATTTTGACTGGGTCAACCATGACCAAATCTATAGCGTTTTCTTGGAGGAGTGGCCATCAATGAGGCACAGTGCAGTTTTAGATGGAGCTGCTTTGTGTGAAAGGAGTGTTGTCAATGAAGGTGGTTTAGGGTTTGCAATCTCTCAACTTATAAAAGGAAGAGGATGGCAACATGAGAAGGTTGTTGATGGTATTTTATTTTTAGATTATATTGTCTTTTTAGACATATCTCATTCTCATTGTTTTTTAGCTGAGGATAGTGTTGTTTAGTACTGCGTGTTCCTAATCGGGAATCCCACCTCTTTCCTTGAGAGGCCTCTTGGAAGATTTTTCATTGTCTTGTCCACTATCTGGTTGAATTCCAAGCTTCTTCTTCCAACTACAAAGCAGATCCTATTGAGGGTTTGGTTGTCTTTGAAGGCTACAACAAGTGGAGGCTAGATCTACTAGAATCTAGACCATTCTAGTGCTCCTTTTCAGTGGGGGAGCCTTATATCCCATTGGCAAGAGAGTATTGGATCATTGGAGCTAAATTTTCAGATCTTGGCATGTGGCCAATCATGTTCTAAACCCTACAGTGCAGTATTGCTTCTAGAACTACGTTATTCATGTAGGTGCTATTGCGGGGAGTTTTTGCACATCAGTTGGAGAGCTGGTTTTCAAGTGTTCGGGATCTACCCTTCACTTTGAAGTTCCAATGAATAAAGATCTATTTCTTGTCATATCATATCTAATCTAAATAATGTTGTACATTTCTGAATATCTGAATAATTTTGCAGATCTGTGGACTTAGATATTATATCTACTGCTTATACACAGTGTAATGCTGAAAACCCCAAGGGGATCTGAAAGAAGATCCTATCTAGTGTATCGATCTGTTATGGATCTAAATTTTAATGCATAGATCTGCTCTAGATCTGAAGTGTAATCTATAGCTATTGCAGCCAATAAAATAACGCTATCAAGCTCTTTTCAGTCTTAATACATGGTTGCAACACCTCCTTTTGAGGATTTTCTTCTATTGGAGTCTTCTATTTCCTATTGTACATCTTATGGGATATCTTGTGCACATATTTTACTGATGTAGATGTAAATAAAGGGTCTATGTTTTGGCCTCCTGCCTTGCTTTAGATTATCTGTGTTATTTCTCTGCATAACTGTCTTGTATTGCTGCATTCCCCATATGGGAATATTACACATGACCTTCAAACGCCATTTCTAGTTGCGCTCTCTTGAAAACATCAGTGTTAAAATTTTTCACATTCCATACTGCATTTGCAACAAACCAAAACCTATCCAGGTCCTCATCTCCCACACCCTTGAAGGTGGGTAGCTTTATATGCGCAACCATATCTCATCCTGGTAGTGGTGGAGGTGGGGTAGGAGATGTCTTACCCCTACGTGAGTTCAACTACGAAGTAGTAGTAGGGCTACCTCCGACGCGTGTAGCCTCACCGCTCTTTGTATCACTATGAGACGATTTTCTCAGAGGGTTGTATACAGATCTGTCTCCCCTCTGATTAACCTGAAATTACTTTCCACTGTGCGTAGTGCTTTCCAAATCGTTTGGGGTCATTCACTCAATGTTACTGCACAAAACACCCTTTTCACACAATAACATCTTAATAAACAAAGGCAAAGATCGTATGAATTGACCTCTCAGCCCTTTGAAGAACCTCCTTTCATCTTCATAATATGACACAAACTGATCTATTGTAAAATTTGTTACAAACCCACCCAAAATGTTGTCAACCCAATGATCTACAGTGCGGGTGATGGAGTTATCAGAATTCTCTAACTATTATATCAACTCAGGTGTCCACTGATTGACCTTATCGTCCTTCCAGCAGGTTTGAAACTCGGCTAACCTTGATAACCATTCCTGTAATTCATGTGCAAATGTCACAAAGAAAATATCATGAACCTTGTGAAAATATACTTATATTTCCAATCTTCAGTAGACAAATTCTTACTTCTATTTTCCTTAATGGAAAATTCTTGAATTTTTTTTTCAAACTAGTCTTCTAACTTAGTCTTTGATGGTTGCCACATCACCCAATCTCTCTCAAAATAATCCAGTCCTGGAAACGGAACCATTTTTTGGCTTGAGGGGTCCTGACCCAGGTTCAAAGTAAGCATAACCAACAAAACCCTCTCACTACTAGCCCTTTCGGCAGTGACATACTTGTGCAGGCCAAAGTCTCACCCAAAGCAATATGGGGGGGTACTGGAACCAGGTTTCCACACCCTGAGAGAATTAAATGATGTGGGTGTCCACAGATCTATAGTAATGGCAGACTATCTTACACACCAGAAACCCTAACCAGAAACAGATCTAGGTGAACTTGCACAAGCTACCTTGCGTGCGTACAGATAGTGGCTTTGCAATCCCTTCAACAGTTTTAATAATGTGATATTTAGGTCTTACAGTAATAGATCTATGCATCTAACATTCATATTAAGCAGTAAAATAAGTATGCAACTGATCCAATCATAGATCATAAATCATAAGAAAACATATCACAGAAACATATCACAAATGCATGTTGTACTTAGAATTATCCCAAAACACTTCTTTATTCATCAACAGTCATAAAACCCTTTAAAATTATTCAGATTCACCCATGCACACTACTAACAGGGTCTGCACACATCCATACTAAGGTCTCCGTGCACATAGCCAGCAGGAGCCTTTCAGAAACAGACACTTACAAATTCGCCTCAAAGTTCAGAACATATCGTAATCTTACCAAAACTTATTCTTTCTGACTCGATCTATAACTTTATTTATATCTTATCTTGTGCTCATCCTAAGGTCCACAAATTGTGGTTTTCAACTTCTATTTTTACCCTTTAGCCCATTACAACTCGTGAAGGGGCTTTGACCCACCACGAAGCCCCTTGACCTATGCCTTTCTTAGCATGCACAACTCAAAACTACAAAAGATACTTATTAATTACCCAAAAATGCGGTCCTAAGGGACCCTACTCCAATAGAGTCAAACTATATCAGGTTCTCAGGACAAGTCACCATCATCTAATTCATATGAACATGTCATCAAACATCCATAAAAGGTTAATTTCATATAGTTAGGGAAGATGACAAGTGTATCTTCATACTTCAAGGATCGTAACGTCACTTCTCTGTCACATTATACAAACGCTTTTGATCAGAGTACTAACTTCATCAAATCGGGGCATTCATTTGTTACATTGTCAAATTCACTATGATATAAAGTCATCATAGAATATAAATTTATCAAAACCTTATCAAGATAAACAAGAAAATAGTCAGTAGATCAATCTTACAAACACACTATTTCCATAAAGGCTATCATACTTATTACAAGCATTAACAACAATATCAACTTACTGCATATCAAAGTCAACATTTCTAACCTTACTTTACAAAATCATATGAAAGATATCCAATTTCCATATATCAAGGAGATAATTTTAACTATTACTATAATGTGTACCAATATATCAGATGTACTCGAAATCAAACTTGCTTTCATATGCATGTGACTAATATGCATGAATCATCCATGAGGGTGATATTATTTTCATACCTCAAGGCTCAATTTTCCATGAAAAAATAAATATTATACATACCTTGTAATATTCAGATACCTTTATAGTACATACACAGTGTCATCTTGAAATATATTAACATCAAGATCTTGATCTAGCTTCCTCTTTCATGTACCAACTTTCTTCCTGCATTATCTCTCATTTCGTGCACCTTTTAGTATCCATATGATCATCAAGAAGGATATTCTTATCATATTTATCAAGAAGTTAGAAGTATAAAACTAATCAATTATTCATGTAGGAACAAAAATCAAAATGATAAACCTAAACAAGAGCGGTGTCATAAAGAAATAGGTCTAGAAGATACTAATATTTAACAAGGGTTGAAGTAAGTGATTAAGTCCCTCTTGAACCTATCATCGAGGGTCTTTAGAAGAGATGAAATCATTCACAAAATCCCTATTCCAAGCCATTTTATTTTTAATCATGAAATACTATATATCAAATATATCACAATTCTCAACTGCAATCAACCAATCAAACATGTTGTCTCTATAGAGTGAATATAGGGTTACATTGAATCTATCACTTGTACAACTTTTCATTGATCATGATAGTGTTGCAAGACTTCAAGTCTTCATCATATATAGGCCATACTTCTTCCAAAGGGTTTTTCCAATCCCTAACCCTAATTCCTCTTTTCTATCAAAAAGGTTTGTAGGGTTTCCTTCAAACCCTGACATCCTTTTAGGTCTATGTCATCCCTTTCACTTATTCACATGTGTCCTTAGAGGGGTGATATCAATAAATTTTCTTCCAACCAAACTCTTATGCCATGTTAGTTTTTCTTAGGGTTGTGTTGTTCTTTTCTTTAGATAATATCATTTCTTCAATTTCATGTTACATTTACCCCATAGTATTTAAACATCATTAGCACTTGTAGATAAAGAAAAATGGCATCATCATCACAAAAAAACATAAAATATAACAATAAGAAAAACATGCACAAATAGGACACATAGATTTTGTTAGAGACCAGGGAAAAACCCCATAAGTGGGAAAACCCATCCAAATTCTTCTTATTCTATTAGATTTCCATTGAAATTTCAATAGAGAGGTACAAAGTACAAATATCATCATCATTAGGCTTCTCATGGATGATACATGACTTTTTCACAACTACATCTTTTAACAAGTCTTATCGAGAATAATGTTACACTACACTGCCATATTGATAATAGGCCTACAACATTTAAACACCATCACTGATTTTGAACTAAACAATACCATACATATTCTTGTGTTGTGATGTCAATAAAGCCATACATATACCATAATTGTGATTTCAATGTATGTAATTCCAATGTTGTTATCCATACAACTGAAATGAGATGCCATATGTAACTAAGTGGCTGTGATGCCAACTACAGAGGAACCATACAAACTCGTATACAAGAAACCTTCAGAAACCATACATAAATATCTTGCAAAGATACCTAACTATGCATTACATATAGTATATATATAGAAAAGTTGAGACTCATCTAGTACCGAGACAAATCTATATAATAGTGATGTTAAGAATATACGGATGTCAAGACTGTAATATACAACAGAGTGCTCTATGTTGCAAATTATAAAAATGAATATATGCATCAGATATTTCAACTGAGTCAGATAGATACCACACATATGATGCCAATAAAACTTAATGTTCCAACCATATAAGTAACACCAACCATATACAATACTACACACACACACAGCAGTGATCCACAAACACAATACACCCATCAAATAGAAGAGTTGAAACCTCCATACATATCATTGTGATCATTACGCTGAGAAACTTCACCCATCGTAGAGTAATGTTGAAACCTCCATACATATCACTTAGATTATAATCATAGAGCAAGAAAAATATGTATTGAATCGAAAAGGGAACACAGAATATGCCCAATCGACAGACTTCCCATCAAGACCATATGAATACCATAGTCAATACCCTGTGCCAATATGTTGAGACTATGATTATACCATTGATATTTCAAATGCCAAACACAAATGAGATACCACTGAGATGCCAAGTGACAATGGAAAGCGAGAGCCATGATATAGTGGAATGTGAGTACCATAGATGCCATGATATAGTAGAATGCGAGAGCCATAGATGCCACATCATTGAGGTAAATGTGAAGCATAAAGAGCCATATATAATGAGACCATACACAAAGAGAGAGTAACCTTTCCACAAATATGCGAGTAACATGAGATAACGAGACATTGTGGAGTCTATGACACTGTGGAGAATGTGAAAATCATAGATGTCATGTTACAATAGGAAGTGAGGTCCAAAAAGACACTGGAATATCATAGTCATCCAAGATGCTTTTGGAAATCACCCATTTGGGGTATTTATAGTTGTTTACCATTGATGAAGGGTTCAACCCTTGGATGGGCCTACATGAATAAAATTGAAGTTGACCTGAAAAATAAGTTTGAATTGCAAATAAAATCATTTTCCCTCCAATAAGGCTGAAATTTAATTTCAAATGAAAAATATTTCCTTACAATAATTTTAACCGACTTGGAGATCACAAACAATATTTTGAATTCAATTGAGGGATAGGGAATTTCTCCCTAGCTGCCAAAATTAACACTTTTTTCTTTTTACAAGAAATATATTTTGATACAAGTATAAATATAATTATGAAGACTGAACCTAGTTACATTTTTCAACACCATGGCCCAAAAAATATGATTTTTTTGTATATAGTAAAATAAAGACACGATAAAGGTACTTATAATAGTAACATGCCCTAACTTATTAGGAAAATAAGCACTTCCTTCCTCTTGTGTATGCTAACAATTTAACAATAACTGAAAAAATAATTCATCTTTTGGAAAATTGAGCATAAATGTTAATTTAACTACTTATACATTTGTTAATGCGATATTGGATCAAGTGCATACTACAATAGTATCCTCGTTAATTTCCATAAATACATTTCACAAACCTCAAAATTGAAAGTGGTTTTCAAGCTAAGAATGAGTGGTCTTTGTCTAGGGTCATTTTCACTCTTTTAATCAACCCATTTTTTCATTGACACTTAAGCCCGTAACCAACAACTTGACTTTAATGCCTATATTTTTTCATTCTCAATGGATTTTGTCCTCTAAATTCCATGTGAGATTGAGAATTTCACCCATTTCATATAAAATTTTCATAGCATGCCCTCCCAATGAAATATTGGCATATCTTGCTATCATTTCAATCCATGAAGAAATATCCTTTTTGATAAGCTATTCAACCACTACATATGATAAAATTATAAAGTCTAGGGAATCATATCTAGTTAGAATACTTTGTCAAATAGTTTGTAGGAATACATTGAAAATTCAAATTTTTCACTCTATCTTTGGCTTGTGAAAGCCCAGTGATGTAACCTGGAACCTAATACCACTTTGATTCACTCAGCCACCCACTGGGGCACATCACTTACCTCTGTAACCTGATTTTTCAAAAAATTTCCTTGACTTTGATTCCTATAAGATATTCCTAGTGAATCTAATGCATCATACTATATAATGCTTTCATGTGCAAGAACATAAATATATAATTGATAATATTTATTTAATATTAATGTGTAGCATGTAAAAATATATAAATAATCACAAAAAAAACAAATAACACATAAAAATAAAAATAAAAATAAATTATGTTTTGAAGGAAATATTGTATGGTTGTCGACCTTAGATGTTCCACCCAACCATTGACCATGTTTCTCATCATCTCTCAGCAACAATCTCATCTCACGGGGCTTCATTGGTGAATAAATACCATATCACATGGGTTCATATTGGGGGATACATAATGAAGAAAAAATGACATAATGTATTGAGCATATAATAGGGGGTAAAGGGTTTTTATATTGGCAAGTATAAAAAATGGAGTTCAAAGTTAATGAAAAAATATAAAGGGGTATAAAAAAATGTTAATGAAAAAATGGATACCTACAATATCTAGTGAAATTAGGGGTTTTTCAAATTGGGTAGGTGTATTGGGTTCGTATTGGTAATGGGTTAAATAATGTGACTTTAGAGGTATTTTCCAATATGTATTCAAATTAAGGGTGTTGTTTAGTATGCCACAAACGCACATGATATGTCAGAGGTTCATTGAATAAAGACCTCATTCCTAAGCTGGGGCCATGTATCCAAAAGCATAAAGGCTTACCTAAAGCTATCTATGGAACTTAACGAATGTTAAACATGAATGAGGCCACAATACCAAAATCCATTAGATTCCTGGTGAGCCCTGGTATTGTATCAAGAGTGCTGCAACTTCCAAGGGCTACTCAACTCTATTTATCAACCCAGGGTTCGTGCAAACTTAGAGGTGACAATACTATATGCACAATATATGGGATTCTACTCATGCAACCCTCAACTAGGACATTTTATCAAAAGTGTTCAAAGACCATTCCTCTTACTGAATTAGAATGAAATATTTCTAATGAAGATACAACTAGAAGCTACCTCTAAATATGAAAAGGAAATTTCCACCAACTTCAACTTGTAAAGGTTATTTAATCAATTCATGAAAAGACAAGAGCTAAACTTCTTGCAGAAAGGAAGCCATGTCATCTTGCAACATTCGTCAATCTACTTGATATACTTGCAAAAAAAAAGCTAATATCTCTTGAATAACCTATCAAACTATAATTCAGAATTGCATGTACCATATAACTAGATCACACTTGCATGTAAATCAGCATTCTACTTGTACCAACTCTATGATAAGGAAAAAAACACTATTATGTTTTTGTGGTGAAGGAAAGGAAGGTTTGGAGTGGCCTAGGAGTTTCCCATGATCATGAAATCATAAATGGGGGTCAAAATTCATCTAGAATAATTCAAAGTTGCAGTGGGGATCAAAACGGGTGAAGAAGAGTGGTCCTATAGTTGTGCTACATGTGGCTACTACAGGAGCCTTGTATTGCTACAGGAGGGCCTCTATTGTTATAGGGGGGTTGTTGAGAGGGTTTGTAATGTGAAAATGATGGTTTTATGGTATGGAAATGTGGATGGAGGTTGAGGTAAATGAGTGAAGAATGGCCTAGTCCCTAGCCAAGCTTAGAGCCTCTTGAAGGCATGTTTTGCACTAGGAGGAATGCTCTCGGTGGTCCTAGGAAAAACGATTTTATGAAACATAATTTTTGAGATAGGATTTTGGGTTAATAAGAGAAGGTGAGGGAGTTCAAGATGGAAGTGATGAAGGCTCCCATTCTTGCATATCCAAATAACCTTGTAATCATCACATGCATACATCCATTTATCATTGACAAAATGAGACAACTTTTAGTGGAAAAGTTGAGTTGAATTTAAATTCTATCTAATTTTTCCCAGAACTCTGCTCTAATAAAAAAACCAACTTCTAAGCTACAACAAGCACATGAAAAACAAGATAACTAACATAAAAATTCTTCCAATAAATCATAAACATAATGCTTTTGGGTTGTGGTTGTGAATCTTTTCACTCATGCTCCCACAAGGGAGGTGAAGTAGAGGTTGCAACCATAGGTTTTGATGGATTATTCTCTACTGAAATGCAAGAAACTAAGAAATAATTAAAGCTAAGAGAAATATAAATAAAAACTAGGAACCTAAGAAATTGGGTTGGTCCCAAACCAAAGAGCCTCAACCCTCTGGAACTAACTTAGTGATAACTCAATAAGAAACTTCTCATTATCATAAAATAAAATGTCTAATACATCAGTTAACAATCACAATAACAATTCCAAGTTCTTGAGCTCAATAGCAACCGAGCTAAAAAAAAAACTCAAATCCAAATGAGATATTCTTCTTGTTTATTTATAAAAGAGGGTAGTTGCTAGCATCTCCCTATAAAATAGGAATGTTTTTCTCCATCAACTCGAGGATGGTGGATCTTGTTCCTCATTACTCCCACTTGCACTCATAGTGGCTTGGCTACAAATGAACTCAAGCTGATGAGAGAGAAAGTGTTGTGATCTTGGGTTGATTGAGGGATTTAAGAAGGTGGAAAACCTCCTAGATTCTCTCCCTATTGTCTACTTCAAGCTCCTGCATGGAAAATATCTCAAAAATTATCCATTCCTTGTAATTAAACCATATTAGGCTATATGATATGACAAAAACTTTTTACCCAAGAGAAGAATAGTTGAATAAGGTCATACTCTAGGAACACCTAGGTGGGGTATGTACCTTGGAGAGACAATGACTATGGTTTCTATTAGTCATGTGTCTCGCCAGATTTGTAGTCCATTATCTCGTTGAGAGATGGGGTTGTTAGTCAAGGCCTTGCACTAGGACAATGCCGGTTGATATGATGCTACACAGATGAGATTACCAATCTTATTCTTCTTATGAGATTCTTCAGTTTGAAAGTGACCATGTACCTGTATGAATACCTCCCTAGTTAAGAGGGAGTGTTGAAAAGTGTAACTACGTCGATCTTCATGTTGACTATGTAATTATGTACTTATGAAAAAAAACTTAAAATTAATATATATATATATATATATATATATATATATATATATATATATAGATATATAGATATATATTGTACTTGCTTCATGGGTTTCATGAGCAAGATTCATTAAGCAGATGGAATTCTTCTTGATGTCCATTAGGTTTGAGTTAAGTGTCATATTCATGAAAGATCTAGTCTGGCTATATGCTCCAATACCTTGTGGAAGAAGCTCACAATATCCCTCAAAAAATGATGGAACAAAAGCTTTAAATGCAGTGAATAAATGCCTCATCAACACTAGAATAAACTTACTCTAGTTGGCCTAATTCACCATGGACAAGTCAGCCTAACACACAGCTGTATGGTCGGCCTTTTCAAAGGATTGTGCCCTATATATATACACAAATCATGTGGTAATTTAGAAAGAAAGTGTATGTGGATCTCTCTGAAACATAGAGTGGATAAAAGACAGAATACAGTGCAGATTTAAGAGGAAGTGTGGAATATTATGGTGACTAATTGCGGATCTTTAAGGTAAGTCACTATTGAGAAAAGTGTGGATTTCACTGTGCATGAAGTGTGGATTTCAGGAGCTATGTATAGGGTATAAATTGCGGACTTATCAAGGTTACCTTAGTACCTATCTCAAATCCTAAAGCAAAGAAAAGGCCGTGAATATACCACTGTTGTTCTACATATTGATATGTGATTCCAGAACTAAGAAAAGGTATTAATAGAGAAAGTTAAGGGCATTTTGTTTGAAGGAAGAATTTTTTGAAGCTAAGATAGTGATCATAAGAAGAAAGGAATATCTTAAGGTGATAAAAAATGAAGAAGGTAAATCTGAGATTTACCTTCCTAACTACATCTCAAGGAATTCAACAGCAAGTATATTCAAAGTGAAGATAATTTTGTCCCTACATTTAACTGACCATGAAGAAGTGAAATTTGGAGACCAAGTTCTCTAGTCCTAGTGCAGAACAGTGGAGATTAGTGCAGATGAGAAGAATCAAGTTTGAATAAGTTGTGACAAGGTCTTGGAAGCATATCTAGGTCAGGGGTATGAGTCTTGGTTATGGTACTTGTCATTTGAAGATCTATAAGAAGAATTCTTTTTGGTTTTTCCTCTCCAAGAGGGAGAGGTTTTTCCCTGGCTCTGGGAACCTAATTATGTGTCTCTTGCATTTTTATAATTGACTTGATGAAATATTAACTAATCTAAAGAAGAGAAGACATAAGTAAGCTCACAGGTAATTATCAAGAAGAGAATTTGTAATAATCTTTAGCCCTCTAGATTCTCAAAAAAGGTATCTTCAAAACGAAGAATGACTTGCTTCTATGTTTCAATGTAATTGGGTTCCAAAAAAACATCATTGGAGATGATGCTATGCTTTCTAATGATAACCTTTGTAATATTCCTAATTAGCCCAAGCTAATAGGAATATTCAATTTTGCTTTTATTTTCTTGTTTAAGAATAAAATTGTAAAGGAGGACAAGTTAAACTCCTTAAGCAGCAAAATAAATCAATGCCCATGTGAACAAGGCTAAATATGGGCTGCCTTAATAAAATTCCCTCAAGTGTGAAAAGGGATTGTGGCAATTTACTGGGTCAACAGGACCAAATCTATAGCGTTTTCCAGATACAATGAACCTAGAGGAACAACGCAGTTCTAGTTGGAGGGTTCCAATGTGAAAGGAGCTAAACCTTTTGAGATGGTTTAGGGTATGCAAGGCTTTCATCCTATAATGAAAGAGGAAAGCAACATGAGAAGGTTATTGATCATATTGTATTGGAAGGATTTTTCTGTTTAGACACTCCTCATTCTCTAGCTATTTAGGCGAGAATTGTGCTGCTTAGCACAAAAAACTCCTGTTTAGGAATCCTCCTCTTTCCTTGAGAGGCCTCTTGGAAGAGTCTTGCTATTCTTAGTCCACTATCAGGCTTTGAGGCCAAGCTTCTCCTTTTAACTACAACACAGATCCTGTTGAGGGTTTGGTTGTCCTTGCAAGCTGCAGCAGTGGAGGCTAGATCTACTCAGATCTAGGAAAATCTAGTGCCTCTTCTCAGTGAGTGTGTCTTTTAACCTCCTGGAAGAGTGTATTAGATCATTGGAGCTGCATTTTCAGATCAAGGCATCAAGCCTACTCAGTATTGAAGCTAACAACACATTTTTTTCCCCAGATCTGCATTATTTTTCAAGAGAAGATTTGCAGGGTCTTTGGCAACTATTTGGAGGAGATATCTCTAGTGTAGAGGAATCTTCCTTGCACTATGGTGATCCATGGATTAGCCAAATAATCCATGTATGTTTCAGATCTGTTTTAATCACTACTACATCTTCTTCAAAAATTCCAAATCATTCTATAGATCTGTTGCAGTATATCTCATATCTACTCTCTGTGCTTCATGTTTCGCTGAAAACCCCAAGGGGTATGTAAAATAGAGACAGTCTAGTGTACAGATATGATATAGATATAATATTTTGTACACTGATCTGTCCTAGATCTGAGTTGTAACCTACATCTGATGTTTACTCATAAAAATAACATTGTCATGGCTTTGCAGTGAAATACATTTGTTGCAGCACCTCTTTTAGAGGTTTTTCTCCATAAAGTCTCTTTCTTTCTCCTGTACATTGATTTTGCTAAAATGTAAATCTGATTTACCATTGTATAATTTTTTTTCAAGCTATCATATTGGCCTACTGCTACTGCTATCTAGAACTGCGTTATTTTCTGAGCAAAATTGTTCATTATTGCTACAGTCCCTCTTTGGGGCATTTTTCAAGGAAACTAGGTGTGGGAGATTTGTTTAACCCACCTAGAAGGATTTAATTTTGATACCCTCTTTGATTTAGGACTTAGATACTTAGATATAAGGGATCCAAGGGATTATTTCAAGATTCGTAGCAGCCATTCCTGAAAAATGCATTTTTCAGGCATGCCCTGCTAGCAGATCCCATTTTTGGGATACTACAGTGGTATCAAAGCAGCTTTCTTGGCACAGCCTGTGCTCTGCCTTTTTGAAGAACCAATATGTTTTTTCATGGGAGGAAAGGACTGATGAAGAAATGTGGTTACACCAAAGACACAGAAGTAAAGGGTCCAAATCCTTTATCGGAAAGCTTGCAGAGAGAAGAGCTCTCAAAAACTCTTTCTCAATTTATGAATGAACTGAATGGAGAAATCTGGGGGATGAAGAGGGGGAGACATGCAGATTCCTCAGAATAATCCTTACATCAAGAAAGACCCAGTACTTCCTACCATATGTGTGAGCATTCAGCCACACAACCAGATCGAGGCATGCCTACTTTCTTATCAAATAAAGGAGGGAGGGGAGGAACACCAAAGGAGGGATCTCTTGGTGATTATCTCAAAAAATATGAATCTCAATCAAAGAGATTCAAGGATCATATCAGTTTCCCGGAGTTCTATCAACTCAAAGAAGAAAGATACAGCAGCTACAATAGGAGGGAAAGGTGCATGCAGCACACTTTGGGTAGATTCTCTCTACCTACATTTGATGGATCCCCTAAAGACTCAGCCAAGTCTTGGGTAAAGAAGCTTGACACATACTTGCAGTTGCATCAAGTATCAGAAGAAGAAGCCTTGAGAGTAGCAGAGCTGCATCTTCAAGGGAAGACTTATGCTTGGTGGTTGTTTGAGTCCTCTTCCTTGAAAGGGGGAAACATCTCTTCTTATGCAAGATTCACTAGGAGACTAGTGACAAGATTTGGTGAGGATAAGGGAGAGAGGAAGCAAAGGATATCCTCCAGCGCTGTGCAAGTAGGAGGAGATCTATCTTCATGTGGAGATGGAGATGAAGCAATGGCTTCCATTAGAATTATTCTTGCACCTTTGCAAGGAATTTCAAAGGCTCTTCCATATGGAGGACATGAGCAGCCTGTGTCTTTGCTGAGAGACAATGAGACAGAACAAAGGAGGGGTCACATAGTTGATCCACTGTCAGAAGATGGGACAAGGGATCCAATCAGAGGCACTCTTACACCATTAAGAGGGGTCTCCAAGTTTCATGGTACTTCCACACAGTAATCTAAGATGGATTTGTGCAGTGGAAGCAATCATGAAATGTTCCCATCTATTGTTCACATGGGAATGAACAATGAGGCATCATTATCTTGTGGTATGCCGTCCGGGAGACCACCTGAGTCAGATTTGATGGAAGATGTTTCATACATGGATGCTCCTTTCATAGATCCAAAGGAGGAAGGAGCATTAGGAGACCATGCTACAGCGATGAGAGTATGGGGGAGGTACAAAGAAAGGGAGAGCATTTTTCCTTTGACTTCATTATCTATCTTCACCTCTCAAATTGCATTGAGAAGATATGTTGCAAGAAGAGAGAATGACACAATCATGAAGCATGCGAGGCAAGACCTGAATCAGAAGATAAACTTGCTTGAAAAACACTCTTCCCTACTGGAAGAGAGATGGTGGTCTCACATGCATGCTTTGGAAAAAATAGAGAGGCCTTGGATAGATGATAGCCTTCCATGGGAGACTAACTTCCAAGAGCTTCCTTCTTCTTTGAAGCATGTTCATGAGCAAGGAGGGAAGCAAGGGAGGTTTGGAAACCTTCCACTTTGTACCTTTGGCATGGGAGATGTCAAGGGAGAGGAAAACAACATGGCAAATACTTCAAATGACACACTATCAGCGCTGTCATTTTTGAGCACCTTAGATCCCTATTGGAAATCCCAACTGTTGGTGGAATATTCCAAGGATATTCATACTTGCATGATTCTTGATGACTGGTTGCATGAAGGAAGCTATTCAGTCCTTGATGGAGTCATATATAATCATGGTAGAATCTTCTTGTCTATAGATTCCAAGCTCAAGGAGAAGTTACTACATAGGGCTTATGAAGAGTTCAAATTCAGCCTCACCTATTCCATGAAGCTCAACAATATCATTTTGAGGAGCTACTATTGGGAGGGATTTGAAAGAGAACTATATCATCATTGTCAAAGATACATGGACCTTGTGGAGTTGGAGCAGCAACATGACTCTAAGGGAGAGTTGAATCAACCCTCTCTTTCTTCCCTTGAAGAAGAGAGTAGATCTATGCAGCACTCCAGTGATATGAGGAGGAATTTTGGTGAAGAGAATGTTCATAGTACATGTGTTTTATATTCTGATTTCATGCATTCTTACACCATGTTATTGCAGGCCATGACTCCAAGGAGGATTGATATACTTTGTAAATCTCATGGCAATTGTTGGGCCACCAAAAATTCTAAATTTGGCCACTCCCTTGGTTTGCAAAGGGAGATTTGTTTTCATGATGGGCGCTTCCCAAAGGCACCAAATATATTTCACATTTTCTGCAATAGTGAGATGATTTGGGCAGCAAGTAAGTGGTAGGAAAACCACTCACCACATCTTGGTTTGATGCAGGCAGGGGATGCTTTGTTCTGGTTCCACATGTGGGACTATCATCCACCTCCTTATGCACACATTTCTGTTTGTTTGTACATTGTTTTGATCCCCTATATTGATGATGTGCTTGTACTTTTCATGGGGATGAATGGAGGAAGGAGAGAAGGCATGCATGTGTCCTATGGGATGACTACACTCCCTGTACATTCTGTCTTATATTTCAGGGAGGGAATGGGGCAAACCATGGTTGTTTCATGTGATTCTTTGTTTCCTTATGGGAGGAGTTGTCTGCATCTCATGAGGACATTATGGGGACAAGTCATGGATGGATGGGTTGGTGATCACTTAGCTTATGAGAGAAGCTTATCTTTTGTTTGTGACACCAATAGAGGAGGAGATGAGTTGCAGCACTCACCTTATCAGTTGCTTTAGGACAAGAAACATTTTGGAGGGGAGGACTGTAATATTCCTAATTAGCCCAAGCTAATAGGAATATTCAATTTTGCTTTTATTTTCTTGTTTAAGAATAAAATTGTAAAGGAGGACAAATTAAACTCCTTAAGCAGCAAAATAAATCAATGCCCATGTGAACAAGGCTAAATCTGGGCTGCCTTAATAAAATTCCCTCAAGTGTGAAAAGGGATTGTGGCAATTGACTGGGTCAACAGGACCAAATCTACAGCATTGTCTAGATATAATGAACCTAGAGGAATAGTGCAGTTCTAGTTGGAGGGTTCCAATGTGAAAGGAGCTAAACCTTTTGAGATGGTTTAGGGTTTGTAAGGCTTTCATCCTATAAATGAAAGAGGAAAGAAGCATGAGAAGGTTGTTGATAATATTGTATTGGAAGGATTTTTCTGTTTAGACACTCCTCATTCTCTAGCTGTTTAGCTGAGAATTGTGCTGCTTAGCACAAGGATCTCTTGTTTAGGAATCATCCTCTTTCCTCGAGAGGCCTCTTGGAAGAGCATTGCTATTCTTGGTCCACTATCAGGCTTTGAAGCCAAGCTTCTCCTTTCAACTACAACACAGATCTTGTTGAGGGTTTGGTTGTCCTTGCAAGCTACAACAGTAGAGGCTAGATCTACTCATATATAGGAAAATCTAGTGCCTCTTCTCGGTGAGTGTGTCTTTTAACCTCTTGGAAGAGTGTATTGCATCATTGGAGCTGCATTTTCAGATCAAGGCCTCAGGCCTACTCAGTATTGAAGTTAACAACACATTTTTTTCCCCAGATCTGCGTTATTTTGCAAGAGAAGAGTTGCAGGGTGTTTGGAAACTATTTGGAGGAGAGATATCTGGTGTTGAGGAATATTCCTTGCACTATGGTGATCCATGGATTAGCCAACTAATCCATGTATGTTTCATATCTGTTTTAGTCACTGCTACATCTACTTCAGAAATTTTGAATCATTCTGCAGATCTACTGTAGTAGATCTCAGATCTACTCTCCGTGCTTCATGTTTTGCTGAAAACCCTAAGGGGTATGTAAAATAGAGACAGTCTAGTGTACAAATCTTATATAGATCTAATATTTTGTACACAGATCTGTCCCAGATCTGATTTTTAACCTACATCTGTTGTTTACTCATAAAAATAACATTGTCATGGCTTTGTAGTGAAATACATTTGTTGCAGCACCTCTTTAGAGGGTTTTTCTCCATAAAGTCTCTTTCTTTCTCCTGTACATTGATTGGGATTTACTATAAATATTATTTATAATTTTATAAGTTATTTTCAAGCTATCATATTGGCCTACTTCTACTGCTATCTGGAACTGTGTTATTTTCTTAGCAGAATTGTTCATTATTGCTGTAGTCCCTCTTTGGGGCATTTTTCAAGGAAACTAGGTGTGGGAGATCTGTTTAACCCACATATAAGGATTTCTTTTTGATACCCTCTTGGATTTAGGACTTATATACTCATATCTAAGGGATCCAAGGGCTAACTTCAAGAGCTGTAGCATCCATTCCTGAAAAATGTGTTTTTCAGGCATGCCTTGCTAGCAGATACCATTTTGGAATACTACAACCTTGGGGTGCATTAGCTCAGCTCTGATGTATATGGGTTCCTTCTCCTCTTTTTCCATTACTCTTTTCACCTCCTAGACCATTATATATTCATGTGCTAACCATTATGACAAATCCATAAAATTCATGTCCCCTAGTCTTGAATTACAATCTCAGTGGTTCATATATGTCAATATGAGATTATGCATGTAAAATTCAACTACTTTTTCCCTATCCACTATACTAGCCTATTTGCAAAACTCAAGAAATTGTCTTTAGTTTTGAAAAGGCATAGAACCATCTTGATCTATAGTTATAATTTATATTGTATCCATTTCACTTTGAGAAAGAGAGCATAAGATTTGGTACGTTTCCTACATTGCAGTGCCTCCATACAGAGACTTTCCATGGTGGAAAGTTGGGTTTTATTCTCTTGCAACTTCTTTATCAACCTCACATTCTATCCCTGTAGATTTTCTTTCATCATAGATTCCTTGAGTCTCAAATAAACCAATTTTTTCCCCATCTCATTGACTCTTCCTTCCATCAGTCCCACATCTTCCACATTCCTTGATCTAGTTATCTACATCCACTTGTGGGTCCTTCCCCTTTCTATTTCTAGTTAGTAAATAAGTGGGTTTGTAATTTTTTCACAGATGATTCTCCCTCCTTTAATAAATTTATAATAGTACTCCACGCTAGGTTGTATACTAGGCTCTTGGAGCTCTATGGATTCCTCATCAAATATTTTTGGGGAGGTTGTTGCCTGTTGTAGCTCACCTTTCTTTCTCTGTAGATGTTGAGGCAGACTTTGCCCCTTTTGTGGCACCTTTTTTCCCTCTGACAACACATTCTTCCCCTCCTTTAACATACTTTTCCCCTCTTGTATCACACTATGTCCCTCCTATAGCACACTCTTCCTCTCTTGTAGCACACTCTCCCCCCCAGTAGCTTCCCTTTTTCTTCTTGTTGGAGGGTTGTCAGTGTCTTTGGATGCTTGAGGTAGCTGACCTGGTGGTAGGCCTCCTCACATATGCTATAGGTATCTTTGGTTTAGGCTTAGGAGAGGTGACCTATTCAATTTTTTCTTTAGTGGGTCCTACTTCCTCTTTCTTGCTTGATGATTCTTCAATGGTGATGGGGACCCTTGTGGGATTTTGTGGTCTCCCTTTTTTATTCAGGTGCTATTTCTAGTCTTAAAATATAGAGGGCCTTGTCTTTATCTCTTTCTCTTATGCTTAACAGGAGAGCCTAATGTAGCTAAGGTGGCAGATACTTCATGTTCAATATTTCTTGGAGATAATATTCTTTGATGTGATAATCCTTTTGTTGTTTTGCATTTAGGATTTTTCTTAGGACTTGATGTTCCTTCCACTAGTTTCTCCTCCCCTTCTCTTTCAAATTTTTCTTTGCTTTCCTCTGCTTTTCTCTCCTGTTCTTATTTTTTCCTTGCTTCCTCCTCTTCCTATGTTCTTGTGTATTCCTCCTCTTATATTTTTCCCTCCCTACCTCGAATGCTAGATGTAGGTGTCTTTCTATGAGTAATGACTTGTGTCCCTATGAAATTTTCCCTATCCATGTCTATGAAGTTAGCCCATAGGGCATGGATTCTCAAGTTGCTCAAGGAATCCATTACTATCAATTTTATAAGGCCATGGTGAGCTAGATTTCGTGTTTTCCCTCCCTCACCTTTTAACTCATCTCTCTGATTGACTGTAGGAGAATGTATGGCACACTCAGTATTTGAGGAAGAGGCAATTCTACCTTGAATCTCATTTCATGAAGTAATTTGAAGTAGTAAGCATATACCACACTCATTCTACCTTCACAGGATATGTACTTAATGATATGTTAAGCCACCTCATCCCAAGAATAAGGTAAGATTTCTCTTCAGAACCCATTTTTATCCTCGACAGGTTTCTCTTTTGACATGAAGAAATTATTCCTTGCAGTGACACTCAGTGGCTTTGTATTCTTTGCTCCACTTGATCCCTAGAGGTAGGTTTGTCACTCTGCTAATTATTTTAGGGCTGAGGTGTTGAAGAATCAATGCAGATATATATTAGGGTTTGATTCTTCGATCTTGATAATTTCTTATGATTATTTTGGCTTCTTTTACTTCTTTATTATCTTATATTTCATCAATAAATTACCATATTATGTGTGTATGAAGATAAAAAAACAAGAGACACAAGATATGGGCGTTATGCCAGG
Organism: Pinus albicaulis; assembly: GCA_034641835.2. Lineage (NCBI taxonomy): Eukaryota > Viridiplantae > Streptophyta > Pinopsida > Pinales > Pinaceae > Pinus > Pinus albicaulis. Next base: position 815,328,095 of record CM076569.1, on the reverse strand, counting down.
GAAAACCACCCCTTGAGGGGAAAACCCAATCAATATAATTCTCCCTTTAAATAGTATTCTTTGATATTCTTCACCCTAGACATGATGCAAAATTTCCCTCCACACCAAGTCAGTCTTCCAGATCTTCGACCTAGCAACAACATCTTCTAGTCTTCCAACAACTTCACATATTTGCAAAAATAGCAGCATCAAAACTTCAGAGTCTTCGATCTCCCAAGAGATACCATGAAATAGAGAGATTCCTTGACCAAAATTTTTATTTTCTCTTTCTCTTTCTCCTAGACCCAGCTTGCACTTATTTTGCTTCTTTCTTCAATTTCGCACTTTTTCCCTTGTTGCAGTGAGTGAGTGAGCAAATGAATTCGACCTCCTTGCATTTATATCCTTCTGATGGGTTCAAATTCCTCCCTTTGATACCGACTTGATATCCTTAAGGCCGACTTGATGTGGAGGGATACTAGAACTCTTTTCACTAAAAAAAAAACCTAATTAAATGATTCAAAAGCCCAAGGAGGGTCAATATAAATATGTAATGACTAACCTACAAGTCCGCAATTGGAACCTTATACTAAATATGACCCAAGCATGAAAACCATGCTTTAATAAGTCATTCAATAATAAAAATAAATGTCAAAATGATAATATAAATTAATTTTCTTTAATTCTTTTGATGAGTAAAATGAATATAAATTATGAAGATAAAACCTAGTTACAATGTTCAACACTTCCTCTTAACTAGGGAGGTATTCATAATATACAATGGGAAGATCTCAAATTATATTAAACTATGAAGAACTTTAAGCACCACAATTCCATGGACAAGATTCCTGACTAGGTAAATGTATCCATTTGGTCACTCATCTCTTTAGGCACCGTAATTCCATGGACTAGATTCCTGACGAAGGCAATATATCCATTTGAGACTAAGGTGGAATAAATATTTCAGCCTCTATAGGTACCATCAAGCTTACTTTCTAACCACCAACCCAGGGAACTAGGTGCACATCCACCTGATGCCAACCTCCCTACCAGACATCAACATAAGGTGTTGACCCTGATGTCTTTCCAGGCAATGCTTCACTCAAAAAGCCTTAACATATCTATTAAATATCATTAATATTAATACAATTAGCAGTGTTTACCAGACCAAGCTTGTCTCTTGAATATTCAAACTTCTTGTTAGGAAGAGCCTTTTTTAGTATGTCAGCCACCTATTCATCTGTCGGGACATAATCTAGCTTCACGATTCCCTCCTATACCAAATTCTTGATGAAATGGTATTTATTGTTGATGTGCTTCATCCTATAATGAAACACGGGATCTCCAGACATATTAATGTAGCTTTTATTATCACAATTGATTATAGTAGGACTTAGAGGACTTTCGAACAAGTCTGTCAGAAGCTTTCATAACCATACAACCTCCTTTCCTACTTCACATGCAGTTACATATTCAGATTCAACACTACTTACAACAACGAGTCCTTGCTTTCTACTCATCCATGATACCATAGCAAACCCCAGGTCGAAGCATCCACCAGTAGTACTTCTTCCATCGAACTCACTATCACCCCAGTCAGAATCGGAGAAGCCAATTATATTAACTTCCTCACTCTTGTATTTTAGGCAGTGATGTATAGCACCACAAAGATATCTTAATATGTGTTTGGAAGTTATCCAATGTTCATGACGAGGTTCCAACTTAAATTGACTAAGGATGTTCATAGAAAAGCATATATTTGGCCTAGTGTTTACCAGATACATTAGGGATCCCATCAATTGTCGATAGGAGGTTGGATCCATGAGACTTCATGGGCTTGGAGTCCATCATAGGAGTAGTCATGGGTTTAGAGTCCATCATCTCAAATTTATGCATATCTTGATAATGTATTTTTCTTGCCCCAAGTATATTTCCCCATATTTCTACCATACTTCGAGACCCAGGTAGTAGTTCCTAAGTCCTAGACCCTTCATTTCAACTTTTCCTGCCCACATCTTCTTACATTCTTCAATTTTTTTCTCCACACCTGTGATGAATATATCATCCACATATAGTATAATAATGATGGGTTCATTATTCACGACCTTGATATATAGATTTCTATCAACAGTTCTTTCACAAACTCATTTCTTATGAGATATGCATCCATCCTTGAATACCATGGTCTAGGAGCTTTCTTCAAGACATATAGGGCTTTGTTAAGTTTGCAGACGTGAGAGTCCCTACTATTTACTTTGAAAACTTTGGGTTGTTTGATGTATACTTCCTAATCAATTTTCCCATTCAGAAATGCAGCCTTCACATCCATTTGATGGATATTCCAACCCATTGTAGCAGCCAGTGAAACCAAATATCTAATGGTGGTATACCTTGTTGTAGGTGCAAAGTTTTATTCATATTCTATTACATCCTTTTGAGAGAAGCTCCTTTCAATGAACCTTGCTCTATACTTTTATATTCTTCCATCAACAACATGATTAATTTTTTAGATCCATTTGGATGTGACAACTAATTTGTCACTAGGTCTAGGAACAATCTCCCAAACCCAATTCTTCATAATGGATTGGTATTCTTCTTGCATCGCCTTCTTCCAGACATCCTATTGAGCAACCTCTTCAAATGTAGATGATTCAACTTGAAATATATTTGTCATGTATGTAGCATAGCCAAAGTATATCTTCGGCCTTTTACTTTCCCTAGAGATTCCTATGGGAGCTTCATGTCCTTCAACATCTTGTAGAGTATATTTTAACCAAATTGGTATTTTCCTTGTGGTCGGGATGACCATAAGTTGAATAGGCTCACTTGGTCCTTCTTCTTCTTGATTTGTAGTGGGGTCTTCATGATGTAGATCTTCTTCTTAGAATATGGGATATTCTTCATCCTCAGAGTCTATGGAATATCCTTGGACTTCTTATAGCCTTGGTTCTCATCAAATATGACATCTTTTCTTACTTCTATTTGCCTTATTTATTTTATTTATATTTTGTATGCCTTTGAGGAGAGACTATATACAACGAATATTCCTTTTATACTTTTATAATCCCACTTATTTAGCTTATCCTTTGGAACATGAATGTATGTATGGCTTCCAAAGATTCGACAGTGATCCACACTCAGTTTCTTTTCTATAAACACTTCTTCGGGAGTTATGTTCTTGATAATTATATGAGTACTTATATTTTATATGTAAATGGTTGTGATGGCTTCTCCTCTGTTGGCTTGAGGGGTCCTGACCCAGGTTCGGTGTGCAAGGTTTGCCAAAAAACCCCTATACTACTGGCCCTTTTGACAGTGACCTACTTTCATAGGTCACAGTCTCACCTGAAGTAGTATGGGTGGGTGCTAGAACCAGGTTTCCGCACCCTGAGAAAGGATGGGTAAGGAAAGCAAGGCTACATCCTGTTTCTGTAATTCCCAGATTACCTTGTCCTGCACAGGGTTAATTACGTTCCTATTTGCGTCCACGTGCACTAGATCTATAGTTATAGGCTTATTATATCATCAACACAGCAGTAGATAAACAAAACATAGTAGATCTATATCCAAGAGCACAGTGCACAGATCTTTCGCAACTTAAAGACAGAAAATACATAACACAGCATTTATCAGCAATTCACATAATAGAACTCACAGATTCAGATCTCTAATAATTCTTCACATTCATTCATTCATCAACCTATCCTTACAATTCCCTTCCCAACCTCCGCACACAGCAGTAGGGTCCGCACACAGCTGGACTAGGATCTCCGTGCACATAGCCAGCAGGAGTCTATTCCCCAAAACCCAAACAAATAGCTTAAGCAATAGAACACATCAATATCTCATCAATTCATGTCCTTTGCGATACAAAATACATCTCTATTTATAAAAATCTAGCTCTGACTTTCCTATGGTCCGCAACCTATAGTTTTCGGACCCCTAGTTTACCCTTTGACCCATTACAATGCGTTCAGGGCTTTGACCCACCCCAAAACCCCTTCGCTATATTAAATATAATCAAAATTAACCAAAATGGACCAGTTTCGTATCTTGTTAGGAGACCCCGTTCCAATAATCCCCCAACACAATCTTGTGACTCGTCCCGAGTCACTGCACTAGTGTAGCTTTATAGTCCGCAACCTGGTATGGTTTGAGTCGACTACCATTGACGAAGCCAGGAATGAGGTCACCGCGTAGGGTAGCTAACTGAACTATGCCGCCATTCATAACCTCCTTAACTATATAGGGACCAAGCCAGTGCTGCCGGAATTTGTCGGGGTGTTTCACAAATTGGCTATTGTATAAAAGGACAAGATCTCCTTCGACGAATGTCTTCTGGCGAATGTGTTGATCATGCCATGCTTTATCCTGAGCCTTTTGAACCTGCTGGTGAAACTGAGCAATAAACCGATCTTCCTCCAAAGCCACTAGTTGCACCAGGCGTTCTTCTATGATGTCGGAGTCGGCCATATTCGTGAATGCTACGATGTGGAGGCTAGGAACAACATACTCTGTTGGAATGATGGCCTCCTTTCCATATACCATTCAGAAGGGTGTCCTACTGATCAGCTTTTTGCAGGTTGTGCGGTATGCCCACAGTACCAACGGGATGCGAACATCCCAGTCACTACGATCAGCATTACAAACCTTCGTTAATGCCTGCTCCAGAATTTTGTTAAAATCTTCGACCACCCCATTAGCCTCGGGATGATATGGTGTACTCTTGGCATGGTGGATACGGAATTCCTCATTCAAATCTTCAATCGTTTGGTTAATAAAATGCATACCTCTGTCACTCATCAAGATCTTCAGGCAGCCAAACCTGGTCAGAATATTCTCAAAGATGAAGTGCGCAGCAGTATCAGCAGCACAATATTTTACATCTTGTGCCTCATCCCATCGTGTGACGTAGTCACTGGCCATGATAATGTAGCACGCACCTGTTTTCTTGCCTGTTAGATTGATGGGTTCGATAAAGTCAATGGCCCATTGATCAAAAGCCTGTAGGGCCATCTGAGGCTGTAATGGCATGTCATCTCGTCGTGAGGGTCAGCCAGTTCGTTGGCATGTATCGCACAACCTACAATAGGTGTAAGAATCTTGATGCAGGGTAGGCCATTATAAGCCAGCCCTTAAAATCTTATGTGCCATAGCTCTGCCCGCATAGTGGCCGACTGCGACTCCATCATGTGCTTCTGTGAGGATGGTGGGTCGTTCATGTTCTAATACATATCTGTAGAGTATTTCATCGGCGCCCAGCTTGTATAGCTGTCCTGTGATGATAGTGAAGTCTGCAGCCCAGGTAAGCAAATCCTTCTTCTATTGTACTGAGTACGCAACAGGGGCCACACCCATAGTAAGGAATTCAATGATATCAGCAAAGTGAGCATCAACCATCTTAATGGTAAATAGTTGCGCATCAGGTAAGCCTTCATCCAAGTTAGTGGGTTCTTCTCCTGTATCGATACGAGATAGGTGATCCAGGCCTGCATTCAACCGCCCGGGCTTAACGAGGATCTTGAAATCATATTCCTGAAATAGCAGTAACCAACAGAAAATATTCCCCCCCAACACAGACTTGTTGACTAGGTATTTCAAAGCTGAATGGTCTGTGAACATCTTAAAGTGTCCACCTAGTAGATAGTGCTGATATTTTTGTAGTGCGTACACCATAGCCAGTCCTTCACATTTACTAGTAGAGTAATCTCTTTTGGCGTTTGAGAGTTTGCGACTGGAAAAGGAAACCGGGTGATCAATATCACCTTCGCCAGGCTGCGTGAGGACCACGCCCAGGGAAATGCCTGACGCATCGACATGTACATGAAATTCTTTGGACCAGTCAGGGAATATCAGCATGGGTACAGAAATCATCTTCTCTTTTAGTAGTTCGAAGCTCTTCTGGAATTCATCATTCCAGAAAAAAGAGACATCTTTTTTTAGTAGTTGTTCCATGGGTGCTGTGATCAGAGCGTATCCTTGAATGAAATTTTTGTAATATCTTGTGTGACTGAGAATAGAGCACAGTTGTTTATCCGTGGTGGGGGCTAGCAGGTTGATAATTACGGCTATCTTCGCAGGGTCAACCATCAGTCCTTGCCGACAGACTATGTGCCCAAGCAAGATTCTGAAAGGTATGCAGAAGATACACTTTTTAATATTCAAGGAGATATAGTGTGTCCAGCACGCATCCAAAATTAGTCGCAGGTTCGAAACATGTTCTTTCACTAAGCCAAAAACCGTCCAGTCATCGAAGTAAACCTCCAGTAACTTATGAATAAATTCTTTGAACACAGCCACCACGACCCTTGAAAAGATAGCAGGTGCGTTCTTAAGACCAAAGGGCATGACCGTATACTGGAAGGACCCCCATTCGGTGGCAAAGGTGGTCTTACTATGATCCTCATGTACAATTCTAATTTGGTGGTATCCCGAGAATCCATCAGTGAAGTAATAGGCTTCCTGGCCATCCATGTTGTCAAGGATTTCATCGGAGAAAGGAGTAGGGAAAGGGTCATGAATGCAGGCGTTGTTCAACTTTCATAGTTCCACATAGATGCATATTTCTCCCTTTGTTTTTTTCTCCTGAACAACCATTGAGCTTACCCAATCTGACTGTTCCATTGGTTCAATGATACCTACTGTCAGGATTTTGTCTAATTCTTCTTTGACCTTTTTCTTATACTTAGGATTCAACCGGTAGGGTCGCTGCTTGACGGGCCGCGCTTCAGGCTTCATAGTGATGTGCATAATGCTGAGGTCCCTAGTGATTCCTTTGAGCTCAGAAAACTTGGTAGGGAATAAGTCCTGGTACTTTGTAAGTAGTTCGGAAATTTTGGCCACGGTGCCTTCATCCCAATAATCCCCAATTTTAGCCAGCTTAGGGTGTTCTTCTGTCCCAATATTAACTTCGCGTAGCCGGAGAGGTTGCATTACATCCACATCCTGGAGTGTTGGTCCGATAACAGTATGTTCCCCTTCTGATTCCGGAACAGAGATATTATGTGGGTTTACTGTTGGCCGGATAAATCGTTCTTGTGGACAAGACCGATCTCCCTAGTGTCAAAATACAATCTAGCAACCAAACGAACAACTAAGTTTTTCTTTCTCTAAATATATTCATTTTACAAATAAATGCTATGAAGATGTCGATCCTACCTTAGATCCAAATGCTTATTTGTGGTCGTAAATCTTTCGTCGCATCAATAATCCTTCGTCACAACAAGAGTCTTTTCGTCGCAACAATAATCCTTCTGTCGCAACAAGAGTTCTTTCATCACAAGAAAGTGTCGTCTTTCGTCGATCTGCAATCACAAACAAGAAAATATCAATAGCACCTGTATAACATATAATCATAAAACATACCTATCATAGTGATCAAGGAATCTATGAAATAAATGATCAAACAATAGCTTATTGAAATAAACAATCGAACGACAATTTATTGAGAAAAACAGAACTTGATTGTATTAATCTTAAAAATAACAGAAGAACCTTACAACCTTAGCCTTGATGTTCGAAAGGCCTTCCCAGGGTCCGAAGCAGGATTCTCCTCTACTCTGATAAGTCTTGCACTCTTCCTCCAGGAGCATAAAGAGGTATGTGATCTTTCCTCTCAAAAGCTCAGTAGAAAGAAGACTAAATCTCAACAGCACTTCAGCTCAATCACACATAAAGCTTGAACTCTAATCCTCAATCTCCAAAATCTCAATCTCCAAAAACTTCTTAACCCCTTGAGGCTACCCAATGCCTCCTTTTATAGAGAAGATGAGGAGGTTAGGATTCCACCTTTGTAGGGATAGAATCCTCCTTCAAAGGGATAGACTCCTCACATCAAGGGATTAGTTCCTTAAGGTGAGGGATACATGCACCTTATCAAAGCGTACTCATCCCCAAAAATTCTCATCTAGAACCTTCTAGAATTCACCTCAAACCACTTTTTTGACTTTACTTTCTCGACTTTTTTACTTTGAGGAGGGTACGCAGGCATTTCAAAAAAAAATTGTGTTCTAAAACGCAGGTAAGCCATGCATTACCTGCGTACCCAAGCTAGGAACACAGGCAGGCCTCATGTTACCTGTGTACCCAAAGTTTCAGATATTTTTAGGGTTTTTCCTCCTGTTTCAAGGCTTGACATGAGGAGTAAAGGTTGTAAGACTTGCAGAGGAGGCATGTATGAGTGTTAATGAGCTCATACAGTCAGCAGAATGTCAAGGTGACAATTTTTGGTGTAACAGATTGCCCCCTAAAGTGCGAAGTCTGAAATAAATGAAGATGAAGTTTGTCATATTTGAAGAGTGAAGTACTTTATCATTTCAAGGATAATCCTGTGGACACCCCAGTCGGAACCTATAAAAACATTCAATGCAAAATATATATATGTAAACATATCATCGCTGAGGTAGGCATTCCCATACTCAGATCAAAAACTAACTAAACTTGTTCTGATACAGAAATTATTTTAATATTACATCAATATTGTATACACAGCATGGGCGCAGCCATCTTTAATGAATAGTCTACTATATAATAATAAAACTCCTCGCAGCATGGATGGTAGAAACTAGATCCAGGGTCTTGATTTACGCTTCTCGAACTAGTACGATTCTATCAACGTGAATGAATGTGTCGCGGTCGAACATGGTAGAAACCACTTGATTACCAATCAATGATGCGAATTGTTAACAAGTGTGAGAGAAACCACCAGTAATTTCAATGGCTCTCAAAGTACTCAGTACAATCCATGAAATGTGAATGAATGAGCTGAAGTCGAACATGTCACGGAATCATTCGATCGAAGGTCAATGATGCAACCTGTTGTCGAAGGCAAGAAACCTGCCATTGAGGTATGAAGATTTCAAGGTACTGATGATTTCTAGATCAACTTCCTAGATAATGAGCTGTCGTCGATAGAAAGTGATCTGTCGTAGGCAAGCCCACAACACGAAATCATAGATCAAGTTTTGAAAATATATTAGCAAGGACTGACTCAGGGATGGTCAATAATGGATGACAGACATTTTGCAGATGAATGGTTTATTTGAACTGTCCTCTTGAACACATAACGACACTGCAGATGGCTTGGTGACAATTGACCTAAATCTAATACCCAGAAACCGGCTAAAGACTTTCAATGAGGTTTGATTAACTGTTAGGCAAAGGATTTCCCAACCCAGGTAAAAAAAAAAGTGTCGTGTTCAAGAGTGGTTAACGGTTTTCCGAATAATCAAAATGTAACAAACAGGTTAATTTTTCTCTCTTTTCCCCCACCATTTCTGGCAAGTACCTCTTTATTTTTTAACAAGCTTGAGGAGGATAACATTTTCTTGTTTATAAGCTCATCCTTCCTGTTTGAAATTGAACAGGTCCTTTACTGTTAAATTTTAACTAGTCAAGTATAGGAGAAACTCGGTGTTTTTCAATTTTAGGGAGTCAGAAGAAAAAACTTAAGAAAACTCCATGGGTGTACTTTTTCGTAAATTTAGTCTCTCGAGCCCGAAAAAGGATAAAATAATGTGGGAGAGAACTCTATTGACCGTAATTAGTCAACGTATACCTTTTTCGTAAATAGTCCATTTCAGTCCGTAAAAGGGGTAAACTTATACTGAAGGGACGATCATTCATTTACTTTAACGAGTTTGAATAATCAAGTGCTCGGAAATCTTTTCATGTTTAGAGAGTCTGAAAAGTGCTTAAAAGAGAACTCAAAATTTCACTTTTTCGTAAGTTTTAACGAGTTCGAAAAAGGGATAAAAATGTACTCATGGTTTTCACTTTTTCTTTAAATTTTAACGAGTTCGAAAAAGGGATAAAAATGTACTCATGTGGCCAAATTTCAATTTAATTTACGAGTAGGAAAAGACAGAAAGAACTCGGCATTTTCATGTGTTTTACGAGAATGAAAGATGGCAAAATAATCTCGGGATTTTCATGAGTTTAACGAGTCTTGAAAATAACTGAAATTGACTCAATATAGGTTTCATTTTTACAAAAGCTTGAAACAGAGAAAAAATATGCTTGAGAGTGGTTTCATTTTTTGCACAAGCTTGAAATAGAGAGAAAACTGTGCTTGATGCCCCCTAAGCGTAACTGCTAGAGCGCATGCCCCCCAGCTTCATTTCATTCAACTAAGTACACTGCTGGTAATTAATAGCTAGATGGAATGAAGGTTCATTTACGAGATCATATGAAATACCCAACCTAAAACTATAAGAAAATTATGCAAAAAACTGAAATAACTAACCTAAAAATATGACTTAACATTTACAAGATCTAATCAAAGACTTGAATCAATTAGGGGAAGATTTGTTTCATTTTTTTAACGAGCTTGACACGGGAAAAGAACTATGCTCATGGAAACGTGTTTCATTTTTAACGAGGTTGACACAGTAAAAGGAACTTTCCTCATACCTGATTCATTTTTTTACGAGGTTGACTCAGTAACAGGAACTATCCTCAGAAACTACTTATTTCTAATCTACCTACATAACCTACTGATTCATTTTTTAATGAGGTTGACACAGGAAAAGAACTGTCCTCATACCTGATTCATTTTTTAATGAGGTTGACTCAGTAACAGGAACTATCCTCTGACCAACTGATTCATTTTTTAACGAGGTTGACACAGGAAAAGAACTATCCTCATCAGCCATTGATTCATTTTTTAACAAGGTTGACACAGTAAAAGGAACTTTCCTCTCATCTACTTTCTACAATCTACCTATATAACCTATTGATTCATTTTTTAATGAGGTTGCCACAGGAAAAGAACTGTCCTCATACCTGATTCATTTTTTAATGAGGTTGACTCAGTAAAAGGAACTATCCTCTGACTAACTGATTCATTTTTTAATGAGGTTGACACAGGAAAATAACTGTCCTCATACCTTATTCATTTTTTAATGAGGTTGACTTAGTAACAGGAACTATCCTCAGAAACTACTTATTTCTAATCTACCAACCTACTCTCTACAATTTACCTACTTATTCATTTTTTAATGAGGTTGACACAGGAAAAGAACTATCCTCATACCTGATTCATTTTTTAACGAGGTTGACTCAGTAACAGGAACCATCCTCGAAGACATGTTTGATTTTTTTAAAGAGGTTGACACAGTAACAGGAACTATCCTCAAACTCACTGATTCATTTTTTAACGAGGTTGACACAGTAAAAGGAACTTTCCTCAGACTCACTGATTCATTTTTTAACGAGGTTGACACAGTAAAAGGAATTATCCTCAGACGCACTGATTCATTTTTTAACGAGGTTGACACAGTAAAAGGAACTATCCTCGGACGCACTGATTTATTTTTTAACAAGGTTGACACAGTAAAAGGAACTATCCTCGGACGTACTGATTCATTTTTTAATGAGGTTGACACAGGAAAAGAACTATCCTTGCATCTATTTATCATGGCTTCCAACTGGAAGAAACACATGTCAATGGACACACCTTGATCATGGCTTCCAAGAGGTCTTCATCAGAAGGAAGAATAGTTCTCTGGAAGGAACACATGTCAAGGGACTCAAAAGGGATAAGAACATTGCGTTCAAATAATCCCATAGAGTTTTCCATGTCAATTACTGAATCTAAGTCAAAAGAAGACGAGCTTACAGTGAGAGGCTCACTTACATCGGTAATCGAAAACATGGGACTAGTTGTCACATAATTAACCCGTGGCAGGGTAGATACCACTTTCGTAGAAGGAACTTTCAGGGATGTCGGATTATTGGTAGTTGAATCAAGACTAGTGAATGAAAGTTGGTCTACAGTCACAATATTGCCATTGTGAGGGAAAGACATCATGCGAAAGAGTGTCGATACGACAGTTTTCATTGCATAGACATAGTCTCGCCGAAGGAGTAGATTGAAATCCAAGGGACCTCGAACTACCATAAGATCAATACAGATAGTTTTACCTTCCAAAGTAATGGAAAACTTAGGAAGGATCCCTAAAGGTTCACTAATGGTTCTGTTAAAAGCTTTCAGATTCTGCGTAATAGGCACAAGCTGAGGGGAACCCAAAGCTTTCCAAGCAGTTGAGGATAAAATACTAACAGAAGCACCTTCATCTACCTGTGTGCGGTGTATGTCCCTACCACCCAACTTCACAACGATTTGGAAAGAGATGGAGGAAGGAAGACGAGGTTCTGTCAATCTATTCCAATCAAAGGAAAAGACCTCAGTACTTGGAGGGGGTTCTGTAGAAACAGGTGAAATGCTCCCCGGGGTAGAAGAATCTGATGTAACAAGAAGAACCTGAGCGGTATGAAGTTCACTCTCTACAGGGAGAATGGGATCGACCGAATGTGAAATTGAATCGACCACTTGATCAAATAATGGATCATCAACTTGAGTTTCACTCTCCAATGGAAGAGTGGGATCGACTGTACTTGAAACTAGATCAATCACTCTGTCAGTTGACGGTATGTTGGGAAAAAGTTTACGGTAACCAGTTGGAAATTCTTGTTGTGGAACAGTAAGGTTTTCCAATAATTTTGAGGCTTCATCCATGTGAGGGAAAATGTGAGTTTGATGACTCCCTTTGCATAACTTACAAGGAAACCTAACTTTACCCTTTTTTCCAGGAACCTGACTATCACTGGTTGATGGATCAACGGAAAGTTGATGAGATTTTTCTGACCATACTTCCAAGACCTTAGGAATACCAGGACAATTGATAAGGAAGTGGTCACCCTTACAAAGCCTGCAAGGGTATTTGGGTTTACGATGCATTTTGGAGGTTTCCTCAACACAACTAACACTTACAGCCATGGTTGGTTGGTTGACTTCTTTCTTATCTAGCTTCTTCTTCTTCTTCTTCTTCTTCTTCTTCTTCTTCTTAGCCACCTGGTTACTAGCGTCAAGGATTTTACCAATTGAAGAGGAAGAAATGGAGGAAGAAATATTAGGTGAAGAAGGTAAAGGGTCAACAGAAGGTTGGTGATGTTGAGATGGTGAACTCTATTGAGGTGAAGCATCCGGTTGAGGTGGAACAATTGGAGTGTTCGGGGCCAACGAAGTTGAAAATAACCATATCAGTAAACCTATTGTAAATCCAGGTAATGAAAAAGTAGCCATATAAGGAGGACCAACATTTCTAAAGCAAGGAAAAGTACTAGGATTCTCATTAAGAGGGATTCCTTGGTTGATAAATTCCGGAGAAGTTGCCATTATATTCAACTTCAGTGAATTTTATTAACAGTTTAAAACTAAAATTAACAATTAACAATTCACACCTAAAAATTAAAATTCACAATTCACACCTATGGTCTCTAAAAGTAAAAACAAACAAATTAACACGCGCTATCAAATCTAGGAATCAAACCACACACAAACAATAACTTCCCGTACTAAAACACTAGTTGGTGATGAAATCCAACATCGTAGAATTTAATACAGAAAGGGCGGTTGGAACAGTTACCCCGACAACCTGCTTAATGAAACAGACTGGCACAAGTTTCTTCACAAAACCATCTCGTGTGAAGAGAACCCCCCAGAGAGTCCAAGTGAGTCTAGTCGACGTCTGCTCCAGGTACAGCGAGATCTTTCCTTCATCATCACCTTAGGAAATAACCTTAAGCTTATGGACACTAAGGTTACCAACAGTAATAAATACAACTGGGGGAACAGTCTACGATCTGATCCCACGTGCAAGGGCAGAGTAACAAAGTTCAATTCCCTTGAAGGCATCTCGACATGGTTAATCCAAGGTTTACCGACAAGTGACCCCAGGCTCCTTGAAAATGGTTAATCCGAGGTTTAACGTTTGTAATGCGCACAAAATCTTCTATCTTCCCCAATGAAACAGAATTGATTGTCTCAAAGGTTCAGATATGATCTCGTGATTGACTTCTTTAAGAGAAGCTTCCCAGATTGTACCAATTACAATTGGATTTATTTCCTACCACAAGATTTACTACTTGTTTGTTTTAGTTGCTTTGGAAAGTTAACTACAACCTATTCCAAAGCAGTAATCCTGAGCTATGTTGGTGGAAAGAGCCCTAAAAATGTAAAAATTACTAGATGAATTTTATTAAGCGCTGTGTTATTTAGGCTGTTATTACTCAAAAGGGTAAATGGATATGAAACCAATGGTGTTATGACCCGACCCAAAACTGAATGCAATCGAATATGATAATGTAATATTTTCAATTCGATGAATCCTAACTAAATTAAGGAGAGAGTTTCCATACACTTCCAAAAATGCAAAAATTGATCACTAAGAGAAAATATAACAAATTCTCTAATGCACTAATTTCATTAAGAAAAACTAATGCAAATCAATCCCAAATCAATTTTTATTTTTGTGTTTTTAAAACAAGCATGAAAACACCTAAATTCAAATCAAAGAAAACTGATCTAAATCTATGATTGATTTTTCAGAATGTAAACTATGTAGTTGTAATCTATGCACAATTCATATGAAAAGTATGCAAATGTAATCTATGCACATTTTTCATTCATATTCTGAAAATGAGAATTCTAATTATGCAAATGTGATCTATGCAAGAGAATTCTCAAACACAAGATGATTCTAATGTAATCTAAGAACCAATCAAGTGCAAGTCAAGAAAATCGGGTCAGAGTTCCAAAGATCAAAAAGCACTCAAAGGCGACTAACACTCATACACAATTTAGCCCCCCCGGCGAATGAAGGGGGAATTTTTTTTGCAAAAACGAAAGCAAAAAGATGTAAAATTGTGAAAATACTGAGACAAACCTCCAAGTAATGACCAAAGGAAATCAAATTAAGAATTTCTCAAAAAAGAGACTCAAAACACCTAATTAACTTAATGGAGATTGATGAGATGAAGAATTTGCTGAAAGAAATTCATAAACAAGACTTTTTGATAGAAAAATACAAATCTAGGTAGATGCTAAGAATCCTAAATTAAATCTAAACTAAAGTGGAAAAAAGAAATCTAAAGTTTTTCAAAAAAATAAACAGGGTTCGCGGGCTTCCAGAAGTAACAGGTGCGGTCCCGCACTGTTTACTTAAGGAAAGTGCGAAACTATCTGCACTGTGGAAAAGAACAAAGTGCGATCCCCAGAAAAATTCAAGAAAAACTTAAAAGATTTCAAAATTTTCAAAAACAAAGAAAAACTAAGCTACCCAGGCAGATATCAATCAATAAAAAACCAGGAAAAACTTTTCCTCAAATCAAAATAAAAGAGAACCAAAAACAATAAGTTCCTTTCCCCAGTGGAGTCGCCAATTTGTTGGCCGGATAAATCGTTCTTGCGGACAAGACCGATCTCCCTAGCGTCAAAAGACAATCTAGCAACAAACGAACAACTAAGTTTGTCTTTCTCTAAATATATTCGTTTTACAAATAAATTCTATGAAGGTGTCGATCCTACCTTAGATCCAAATGCTTATTTGTGGTCGTAAAGCTTTCGTCGCATCAATAATCCTTCGTCACAACAAGAGTCCTTTCGTCGCAACAATAATCCTTCTGTCGCAACAAGAGTTCTTTTATCACAATAAAGTGTCGTCTTTCTTCAATCTGCAATCACAAACAAGAAAATATAAATAGCACCTGTATAACAAATAATCATAAAACATACCTATCATAGTGATCAAGGAATCTATGAAATAAATGATCAAACGACAGCTTATTTAAATAAACAATCGAACGACAATTTATTGAGAAAAACAGAACTTGATTGTATTAATCTTAAAAATAACAGAAGAACCTTACAACCTTATCCTTGATGTTCGAAAGGCCTTCCCAGGGTCCAAAGTAGGAGTCTCCTCTACTCTGATAAGTCTTGCACTCTTCCTTTAGGAGCATAAAGAGGTATGTGATATTTCCTCTCAAAAGCTCAGCAGAAAGAAGACTAAATCTCAACAGCACTTCAGCTCAATCACACATAAAGCTTGAACTCTAATCCTCAATCTCCAAAATCTCAATCTCCAAAAACTTTTTAACCCCTTGAGGCTACCCAATGCCTCCTTTTATAGAGCAGATGAGGAGGTTAGGATTCCACCTTTGTAGGGATAGAATCCTACTTCAAAGGGATAGACTCCTCACATCAAGGGATTAGTTCCTTAAGGTGAGGGATACATGCACCTTATCAAAGCGTACTCATCCCCAAAAATTCTCATCTAGAACCTTCTAGAATTGACCTCAAACCACTTTTTTTACTTTACTTTCTCGCCTTTTTTACTTTGAGGAGGGTACGCAGGCATTCCAAAGGAAAACTGCGTTCTAAAACGCAGGTAAGCCATGCATTACCTGCGTACCCAAGCTAGGAACACAGGCAGGCCTCATGTTACCTGTGTACCCAAAGTTTCAGATATTTTTAGGGTTTTTCCTCCTGTTTTAGGGCTTGACATGAGGAGTAAAGGTTGTAAGACTTGCAGAGGAGGCATGTATGAGTGTTAATGAGCTCATACAGTCAGCAGAATGTCAAGGTGAAATTTTTTAGTGTAACATTTACCTCTTCTTCGTTAATCGCTAAGCTCCGGCAGTTGACTATATCTTGCATCTGGGCTTCCCATGTTAGAACGGCTGGAGGGGTGTGTGGGTGAGGCTTCTTAAAGATGAATGCATCAATGTCCTGTAGGGCTTCGTCAAGCATCTCTGTTCCCCTAATATGTCCGAACGTTCCAATAAAGTCCTCTTTTAATATTTCCCAGTGGCAGGTTCGCTGATGTAGTTCTACGTCTAAGTACCAAGTAGCAGGAATAGGGCCCAAGGCATGTATAAATATATGGATCCATTCTTCTGGGGTTTGGTCGGCCCACTTGGTTGTCCAAGTACATAGATGTGCATGGGGGTCCCCGGGATCTAGGAATATCTTGGTGCGCACATCAGCGAGAGGTGCGAACCCCAGCACCATCTGATCCCGACATGTCTCCCAGTCCGAAAATGCTTTCTTGTGGGTATCCCACCAGCGTGCAGGTGTGCCACGTAGTGCCAGGTTGAGTGCCCAGAGCCGCCGATCTTTCGGCACCCTAGCCTGTAATGTTCTTAAGAAGTCCTGGACAGTACTAGACTCATCAAAGTGGGGAAGGTCCCTTACCTCCGATGTAATGCAGTAGAGGGACCTTGCAACCCGAGGGCATCGTAGTCTTGAGACCTTGTGTAGCCGGGTCTGCCAACTCTCAAGGTATTCATCCGGGTCAGAATAGTACTCCCTGTTTTTCTCCCAATAGAATACTTCGTCTGTTGTAGGGTCACCCTAGTCTTCGTCCCGTGCTATCATCCTGTAGATATGATCAAGTTCCTTCTCCTCGTATGTTGGTTCTGTATACCGCATTCCCTCAGTGGGATCCAGTGGTACTATTACACAGGTATCGTTCTTTTCAAACACCATGCTACGTTTTTTCAGGTTGATGACACCCCCTACGTCCATAGCCCAGTCTAGTCCTAGGAGTGAAGGATAGGGATCCGTATCCTCCACAATTTCTATGACCTCAAAGTCAGCTAGGACCCTTACTCCTGCAATATCGACCATCACTCTTGGAAATCTTCCTAGAGGGATGATATTCTGTTGATTCGCCAGTCGCAGCTGGATAGTGGACCAGTCTAACTTAGGTTCCCCCATTCGTTGCCATGTCTATTTTGGTAAGACGTTTGCATCAGATCCAAGATCAAGAATAACCTGATCCATCTCATAATCACTAATCTACGCCGTTAGTCATATTTCCCTCCCGGAGCGCCTTTTGTAGCTGTGTAATTTGTGTACTTATTTAACCTCAGTCGTTGGGCTGGGCTGGGCTGCGTAGTTTTGTAGCAGTAATTGAAGATTTTCTCCATCCTATGGGTTGCGTAGTAGTTTCAAGCATGCCCTTAACAAGGTTTCAACTTCCTCTGATGTTTGGAGGTGTGCTGGCGGCTACACAGGGGCTTCCAGCGGCTCCTGTCTCCTGGGATTTGGTTCCTTCTGGGCAACCAACTCCTCCCTCGCTCCTTGGGTGACCATGTTATGCGTTATAATTTTTACACTAGGATCTTCACTCCTTAGCTCCGTTTTGACTCTTTGTACATTTTGGGTGGGGCTAGTCTTCTTGTCCTTCATCTTTGTTAACAAGATCAGACAGTCTTCAATTTCATGGTCCAGTTGTCTGCAATATTTATAGGACTGCCTCGTGGGATTTTGGAATTCCCTGGTGAAGTGCCCTATCTCTCCACAATTTTATCAGATCGGCTGGCCCCGTCCCCCCCTGCCCCCTGCAGGATAGCTACCAAAGGTTGCGGGAGATCTTGAAGAGGCAGGATCAGACTGTACTCTATAAAGGGTTCCCTGATCTACCAGTAAGTCATACGTGTGGAAATTTTGCTTGTCGTGCCCTATAAATTGGCAGAACCTGCACCATTTTTGCCTCAATTCACTCTTATTTATCCGAGGACACTGGTTCGTATCGTGCAGTCCCGTTACCCGGCAGTCTTCGCACCAGAGGTCCGTGCCGACTCCTTTTTCCCGTTACGTCCGTAAGCTCTGTATTTTCAAGTGCATGGCCCTAAGTTGCTCCTGAATTTGCTGCACTCCTTCCCTTGTGTCGTCCTTAGGTGCAGTTTCCAGTTTCATGGCCGCTTCCAAGGCTTTTTCCTGCGATTCGAAGGTCTGGTGGCCCATGGGTATACGTAAGTGAGGTAGCATCATAGCGATGAACCATTCCGTGTGTTTTTTGTCATCATACTTGAACTCACCTTCCTTGATCACTTTTTTTAACCATTGATCGGCCTCCCACACCGACTCAGATACCCCTTGCTTGAAGTATTTTACTTCCGCTACCAGCTGGGAATAGGATTTTGGTTTTTGAAATTGTTGTTTTAGGGCATCCTTGATATTTTGAAGCGTTGCGCTCCTGTTTTGGGATATATGCCACATATACCATTCCAGCACCCTTTCTTCGAAAGCCAAGGATAGCTGCGCTTTCTTCATAGTATCGCTTACCACCCCTTGCGCCATCCATACCGAATCGGTCATGAACCAAAATCGATCCATGTCCTCATCGGCTGCTCCTTTAAAAGTAGGTAACTTTAGGTGTGCCGCCATGGGCTCCTCCGGTTTATCTTCTTGGGGCCCTGACGTCGAGGTAGCTGACAGACCCTGTGTAGCTCTTGGTGGATTATGAGCAGAGCGATCCTCTCCTCGACTGTCTTGATAGTTTTTACTGCTCCGCGTTGTGCTTCCACCCAGAATATTACTCATCCTGTGTTAGATCCCTAATGCCATTACCTGATCCCGTTTCTCAGACTTCTTTGGGTCCCAGCAACAGAACCATTTGTTGGCTTGAGGGGTCCTGACCTAGGTTCGGTGTGCAAGGTTTTCCAACAAACCCCTATACTACTGGCCCTTTCGGCAGTGACCTGATTTCGCAGGTCACAGTCTCACCTGAAGTAGTATGGGTGGGTGCTGGAACTAGGTTTCTGCACCCTGAGAAAGGATGGGTAAGGCAAGCAGGGCTGCGTTCTATTACTGTAATTCCCAGATTACCTTGTCCTGTGAAGGGTTAATTACATTCCTATTCGCATCCACGTGCACTAGATCTATAGTTATAGGCTTATTATATCATCAACACAGCAGTACATAAACAGAACATAGAAGATCTAGATCCAAGAGCACAGTACACAGATCTTTCACAGCTTAAAGACAGAAAATACATAACACAGCATTTATCAGCAATTCACATAACAGAACTCACAGATTCAGACCTCTAATAATTCTTCGCATTCATTCATTCATCAACCTTTCCTTACAATTCCCTTCCCAACCTGCGCACACAGCAGCAGGGTCCGCACACATCTGGACTAGGATCTCCGCACACACAGCCAGCAGGAGTACATTCCCCAAAACCCAAACAGACATCTTAAGCAATAGATCGCATCAATATCTCATCAATTCCTATCCTTTTTTATACAAAATACTTCTCTATTTATAACAATCTAGCTCTGACTTTCCTATGGTCCGCAACCCATGGTTTTCAGACCCCTATTTTACCCTTTGACCCATTACAATGCATTCGGGGCTTTGACCCACCCCAAAACCCCTGCGCTATATTAAATATAATCAAAATTAACCAAAATGGACCAGTTTCGCATCTTGTTAGGGGACCCCGTCCAACATCCTCCCCATAAGAATTTTGGTAGGTCTTGATCAAGGAGCATTGTCTTAATACCTTCATCAATGGACCTATTCTTTCTTTCAACAATTCCATTTTATTTGTGATAGTAGGGAAGAATGAGCTCCCTCTTAATTCTTGCTTCCTTGCAATATTCAATTAGTTCCTTGGAAGTGTATTCCCCGCCATTGTCGAATATTAGAGTCTTTATCTTTCTTTTGGTGAGTTTTTCCACTTCATCTCGAAATTCCTTGAATTTATCGAATACTTCATCTTTATTTTTTAGAAGATAGATCCATGTCTTTCTAGAATGGTCATCTATGAAAATCATATAATAGAGATGACTTCCAAGAGATTTATCA
This sequence comes from Pinus albicaulis, assembly GCA_034641835.2. NCBI lineage: Eukaryota > Viridiplantae > Streptophyta > Pinopsida > Pinales > Pinaceae > Pinus > Pinus albicaulis. The sequence goes on along the minus strand of CM076569.1, from coordinate 815,307,673 downwards.
GACATGGGCCCACACACATCAAAGTGAATGAGGTCCAAGATTTCCTTTTCCCTAGATTCACTATTCGGAAATGGTTTTCTTGTATGTTTTCCTAGTGAGCACCCCTTGCACACACCTTCATGATCTTCCTTTATATTGGGGATTCTATTGACCAATTGACTAAGAGAGGGAATGAACATGTAGTGCAGATTTCCATATCTTCTATGCCATATTTCAATATGAATAATCTCCATATGAACCAATGCTTGAAGAGATGGTGTAATAACCCTATAAAAACTTCCTTCACGAACTCCAATGACTCTAGCTTTGTTAATGCTAGAATATTTTCCCCAAACCAATACTTTTCCATCAACAAAAGAAATTATTTCACCTTTATCTTCTAAACAAAATATAGAAAGTAAATTATTCTTCAAACCTGGAACATATAGTATGGTGTTGAGGTGAAGCTTTGATCGACTTTCTAATTCTAGCGAGGTTGATCCTAGTCCTTTCAAATCATATATTTTGTTGTCACCCAATTCCATTGCATGTGAGGATGGTTCTCTTGATAGTGTATGTAGTTATTTTCTTTCTCTATTCATGTGCCTTGATGCCTCATTATCAATGATCCATGCATTTTCATCATGGCGAGATCTTATAAGGGCAGCCAAAATTCCTTAACATTTGTCTTTAGTGAATAGATAATAAAATAGCTTCTTAATCCATCTCCTAATAGAGTTGACACCCATCCTTATGTATTCCATCAATGAGGGAGATTCCATGCCAACAGTGTGATCTTCAATTCTTCCTGACCTTAGCTCAAAAACCATGTTGAAGAATCAATGCAGATATATATTAGGTTTTGATTCTTCGATCTTGATAATTACTTGTGATTATGTTTCCTTCTTTACTATATTATCTTTCATCAAGAAATTACCATATTGTGTGTGTGTGAAGATAAAAAAACAAGAGACACAAGATATATGCACTATGCTAGGGAAAAACCCCCCTCGAGGTGAAAACCCAGTCAAGATAATTCTTCCTTTCAATAGTATTCTTTGAGACTCTTCACCCTAGACATGAGACAAACTTTCCCTCCACACCAAGTCAACCTTCCTGATCTTCGACCTAGCAGCAATAGCTTCCAGTCTTCTAGTAGCTTCGCATATTTGCAGCAAAAGTAACATCCAAACTACAGATACTTTGATCTTCCAAGAGAGACCATGAAACAAACATTTCCCTTCACAAAATTTTTGATTTTATCTTTCTCTTTCTCCTAGACCCACCTCACACTTCTTTTGTTTCCTTATTCAATTTCACACATTTTCCCTTGTTGTAGTGAATGAATGAGAAAATGAATTCGACCCCTTGCATTTATAGCCTTATGATGGGTTCGAATTCCTCCCTTTGAGGTCGACTTGATCTCCTTAAGGCTGACTTGATGTGGAGAGATACTATACCACTTTTGACTAAAAAACAAACCTAATTACATGATTCAAAAGCCCAAGGAGGATCAATATAAATCTGTAATGACTAACCTAGAAGTCCACAATTGGGACCTTATACTAAATATGACCCAAGAATGAAACCCATGCTTTAATAAGTCATTTAATAATAAAATAAATGTCAAAATGATAATATAAATTATTTTTATTTAATTCTTTTGCTGAGTACAATAAATATAAATTATTAAGATCGAACCTAGTTACAATATTCAACATGAGGGAGATACCTAACCCTATCACAATAGTGGTGGCATTGTCCTCTATTTGGGAATTCAATGCCATGGAAAATTCAAAGGCAAGGTCATCATCATACACCTTTAGAAACTCATAGAATCCTAGCCATTGGTGTCTTCTGAAAATGTTTCCCATGGGAGTATGTGTAATATTCCTAATTATATTTCAACTAGTTGGAATATTAATTTTTTCTTTTGATAATAAGATAGGAGAATAAGTGAAGAGAGAGCCATAAATCTCTTTAATAGGAATAAAACCACTTCTCATGTGAATGTCTATCATTGTATCAACTGAATAAGGCACCTTTAGGTATGAACAAGGGCTAAAGCATGTGGACTGGGTCAAAGTTGACCAAATCAACAGCGCTATCATGGAGGTAGTATTTTGGGCCTCCTAGAATCTGACGTAGAGAGGCCCATTTTATAATTTCCTTAGGAGGCCCATTTTAGACCTCTAAATTCCCCTAATGAGTTAATGGAGGATATCACAGTCATAGAGGAGGAGTGTATTCTTCAGAGTAGCTTCTTTAATGAATGGGACCTAGTGTGAGGAAGCTCACCAAGCATATGAGGAAGAGGATGGCAACCATAGAAGGCATTTTGATTATTGCTTATGTCTTTCTCTTTTATGACTTCTTGCATGCGTCAGCTATTTAGCGGAGTCTGCTGTGCTATTTAGCACAACAGTGTTCCGAGCAGAAATCCCACCCTCATCCTCGGGTGACTTCGAGTTCCTACTCAGGAGATGTCTATTGAGATGCATTTCCACCATCCGGCATCAGGCTAAGCTTCAGCCATCATCCACACCACAGTCTCCTTCAGGATTGTGTTGTTTTGCAGGGTTGTAGCAGTGGAGGATTGATAGATCCAGTTCTGAGCTTTTTTTCCAGTGGAGGGAGCAACCCTTCATCCGAGAGGCTAGAAAGGAGGGTTCTTGAGCATCATTTGGTCATATGGCATCAATCCAAGCTGCTGCCATTATTTACAATGCAGTATCATTCAGTAACTACGTTATTTTATTGGGCAGTTGCAGTAGAGGGCTTAGTGCCCCAGTTTGTGAGTTATATTTCTGGTGAGGGGAGCAACCCTTCATCCGGGAGATCTATTGGAGGAGTATCATCCATTTCTATATCAGGTCATCCACCTCCTATCATTTATCCAGTTGCATAGATTATTCATCCCTAAGGCTACACTTCATCATTTTTGTATTTTGTGTATTTTCGGAAACCCTTTCTGGGTTGTCTTGGAAATGTTCTTGGCAGCTTAGATATCTATTCCTAGAACTTATTGAGCTCTATATTTTTAGATCTATATATTTGTATTTTTCTAGCTGCAGTAGTACTCACTAGGACTGTGTTGTCTTGGTTTTCAGGCATTTTGAGTAGCAGCAACATTCCATTTTGGATGTATTTGATCATTGGTGGCTTGTCTTGCCTAGCTTGAGTGACTTGTTACTCAAGATATTGCACCTATTTTCTGTTGATATACATAATAAAATGGATCTATGATTTTCTCATGTTCAATGTATTGATATTCACTACATTTTTTGATTTTATGTTCAATATTGTTGCTTTTCCTGTTTTGGAATATTACAGTGGTATTAGAGCATAATCTTGGCTCAGCCTGTGAGACATCACATCTATGTCATCAAAATAAGAAGAAGCCTCTCACAAAAAGGAGAAGGTTTGATTATACAAAGAGACAAAGGAAAGACTCCAATGTTAGGATAAATGAATGGAAAGGAGTTTTCAAAGCTTCTTCTCCAAACTATGTGGGATATTACCAGAGAAATCAAGGAGATGAGGATGGAGAGACATAAAGAATCTCCTAAAGGGTTTGTACATGAAGAAATCTCTGAAATTCCACAACACTGGCATGAACAACTAGTAAGGCAGCAAGTTCCACAATGCTCCACCATGCCTACATTCCTAGAATTGGGAAATGAGGTAGGAGGAACACAAGAGGAGGATACTCATGGTGATTATCTCTTAGAATATGAGTATCAATATCAGAGATTCAAAGAGCATCTAAACTTCCAAGGATTCTGTTAGATCAAGGAAAAAAAATGACTCAATAATCACAATAGAGGTAGAGGGCACATGCGGAGAAATGATCTGCAACATGCTTTGGGTATATTCTTTCTGCCTGATTTTGATGGGTCACCAAAGTGCACGGACAAGGCTTGGGTAAAGAAATTATACACCTATTTCCAGTTGCACCAAGTTTCAGAGGTGGAGACCATTAAGGTAGTAGTGTTTCACCTAGAAGGTGAGGCTCATGATTGGTGGTTTCATGGTCTTTCTACATTGGGGCATGCAAATTTGACTGCATATGCAGGGTTCAATAGGAGGTTAGTGGCAATATTTGATCAAAGATATTCAGAAACACCCTTGGTTGAGCTAGCCAAGCTCAAGTAGTCAGAGCCTTTGCATGAGTTGGCAGGATCCACTAGACCAACTACGCTCCATGATTCTATTGAGAGGGTTAGAGACTTGCAAAATACTTTTCCAAGGGCAGGAGAGCCCCCTTCAACAAGAGATCTCTTCTCAAGAGGAAGTTATAAATATTCCTCCCTCAAGGGAGGACCAAGATAAATGATCTGTTAGTGATGATTGGGTATTCTCCAATAATGATGAGGAAGAAGAGGAATATTTGGAAGGAGATACCATAGTTGTAGCAGCAGAAGGAGATACACCACCACCTAGAGATATAAATGGAGCAATTTTTCCAACTAGAGGAGCCCTTACATCCTTGCAGGGAGTTCCAAAGAATCTAACATGGGGAGACCAAGGCACAGTACAAGAACAACACGTGTTAGTATTGATAGACAGTGGGACTATAAAAAATCATATTGATGCCCAAATAATGTAGAGGGGAGACATAACCACCAGTGATTTTGAAGGATTCTCAGTTGTGGTTCTGGAGACTAAGCAGTGGGGGAAGTGTGTTCCGGCATTGACTATAATTTCGAGGACATACACCCTGATATATAACTTCTCTATATTCAATACTCCTAACACCAATGTGTTATTGGGTGTGCAATGTTTGATTACATTGGGAAAGGTCACCTCAGATTGGGAGGCTTTGCAGTGGGAAGATAAGAAAAGTGGACAACATTAGGTGATTAGCGGGATGCACACCTATCAATTCGAGGAGGTCTCTGCACATAAGATGGAGACTGAATTTCATAGTAGAACCAGGGAAAAATTAGCTTACTCAGATATACAGTCTACTCTAGACCTTGATGTTTGATTACATGGAGGCATTCCACTAGGAAGGCCCCGGGACTAGAAGATGATCAAAGAGTTCTCACAGCAAGTTGCTCCATTCATATATTTTTATGAGGAGGGAACCTTGGGTGAAACTAGCACAGTGTAGAGGGCCTTTAATGGGTTCAAGGTGGAGAAGATTATTTGTTTGGCATCGATGTTATCAACTTTCACTGAGCCTCTTTCATTGAAACGTCATGTTTTTGAAATGGAGGATGGAACAGTCATGGTGAAAAGGGGCTACTCCATAGCCTCTGAGAGTCAAAAGATACTTCCACATAGGAAGGAGTATTCCATATATGGAAGAGGGTTTTTGGTATTCACACATGCTTTGGCCAAATTTGGGAAGTTTTGGATGGGCAGTGGCTTTGTCTTCCAAAAACTTCAACCTTTTCCTAAGCTTCAGCAGCTATAAGGGAGGCAGCAAAAAGAAGACAGAAGTATTCTGGCATGTGGCTTTGGCATTAAGAATTTCAAAGAGAGAATCTTTGAGATGATAGGTACCTTATCACAAAAGTTAGCAGCACTATCATCGAGGAGTATAGATCCATATTGGGAGTCCCAACTATTGGTGGAGTATTCCAAAGATCATTTCACATGTGAGGTGTTGGATGGGAAAGTATAAGATGAGAGGTATAGAGTGGTGGATGGAATCATGTATTACCAGGGTAAGATCTTCTTGAATAGAGATTCAAAGCTCAAGAAGGAGGTTCTACATGCAGCACATGATTCATTCCTTCTCGGTCACCAAGGTCTCATGGATAATATCATACCATTATGGAGAGATTCTCATGGGAGGGCCTCAAGAAGGATGTGCTTCAGCATGTTAGGAGATGTGTAGATTGTTGGAAGTATGAGGAAGGGAACAACCATCCTGCAAGGTTGTTATAGCCACTTACTTTTCCACGAGAAAGATGGGAGAGCTCATCTATGGACATCATCACCAGCCCACCAACTATACATGGTAAGATTTGTGTATTTTTACTAATTTATCATCTAACAAAGCATTTGCATTCTCTTTTCATTTATATATAGTGGATTTCTCCATAAGAGGGCAAGCCTCTCTTTGGGTTTCATTGTCTTTTTAATACCAAATTCAGCATTGGAGATATCCATTTCTTGTTTGGTTTGGGGCAAGTATTGTTCTATTTTGGGTATGCTCAGTTGACACCCAATTCCATTTACTACTTCCAAGTAGATGAGCAGACAGGAACAACTAGCAAGTGGTTGAGAAACAACTTTCCACATTATGTTCAGGGGAATCAAGAAGACAAATTGCGTTGGTTCCAGTTGGGGAACTACTATCACCATCCGAAATTTCACACAACACTTCATATAATTCTCCTTTGGATTCCATATTGTGATGATGTACTGTTCACTATATGTGGAATGGCTTGGGCAAGCAAGGTTTCTAGAGCCAAAGAGTGGATCCTTGAGAGTCCAGATGCCTTATGGCCTCTTGAGGACAACATTACTGTAGCCCAAGATCAACAACAGTTCTACACAATTGATAGATGGGGAGAGAGACAGCATGGGGTGGACAATTTGTTCTATCATGTTTAGTCATACAACCCATCTACATTGCAGGAGCAGGAGATGGAGGAGTTTTTCTATGAGCTACCTAGGGTGATCCATATTTTTTGGATGATAGCATGGGGATTAGAGCTTCTCATTGGGGTTAAGGCCCCCAACATTTTTCATCTCTCATGCCCCATTAAAGAACATGTATTTTTCCCCATGGATCTCCCACGTCTTCATGATGACAGCCAATTGTTTTTATCACCAAAGGCTAACTTGCACACTTAGGAGGAGCAACTAGGGGACAGATTGTGGAGTAGATTATCAGATGAGGATGCTACAGGGGAAGGAGAGGAGATTTTTCAGTATCCATCCTTGCAGTTTCTTGAGGATAAGAAAAATTTTGGAAGGGGGGGACTATAATATTCCTAATTATATTTCAGCTAGTTGGAATATTAATTTTTCCTTTTGATAATAAGATAGGTGAATAAGTGGGTAGAGAGACCCATAAATCTCTTTAGTAGGAATAAAACCACTTCTCATGTGAATGTGGATAATTGTATCAGCTGAATAAATCACCTTTAGGTGTGAACAGGGGCTAAAGCATGTGGATTGGGTCAAATTTGACCAAATCAACAATGTTGTCATGGAGGTAGTGGAGATTTAATGGAGGACAGTGCAGTCATAGAGGAGGAGTGTATGCATGAGAGTAGCTTATTTAATGAGTGGGACCCAGGGTGAGGAAGCTCAACAAGCATATAAGGAAGAGGATGGAATCCATAGAAGGAATTATGATTATTGTTTATGTCTTGGTATTTTATGACTTCTTGAATGATTCAGTTGTTTAGCAGAGTCTGTTGTGCTGTTTAGTACAAGGGTGTTTCCGAGCGGAAATACCACCCTCATCCTCGAGGGACTTTGAGTGCCCACTCAGGAGAGGTCTATTGAGCTGCATTTCCACCATCCGGCATCAGGCCAAGCTTCAACCATCATCCATAGCGTAGTCTCCTTTAGGATTGTGTTGTTTTGCAAGGTTATAGTAGTGGAGGATTGATGGATCCAGTTCTAAGCTTTTTTTCCAGAGAAGGGAGCAGCCCTTCATCCGGGAGGCTATCAAGGAGGGTCCTTGAGCATCATTTGGTAATATGGCATCAGGCCAACCTATTTACATCATCTACAACATAGTCTCCTTTAGGAACTACATTATTTTATTGGGCAATTGTAGTAGAGGGCTTAGTGCCCTAGTTTATGAGTTAGATTTCCGGTGAGGGGAGCAGCCCTTCATCCAAGAGATCTATTGGAGGAGTATCAACCATTGATATATCATATCAGCCACCTCCTATCATTTATATAGTTGTAGATATTATTCATCCCTAGGGCTGCACTTCATCATTTTTGTATTTTGTGTATTTCCGAAAACCCTTTCTGGGTTGTCTTGGAAATGTGCTTAGGAGATTAGATCTCTATTCCTGAAAATTCTTGAGTTCTATATATATATATATATATATATATATATATATATATATATATATATATATATATATTTATATTTATATTTATATGTTTCCAGCTGCAGTAGTACTCACTGGGACTGCGTTGTCTTGGTTCTCCTACATTTTGAGTAGCAGAAACATTCCATTTTGGGTGTATTTGATCATTGGTGGCTTGTCTTTCCTAGCTTGAGTGACTTGTTCCTCAAGATATTGTACATATTTTTTGCTAATATACATAATAAAATGGATCTATGGTTTTCTCATGTTTAATGTATTGATATTCACTGCATTTTTCTCGTTTATGTTCAATATTGTTGCTTTTCCTATTTTGGAATATTACAGTATGTAGGTGGATTATTTTAGTGTCTGAGGGTTCCCTCCTATTGAATCCTCTCCCCAACTCTTCAGTTGTATCTCCTTAGTGCCAATAAAGTGAGGGAGAGGTTTTTTTCTTTTATGGCTTCAGTGGTAAGAAAATGTTTTAATTTTTTTCATCAATGAGTGCAAATGGTGCTTGTATCCTTTGTCACAAAATATCCTCTTCTCCAACCACTATAATTCAGGAAAAGACCTCCTATTTTCACAATTAAACTACCACAAGCTATAGAATCTGAGTAGAATTTGCATGAAACTTGGATGTAAGGATTAGGAATATGGTGAGACTTACTTCTAGCTATGTAGCCCTAGATGTATATGGTGATTTGAAGACCAAGTTGAACCGTTGTGGCCCATTTTCACCTTCTCCTTCCACCTATAGCAGTCTCTCATCCCTCCTATAGAAATATTAGGCCTTCTTGTAGCTCCCTCCTGTTCAAATTCTAGAGTGGGGTTTGAAACTCCTTGGTGGCACCAAATCTTGTCCTTCTCTCTAACTTTTTTCAAAATGAGAAAATGCACAAAATAAATCGAGACCGAGTACATAATATTCCATTTTTTTGTGTGGGATTGGAGTGCGGTGGTGACATGTCAATCACATGGGGTTTCATATTTTGTATTGTTTTCCCTACTCAGATAAATTATTCCTCCTTCCCTCATAATCACCACCCACTATTAGTGATTATAACTCATTCGATGTCACATCTCCATGTTTCATGAGTGGAAAATATTACATTCGTTCACTAGCCAAGGGTGGCTAAGGTAACTACCCACCTCTAGCTTATTAAAACATTCATTCTTGACATTCACACATTTTAGTTAGTTAGAAATAGGGAGGAGGTAAGGATTTTCCATACCTGAGGATCAAACTGCTGCAATGGTTGGCATGCTAGAGTTGGACCATATCATCGACACCAAGGGAGTTAACTCTCTGACCTATCTCCTCTGCCTATCTTCATTTTTTTTATGATGCTTTGATTGTGTGTTTTTTTTTGTGCACACAGGTACCTCTTCTAAATCCAAGTTGTTGCTGGTGGTGGAAAAATATCCCTGAGGGTGACATATCTTCTTCATAGTTGCAAGCAAGTGTTCATTCCCCATTCTGATGAAAGAAAAACAATATCAGTGGTCTTTGCCGTGATTACATAGGCTACTACAGGAGGATAGTTTTTCTTCTTGTAGCATCTTTATTATTTCCCTTTTGAGTCTTCAGTCTGCATGAGGGTGATGAGGGAGATGATGACATGCCTTAGGATAGTGTTAGGGTAATGAAGGAGTAGTGTAGAAATTTGTAGGAAAAAATGATGGCTTTTGTGTTTATTTTTATTTTTTTTAAACAAGTAGGACATAGTGGAGAATTTGAGAATTTGTTTTGTGAAATAGAGTGGATGGGTGATGGAAAATAATTGGAGGACCTTATTCAGCTTTTCTTAGAGCCATGATGTCCTTTTTGGATTTCCTTCTCCTATGATATCCTTCCTGTATAATTACAGGCTCCTCTGGTAACACTACAAGACTTCCTGTATCACTATAGGTCCTTCCTGTAGCATCACAAAGAGGAGGTGAAATTTGATTTTTATGCTGATGGGATGGTGGAGAGAGATGGTCGCATGAGTGAATAGATGGATATGAGGTGGATGGATATAATAATGGATGATATCTTGCAAATTGTGGGCTTGTAGCCATGAAATCTTCCACTGTGTATAATATTGCAAAATAAAAATAAAAGTCAACATGCATGGTATTGGTTCCTTCCTTGTGTTTTTCCTTTCTTTTTCCTTTTTCTCTTTTTTTTTTTGAGACAATAAGGCTGCCTCTAAGGAGGTTTTCAACCTACATGACTGCCCTAGGTGCCTTAGAGGAGGTTTTCGCCTAGGGATCTTTATTATTTTACTTTTCTCTTTTTGTTTATTTTCGCTCTTGGGTTGCCTCGGAGAGGTTTTCAACCCTGGAGTTGGCCTCATATGCCTCATAGAGGTTTTCATCTAGGAATCTTTATTTTTTGTTTTTTAAAACTTCTAGGGGTGTTCTGGACTAGAAGCCATGAAACTCCCAATCACATTGACTTCTCTACTAATGGTATTGATAAATTCTGCCTTGGACAGAGGTATTTTGTATAGCTTCAACCTATAATCATTGACAAGCAAGGGGATCCCTTACTCATCAATGGTTCTGATATGGAAAACTCCATTGTCATGACATTTTTCCACTAAGTATGGGCCCAAATATCTTTTCATTTGTTTCCCTTTAAAATATTTGAACCTAGAATCATATAACAAGGCCCAATACCATTCCTGAAAACTCTTTTATTTGATATGTTTGTCATGCCAGGCCTTCCTTTGCAATTGTATAACCTCAGTGTGGATGAGAGCCTACATTATGAACTCATCCAAGTCATTTAGTTGGAGAAACCTTTCTTGTTATGCTCTTTTTATGTCTAAGTCCAATTAGGCTGCCATTCTCAAATTTTTATATTCAAACTAAATAGACAACATAGCTTTCTTCGCATAAACTAAATCATATGGAGCAAATCCAGTGGTTTTCTACTAAATGGTGTTATAGGCCCAAGTGGCCTCCACTAATATGTCTTCCAAATCTCTCCTGTTGTTGCTAACAACCTTGGTGAGGATGGTCTCCAATGCCCTATTTGTGACCTCTACTTACCCATTTTATTGAGGGTGATAGGAAGTAGATGTTCTATGCTTGATATTGTGCTCCATCAGGATATTGTCAATCAAATGTGATGTAAATTGAGCTCCCTGATCGGTGATTATCTCCCTTGGATACCCAAATTTGTAGAAAATATTTTCCCTTAAAAACTCAGCCACTTTTTGCTTCGTTTTTGCTTTTACATCCTTTGTCTCAACCCACTTTGTCAAATAGTCGGTGCACACAATAATTTATTTCCTATGTCCTAATGGTGGATCAATTGGCTCAATGAATTCCATGCCCCACTTGTCAAATGGCTCTAAGGTCACTTAAGGTTGTAAAGGCATCTCATCTTTGAGTGTGGATTTCCCCATCCTTTGGAACTTATTACATCTGTCGGTATACCTTCTTTCATCTCGATGGAGAGTGAGCCAATAGTAGCCAGCTTGTAGAGCTTTAAAATTTGTCCTCTTAGCAGCAAAATGACCCTCATAGGGCCCATCATGGCATGATGATAGGATTTCAAATAATTCCTCTTCCCTTACACATCTCCTCAAAATATGATCTGGTCCAATTTTGAAAAGGTTTCCCCCAATCCAAGTTAAAGGCGTTCATTTCCTCACAATTCTGCTCTTCTCCCTGGATGAAAGATTTGGAGGAAACCTCCCATAAACCGGGTAGTTTTCTATGTCAGCAAACTAGGGAGAGAGAACCAATATAGAAAATAGGTTCTCATATATAAGTTGATCATCAACCATCTCTTCATTACCTGCAGGAAGTGTAAGTCTAGACAAAAAATATGCAACTACATATTCTTTTCCTAGCTTGTTAATGATAGTCCAATCAAATTTTTGTTATATTAATAACCATCTAATTGTTCTATAATTCACATCGGGATTATTCATCAAATACTTAATATATGCATGATCAGTATGCACAAAATTTTGGTACTCAGTGATATAGTGTTTAAATTTGTTCAAGTAGTGTACAACAGCTAAGAGTTCTTTTATGAGTGACATTGTAGCCCAATTCAGCCTTAGACAGAATTTTTACTAATGAAATAAATGGCATAGGGAATCTTATCATATACTTTTCCCAAGATTTTCCCAACAATTTTGTGTGATGCATCGGTATGGATATGGAAAGACAGAGCCCAATTGGGACTCCTAAGTATGGGTCCAGTGTTCAATTTTTCTTTTAATGTTTCAAGGACCTCTTGGTAGCTACTTGTACAACAGAAATCTGAATCCTTGGACAGTAATCCAAAAAATGGTGAAGAAAATTTACTAAAATGTTGAAGATTGCAACAAGAAATAGTGAAGGAGGCATCCTGAAACATCATTCCTGATCCTAGTTGGAAAGTGATCACCAAAACTATGTGGGGGCCACACAGGTGATTTTTGTGGCAAAGTCTATTTTTAGACTATGTCTATTTTTAGACTATGTCTATTTTTAGACATATGGATCATGTTCTATAATTTGCGGGATGCTATTTGTGGATGGTTGGTCAAGTTGGAAAAATAGATGGATTTCTATTTTTAGACATATTGGGCAGAATATATTTTTAGATTGCTAGTCTAAAAATAGATATGTCGAATATTATTAGCTCTTAATAATATTTGGACTCTAAACATTATCTTACTCTCTTGGAGCACTTTAGTTAAGTGCACAAACATGTGGCACAGATTACGTAAGGAATTACGCTATTCCTAAGGGTTATGTGGAGCTATTGCATGGATACTTCAGCTAGAACTCATGTGATAGAGTTTGGTGGAGTTGATTGAGGAAGTTAATGGAGTTGTGTTCAGTTTAACTAATCTAAACATAGTTGAGCTATTTGTATCTAGTTTAACTGATTGATAAAATTAGTGAGAGTGCTGTGAATTAATTATTAATTAATTCACTAATTATAAACTCATTAATCAACTAAATAATACATCAATTAACTTCAGTGCATGGACAGTTTCAGTGGAGACCAGTGCAAAAATAGGTGAAAGGGTAAGTGTGACTATCAGTTGTGACTATAAGTGATGCATGGTTTGCATCCAACACTTAGTAGAGATTCCTATAAATACTGCGTGAGAAAGGCTGGGGTAATTAATTCTCATCAAGAGGCATTCTTCAGCAGGGATTGCACAGTAGAGGTAGGCTAAGGGCTGGCAAAGATTGGTGCATGGGATTTGCAAGATTGGGCCTGATTAGTGTGTAGCAAGTGGAGATTATACTAAGAGCTTGTGAGGAGCTTTGTATAATGATTGTTACATGATCTCTATGACATATATAATATACAGATAGTTGGAGGTTTTCAGCTTTAAGCTTTCCCATGAAATACTGTGTTCATATGTGTGAATTTTTATGGTTTTAATGTGTGCATGCAATTGATTTTATTTCCGCATATAATGATCAATGGTAGAAGAGATTTTGTATTGTGCATGAAGATAAAATAGTGTGTGATCAGGAGAATCTTGGTGAATAATATATCACTTATTCAAATTTCTACATAAAATATTTGATAAACCCTCTATAATAACCAACTAAGCCCATGAAACTTTTAACATCTCTCTGCTTCTAAGAGGTAGGGACCCTTTTTAGGATAACAATATTGATTGGGCCCACCTGCATTTCTTCCTGAGATATGGAGTGGTCAAGGAAAATCCCTACCTTCATTAAGAGTTCACATTTCTTATGGCTCAATGAGAGATTCATTTCAATAAATTTCCTCAGGAATTTACCCAGATTAGAGAGGGCTTCCCGGAAATCACGTCCATAAGGAGTGAAATCATCCATGTAGATCTCCACATATTCATGGACAAGTTCAACAAAGATACTCAAAACTACTCTTTGAAAAGTGGCAGGGGCATTGCATAGGCTGAATGGGAGGACTCTATAAGAAAAGGTACCCCAAGGACATGTAAATGTAATTTTGTCTTGGTATTTAGGGATGATATTGATTTGATTATAACCACTAAATCCATCTAGGAAAGATAAGAACTTATTCCTTTCAAGACCATCCAGGACTGATTCAATGAAGGGAAAAGGGAAATGGTATTTCTTTGTGGCCTTGTTTAGTTCTTTGTAATCAACACAAATCCTCCACTTCCCATTCTTCTTTGGGACTAATACTAGATCTGAAACCCATTCACTATCTGAGATGGGGTATCTGAACCCTGCATCCAGCAGCTTTTTTAATTCTTCCTTCACTATGTCCTTAAGAGTTGGGTTCCTTCTCCTTTGGGGTTTGCACACAGACTTGCATCCTTCTATGATGTAAATATGGTGAGTACAAACTGAGGGATGTACCCCTTTCATTTATTTATAGTCCCAAGAAAAATTATCTAAATGTTCTCTCACTATCTTGCACAATTGTTCTTCTTGTTTGGCCGAGAGAGAGGGATTTATCTTTAAGGTTTAGGATGGGACAAACTCTACAATTTTGACATGTTCAAGAATTGAGTCAACCGATTATAACTCAATCCAAGGACTGCTTCCAAATTATCTCACAAGTTAATCAAGTGGAATGGTATTAGGGAGTTGGTTCTGAAGGATATGGTCAATGAGGTCACCTTCATCAAGTTTCCCCCTCCTATAACAACATCTAGGGTACAGATTGGGTATGGTGTTATATGATGCACTTCATCTTCTTCCTCATCATCTAACCACAAAGGTAAATCATGTTCAATAGAAGGTTGAGCAGGAGGATAGAATATCATTTTCTTTGATAAGGGTCCATTTTTTATGGCCATGTTCCTAGCCCTACAACTAATGTTGGCATCAACAGTGGCCAACCAAGGTCTTCATAGGATAAGAGGGTAACCATTGAACTTAGTTTTGGGCTAGAGAACCAGGAAATTAGTAGGATACTCCCAAGAGTCGATGGAGACCATGACATCCTCAAAAAATCCCTCAGGAGCTATTGTGGATTTGTTTGCAAGTTGCAACATTGTGGTGGTTTTCCTCAAATCCCCTTGGAGATTTATATTTAGTCCTCCACTGAGTCCATGTAGGATTCGAGTTAGTCCTCCACCGAGTCCGCACTTTGACTCCTATTCTGGTTCATTGGGTTCCCCTTCTAATTCCGCCCCCAGTTCTCCCCCTGTCACCATCACCATGTTTGGTTCAGGACCTAACACTGGTGGTAGCCCCAGCCCTAATGCTGGGAATACTACTAGTGGGACCGCAACAAGAACTATCCCAGCTGCTCCCTTGCTCCCCTATATGGCAGGCCTCAGCCTTCCCGTTTTTAACCAGTTGATCAATGACCCTATACGCCATGAGGTTTTTTGGCCTACTATGCCAAACAAGCTCCCTTCCGACATCCCCAAGTTTGAATTTCTTGCTAGAGAAGATCCTACAAATCATGTTCGATCTTTCCACATGTGGTGTTTTTCTAACTCCATTACCGATGACTATGTCCATCTTCAATTGTTTCAACGTACGCTTACTAGCGAAGCTTCTAAGTGGTATGTTGATTAGGCCTCATCTTCTCATACCACCTTTGCGACTCTTGCCCGAGATTTTTTCTCTTATTTTCAGCTTCCCCTTTGTTATGACACTAGTACCGAACTTTTGACTTCTTTTCTCCAATCGTCTGCAACCTGCCTATCCAATCATGTCCAGGAATGGTGGAGAAGAAAGAGCCTATGTCTAGCCCCTGCCTTCAAATACCGTGTCTACATGGACTAGTTCCTTAGATCCCTTTTTCCTGCTATAGGAAAAGATGTCGCATTGCATTTCCCTCAAACAGGGAAAATTTTAATGATGGAAAATTATCTTGAAATTTAAAAAATTGGCGAATCTCACTAGTCCCTGATATGCAAACTATAAATGTTTATTGATGTATTTGTAAAAAAATTCAAATTTATAATGATATTATTTATACTCTCTATATAATGTTGGCAATTTTTAATGTAAAATAATTTTATATTATAAAATTTGGGCGAATCATTTTTATAAAAAAATGGAAATTGGCGAATCTTTTTTTTGGAAAAACTATAGAAAATTAGCCCACCTGCGAATATTAGCCCCTAAAATTTTCCATGCCCTCAAACCGAAGAAACTGCTCTCCAGATTGCGTTAAAATATGAATTGATCTACACTCATTCTGGTTATGTTTATACCATTATGCCTGATCTTCCTAGACCCGGTGGTGCCAATGCACCGGGGGCGTCTCATTCTGCCAATGGTATCATTGGAGCTCTTTCTCATCCATACACTCAGCCTCCCATGGGATATGGTTTCCCTCAGGGAGGGGCCAGCACCTCCAGCTCTTTTACCCCTCCTGATAGCATGTATCTAGGATACATCATGTCTCCTCCTTTTGCCGAACCTATTTACCAAAATGTTACCCAACCTCCTTATTATCAGTATCTGCATCCTGGTGCTCCAGCTCCTAAAGCATTAGAACCTCTACCTCCCTTTCCTTCTCAACCCCCGCAACAGAAGTCATCGCCCCCTCAGGGGCGAGTGTATGCACAACAGGGCGCGACTAATCCTCCTCCCTCCAAAAATAAGAGGAAAGGCACTCAAAATCAATCTGCCCCTGGTAATCCTAAACCTAATCCATAAGGTAATTCTCCTAACACTGTTAACCAACAACAAGGCACTCAGCCCAAGCAAGACAGACTTTTTCGCATGAATAAGCCTTGTTCAGGTTGCGGTGTTTATGTTCATTACACTCACAATTTTCCTCTTTTACCACAAATGCAGCAGATGTGGGAGACTCAAGCAGCATCATGAGGATAGCAAGCCTCCCTTCCATCCCTCCCAATGCTGCACCTAGTCAGCCGGCTGTGTTTACTAATCCTTTCCCCCAGTAAGGATTTGTGGCTACCCAACCACCTGAAGGTGAGGCGGCCACTCAACCTCCTCCATCTGGTACCTCTGATTACTAGATTCTCATGATGAACTCTGACCAACCTATAACCGTTGACCTCAACCTTCAGACTCGGTCCCGTCAATACAACAAGCCTCCCGCTACGTCTACCCCCGACCTCCCTTCTTCAAGTTCTACAGAGCCTCTTTCGATAACTAACGGTCCTTTGCAGATCCCTCATCCTAAGGAAGAGGTTAATACCAAGATCCCTAAGGGACCACTACGCCAAAATGCTACTTTTGGAAAAGCTTCCCATTCGTATAGTATAGTAGATGATTTGGCGCAATAACCTGTTGCCATCTCAATGCTGGAACTCCTCTAGTTGTGCCCTTCACAACAAAAATCTCTACTATCTGCCATGGATGTTGTAGATCCTTGAGATGATCGATTTATCATCTTCAATGTTGACCAGTTAGAACATCCTCCTCTTCCTGCTTCCGTCGCCTTCCAAATCCTAGTGAAGATCCAGAACACCAACGTTTCCAGTTGTATCATTGATGAGGGGGCATCCACCTGTGTGATGTCTACTTTGGTTTGGAAGCAACTCGAATCACCTAAATTGGCCCCTTCCACGATCACTCTTCGAGCATGGGATGGCCAGGCTTCCCAGCCCATTTTCTTGTTCCGCAATTGTCCTATTAATCTTGCAGGCAAGACTCTTTGCGTTGACGTAGAAGTCATTGATGCCCCCTTAGATTAAAAAATTCTATTGGGTCGTAGCTACACCTACGCGATGTCTGTTGTACCATCTGTATTTCACCGCAATATTTCCTTTCCCCATAATGGAAAGATAGTCACCATTGACTAGTTTACATATTACGAATCGCAGTCTCAGACCCCCCCTGATTCCATCATCTCTTCGGTGGCAAATAAGAAAACCATCGATCCATTGACCAGTGTCTCACCCAGAGTCTACAAAGACTCCTCTTTACTTATTACATTCCCTATTCTCCCTCCTCATGTCTCTGATCCCAGCTCATCGAATGTTTGCATGATGCAATCGTCTCGGGTTTCCCTCAAGCGGCCCACTTCGTCTAGTCAGTAGCCTCACCCTTCGCAGCCTACTTCTAGCCCTTCGATTCAGCCTTTCATACCCCCTCCTCCTGGCCCTTCACTTATAGCTGGTATCCATGAGCCTCTCTACCATCTTGGAACGGTTACTCCAGGCCTTAATCATCTTGGAGCTATCCCGCCTGGCCATTACCCCTCCGGTTAGATATTGTTCCTAGCTCCCCCTCCTGGAGTGTTCTCGGTACCTGTCATGGATACCTTATCCCTTCCTAACCTAACCCTGGGGATTCCCGTCTGGTACCTCGATCCCCCAACCACTACCCCACCTGGTCAACCCAAACCTTATCTTGCTTTGACCCCAGTTAAACCGGTCCCCATGACCCCCCCCCCTCACTGCTACCATGCCTCAACCACCTCAACATGAACCTTCTCTTGTTGTGATAGCTTTGGGTAAAGGGGGAAAATCTCGCAAGAAGGCACATAAAGACAAGGGCTCCCCGACAAACCCTGCTCCTCCTCAGCCTCTAAAGTGTACACCTTTGTGTGCTTTGGGTGAATTTTTTGGTCATGCCACCCATAATTGTCCTGAATTGCCTCGTCTCAAGCCCATGGTTAATGTCATGTTCCCTGAGTCTATGGTCCCTGAAGCCTCTAAGTCTTCCTCGACTATAGCCAGGAACCCCAAGACTATTCACACCAACCACCATTGTGCTCTGTGTGATCTTCATGGCCATTATACCCACCTCTGTTCCTGCCTCGAGGACTTCCGCACCTCTCTAGCGGCAATCCACAAATTCGAGGCAAAGCTTAATGAGCCCACCGCTCCCTTATTTTCGCATTTTGCTTCAGCAGAACTAGAGGACACATCCACTCCCATAGAAATTCCCCCCTCCGGATGTCGAAATGACAGAGTCTTTGACCACTATCCACTACCTGTCATCATCTATGAGATCCTCAGTGGAAGACCCCCATGGGCCTTCCCCTTCTGTTTCGCTTGACCTCCCTTCGGCGATCACCTTGGGCTCAACATCGGTGGATCCTTCATCTACTTGTTCTTTCGCCACCCTCCATGACGATGCGCATGTGAACCTCTCTTCTCATGATGATGATTCAGGTAGCTTCGCCATGACAGGTGGTCTTTCTTCCACCAGTCACCCCATCTTCTTTTACAATGATGACATTATGGAAGTATTCACCACCCCTGACTTTATCTCTCCCCCCTTACATCAAAGTTTTGCATTCTAACCACATACACCTTGTGGCCATTACATTGACACCCAATGTTTGGGTAAGGGGGCACCCATATTTGAGAGACCAGGAGAAGCAATTCTCCACAACTCTCCTAGTGTATCTGGTCGTGTCGACTCTAGTACCCTTATTCTTCCTGTAGAAATTTGAATAACTGATATATTATTCACCGAGATTCTCCTAATCACAGACTATTTGACTTCATGCACAATACAAAATCTCTTCTACCATTGATCATTACATGCGGAAATAAAATCAATTGCATGCACACATTAAAGCCATAAAAATTCACACATATGAACACAGTATGTAATGGGAAAGCTTAAAGCTAAAAACCCCCAACTATCTGCATATTATATATTTCATAGAGATCATGTAACAATCATTGTACAAATATCCTCACAAGCTCTCAGTACAATCTCCAATTGCTACACACTAATCAAGCTAGATCTAGCAAAACACATGCTCCAATCTATGCCACTTGATAGCCTGCCTCTACTGTGCAATACCTGCTGAAGAATGCCTCTTGATGAGTTATAAATTACCCCAGCCTTGCTCACGCATTCTTTATAGGCATATCTACTGAGTGTTGGATGCAAACCATGCATCACTTATTGTCACAACTGATAGTCATACTTGCCCTTTCACCTATCTCTGCACTGGTCTCCACTGAAACTATCCATGCACTGAAGTTAACTGATGTATTCTTTAGTTGATTAATGAGTTTATAATTAGTGAATTAACTAATAATTAATTCACACCACTCTCACTAATTGTATCAATCAGTTAAACTAGATACACATAGCTCAACTATGTCTAGATTAGTTAAACTGAACACAACTCCATTAACTTCCTCAATCAACTCCACCAAACTCTGTCACATGAGTTCTAACTGAAGTATCCATGCAATAGCTCCATTTAACCCTCAGGAATAGTTTAATTCCTTCTATCAGCTCCTGTGTCACATCTGTGCACTTAACTGAAGTGCTCCAAGAGAATAAGATAATGTTTATAGTCCAAACATTATTAAGAGCTAATAATATTCGACATATCTATTTTTAGACTGGCAATCTAAAAATAGATTCCACCCAATATGTCTAAAAATATAAATCCATCTATTTTTCCAACTTGACCAACCATCCACAAATAGCATCCTGCAACTCATAGAATATGATCGACATGTCTAAAAATAGAATTTGCGACAAAAATCACCTGTGTGGCCCCCACCTAGTTTTGGTGATCACTTTCCAACTAGGATCAGGAATGATGTTTCAGGATGCCTCCTTCACTTTTTCTTGTTGCAATCTTCAACGCTCCCTCTCAACAAGAAAGGACTGTGTTTGCATGCGACATGCAACTCCATGCATTCGCCCTGCAACCTTCACAAGCGCCATGCAACTCCATGCATCTGCTCTGCAACTCCTCTGAAACTGAATAGGCTTCAAACAACTCAATCAATCTGATGCATCTATCATCAAAGTCTTCAACTTCTGCTAGTACCAACTGCACATGTCATCAGGAACCACTGCGTTGTTGAACTCTTGCACCCATGCACTCTTGCACTTGTTGTCAACTCTGATCCACGCTCCAGTATCTGACACTGTCACTTTGATTTTCCTGCATCAATCCAACTAATCATGCTGCTGCTACACTGTGGGCACCTCATAGCCATGTTCAATTCATGAGATCCACACCATCTCATGAATCCTGCCCAGAAATATCCTCTTGGGATTAATCATGCATGTCGCCCCACCTCTCACCTGGTGGTATAGCTGCATGCACTCCCTCTGCCCATCTGGCACGAAATTTCTCTGCATGAGTGGTTTCTTCCACTCCATGATCCTCATCTTGTGGCTGTTCCACAACCCGAGGTTCACTCTTACCTGCATGCAAAACTTGCTCCCTCTCAAGCATCAATTGCATGTCTTTATTGCACTTCCCAACAGTAGGAAGCTCCGTAGACATCCCATCTACTTCAAGTATGTAGAGTTTATTTGCTCGAATCCCAAACTTCTTGACTTGTCCTTCCTCATCCACACTAACTCCTACACTCTGAAGCTCATCCCTGCAGAGGACAAACTTTTTCAAGTATACCGGAATAGTGTCATTCTTCTCCATTTTTATTTTCCTGAGTTTATCCTAAAACTCAACCGCTTCAATGTTCTGCAATTGCTCCAATGATCAATATCGCTCTGATACCATGTAGAAATTTGAATAACTGATATGTTATCCACCGAGATTATCCTGATCACACACTATTTGACTTCATGCACAATACAGAATCTCTTCTACCATTGATCATTACATGCGAAAATAAAATCAATTGCATGCACACATTAAAGCCATAAAAATTCACACATATGAACACA
Organism: Pinus albicaulis; assembly: GCA_034641835.2. Lineage (NCBI taxonomy): Eukaryota > Viridiplantae > Streptophyta > Pinopsida > Pinales > Pinaceae > Pinus > Pinus albicaulis. The sequence continues at coordinate 815,286,152 of CM076569.1, read as the reverse complement.
ATATGTAATGGGAAAGCTTAAAGCTAAAAACCCCCAACTATTTTTATATTATATATATGTCATAGAGATCATGTAACAATCATTGTACAAAGCTCCTCACAATCTCTCAGTACAATCTCCAATTGCTACACACTAATCAAGCTAGATCTAGCAAAACACATGCTCCAATCTCTACCACTTGATAGCCTGCCTCTACTGCGCAATCCCTGCTGAAGAATGCCTCTTGATGAGTTCTAAATTACCCCAGAATTTCTCATGCAGTCTTTATAGGCATCTCTACTGAGTTTTGGATGCAAACCATGCATCACTTATTGTCACAACCGATAGTCATACTTGCCCTTTCACCTATCTCTGCACTGGTCTCCACTGAAACTGTCCATGCACTGAAGTTAACTAATGTATTCTTTAGTTGATTAATGAGTTTATAATTAGTGAATTAATTAATAATTAATTCACGCCACTCTCACTAATTGTATCAATCAGTTAAACTAGATACAAATAGCTCAACTATGTTTAGATTAGTTTAACTGAACACAACTCCATTAACTTCCTCAATCAACTCCACCAAACTCTGTCACATGAGTTCTAACTTAAGTATCCATACAATAGCTCCACTTAACCCTCAGGAATAGTGTAATTCCTTCTGTCATCTCCTGTGTCACATATGTGCACTTAACTGAAGTGCTCCAAGAGAATAAGATAATGTTTATAGTCCAAATATTATTAAGAGTTAATAATATTCGACATATCTATTTTTAGACTGGAAATCTAAAAATAGATTCCGCCCAATATGTCTAAAAATAGAAATCCATCTATTTTTCCAACTTGACCAACCATCCACAAATAGCATCTTGCAACTCATAGAATATGATCGACATGTCTAAAAATAGACTTTGCGACAAAAATCACTTGTGTGGCCCCCACCTAGTTTTGGTGATCACTTTCCAACTAGGATCAGGAATGATGTTTCAGGATGCCTCCTTCACTGTTTCTTGTTGCAATCTTCAACACTTCCCCATTTAGAAGAACCTCTAGAGTCCCGTATCACTTCAGATCACTCAAGGGATGATACCCCTCATCATTCCTTCATCTTACATCAGCAACCTAGTCCCCTAGAAATCGTTGTTCACCAACCTATGATTTTCCTAGGAGAGCACCAATTCATTATCTCCAAATCCACTCTTGGGGATAGTGACACCATGTATGCCAACCCAAAAAATTAGTCCATTTTCTTCATATATGCAGTACCAAAAGAGATTGGTAATCCTCCATTCCCTTTCTCGATCTGCATAACCATAACGAACACAAATGGCGCACCACATCATAAAAATGTGTTTATATTCCCCCTTTATAAATACATTTTGGCATGACTATAACATGCTTGGGGGCACCTATGCCCCTCAACCATAAAAAATCCCAGATCTTGGCCAAAAATAGCATTGAAACCCCATTTCTCTGACAGGTCGCACTCTTCAGGTCATTTCCTAGGACAGGTCACAGTTTTCTACATAGTACCTGCTACCCAGGTTGCAGAACAGACCCCAAAAAGTGTGACCTAGCCTGTTCATGAGCTATGGGTGCCTAAACTGAAATTTTTATCCCCTTAAATGAAATATTAGGGTTAGGCCTCTTACCTGCAACTGACAGATCTCGATTCCAACGATCGGTTTGTCCGCTACGATCGCTGCAAGATTTAGGGCCTTCTCTCCTCTCTACATTCACCACAGCTACACTTGAAAATGAGTGAATTTGGAGGGAAAATGCCTTGTTAAAAGAGAAATCCCTGGTTTTTCTTTCGCCTACTATGGAAAAAAGATAGCTCAGTTTGACAAACCATATGTATCGTTGGAAAGCTCTCACCGAGCTCTCAAATGAGTATCCTTTAGTTTTTTTTTGTGATTTGATACTTCACCCGGACACATTTTGTCCAAGAAGGGTCACTTCACCACTCCTCAAAATCAAATTTCTTCACTTGAAACACTTGTACTTGGGGCACCACGTTGCCTCCATAATTTTCCATGCTCGTGTCTATTTTCACCATGAGTAACCATCATGTACTCATGTCTTTGTGGTCCCCATTGGACCTTTTCTGTGTGGCAGCATCATTGAGTTGCTCTTGTTTAGAGCATCCGATTTGAATCATCATCACATCCATGGAGTCTATCCCGAGTCCCTTTTTATCCTGCTATAGTCCTCCATCCTTCATTGCTTGATTCCTCTCTCGTGTTGCACATTATGGCCTTCAGTCCTACTATCCCCTATTCCTTATGATATTATGTCAGTCGCTACCAGGTCATCCATGCCCTTTATGCTCTAACAAGGGAAGTCGTTCGTCTGCTACTCAGTACCCCCCATTTCATCATCATCCCTGGTGTCAGTCTGTTAGTCACTCTACTATTTTCTCTCATGCTTTAGTTGAGGATCCCTTATTGCCTCACCTATGGCGGACCTCCTTCTGTCGACATCAGATCATTCATTCCAGAAGATAGGTCTAGAGGGCGATGTACCTTGGTTCCAGCTTCCACTCTTGTTCTGTGCCTCAGATCAGGCAAAAGGACTCCTTATTTCCCTTTGACTTGATTGTTTCTCAGCTCCAACTCCTTACATCATGATTGAGATCCGTATACTTGATGGTTCATTGATGCAGCAGATTGTACCAGTGATTCCCAGGTGTGTGTGAGATGTTTCAGACCTCATGAGGGGGTGGCCCTTCAGGTAGCCCCCCACATGCCCGGATGACCTCTTCATTTCAAACTTTGATGCAGCTCCATAGATTTGATGATGTCGGCCTCAGCCGCTTGCAATGCCTTTTAGTTTGCATGTATCAGTTAGATTTTCAAAGCCCTTTCCTGTTTACAGGGGCAGTTTGGCTATATTTATATCTCATGTACTTAGATATTATTTTATAAGTCCTAGCTGTTATCCCAGGCACAGTATGTATGTGGGATTCATTATCATGTTTTTATCTGGCTCATGTTTATGCCAGCATGTACTATATAGTTCAGTCCCTTGTTTACTGGACGCATTATTCTTTGTACATTGTCTCGGTGTGCATAAGTATACCTCCCCCGTCGTTTATAGCACAGGTACTCACTCATAAAAGAGACTTGTCGCACCTGTAAGTCTCACCTCCTCAGGGTCCAGTCCTCTAGCGCTTTGGTCTACCTTATATTTCTCTCTCTCTGACTTCCCCTTTGGTGTCTAGTGATTGAGTTCTTACAACGTACTTCGGTCATACGATTAGCTCTTAACGCTTGCACACTGGGGGCCAATCTGATACACCATTTTTTAGTTATCTAACCTATTACTATTAGATGGACCAAAGTACACCATGTAAGACCAATTTTACCCTAAGTAAAATTTCTTTCACTATGAAAAATAACTTAGTAAACCAAATTTATTAAGTTTTTTATGGTCTAAACAGGAAACCCCATGAGGAAATATTAAATAAATCTACATTTGTTTGATTTTCCTCAAGGAATAATTAGTTAAACAACAGTTTAATTAATATTCCTGGTCATATTTAACCCAAAACAAGAAAATGAATTAGATAAATCAGTATTTATCTTATTATTTTCTAGGAATAATTATTTTAAACCTTATTTAAATAATATTCCTTGTTAAATTTGACTAAATCATTCATAAATAATTGAATAAATCATTATCTATTTTATTATTACTCAACCACATACTTAAAATAATAAATAAATCATTTATTTATTTACTATTTAGAAATAAAGGGATTTGACCAAAGTCAAATTCCTTTTCCCTCCAAAAAATATAATAAAATATTCCATAAAATTTGGATCTAGAATTGGTTAATAATATTTTAATTATGCACCAATATCTAGACTAATTCAATATTTTGTTATAAATATAAGGGTTTTTCCATTCACTCACTACCTTTTGTTGCCAAAAGATCACTCTGGATCTATACTTTTGCTCTGACTTTGATCCACCATCATTGTCATATTTTGTTACCAATTTTCTTGTGAGCTCCCTTTGAGTTCCATTTTTTGTCTGGGTTTTCTACACCATCAAGAGAGAGATATCTTAGATCTGAAGTGCTGAGGACATACAAGAACCCATCCCATTTACGGGGACTGGTAACATCCTTCTATCTTCCCTTCCGAGGTGTCAAAAAATACAAAAATTCTTTAAAACATTCTTGTCTTGTCTTTTGGATGCATGGAGCAACTCTTGCTTTTATTTACTGCTTAATGTTTTTTACTGCATAGATCTAAATTTTGCAGCATTTATCTTGGTCAATTAATTGCAAATCTAAATAAATTGGCATCCATCTTTGTTGTTAGGGTTGTTTATTATGCATGGCTAAAGTGAGCCTTTTTCGTATGCTTGTGATTAAGATTCATACTAACAACTGGCGACTCCATAAGGGTTTACGATTACAACCTCTGTCGTTTTTCAGATCCCTGCATATCCGGCTGCTTCAAACCCTAGGATTTCTCTTCAACTTCTTTTTTTGATTTTCTTGATGTGTTTTTAACCTATAAAACCCTAAAACAATGAAAATTCTAACTTCCGTGTGTTTTTGGAGCTATTGCGCAGGTGACAGGCATCAGTCGCAACTAAGATGATAAAATTTTCTGAAAGTTGCTCCTAAGAGTGCTGGAAGTGCAGGTCACACTTTTCGGGCCAGAACCTATGACCTGAACCTCCAAGGTGCAGAAAACAGGCCAAAACCTACAACCTCCGCAGTAAACAGGTCAGAAACTGCAACCTGAGCTTTTTGCGGGAATTTTTCTGAGATTTTTCTGGGTTTTTCTGGGCCTCTGTTCAGGGTTGTCTGACCTTCGTCTCCGCTCGTTTTGGACCTATACTTGTTTTTTTTACTCATCAAAGTGGGAAATTACCCCCTTAGGGCTTCAGTACCCTCCACCTTTCGTGGAAGAGTTTTAGCTGCTGCAGGTTGTCTGAAATTTCAGTGTGTTCAGCCATTTTTCAGATCTGATCGCTTACCTTCAGATCCACATCAGATTAGTTATTTATCCATCCAAAACACCTCCTTTTATTTTTTTTTGGGTTTTCCTCTAGGGTCCTCTCCGCTTCCCTCCAGTTTATAGCCTTTCGCCACCTCATTTACAGCAATTGTTCCTATGATTTTTTGTTGTTTTTCTGCACCTATTTCCAACAGATCTTCCCTTTAGATCATTTTCCCTCCTGACTTTAGATCTATTGGCTATTTTGGTGTGTTTTGACTAGATTTTTTCCCACCTACAAACTAGTTATTGAGAGGCCCGCCTCCTTGGGTTTAGATTAATGCATTATTAGCTGTTTATTTTATGTTATTTCAGTTTCATATACTATTATTTGTAGGTTTATTTACAGTTATACAGCGCACTTTTTCTTTTTCTCTACAAACGTCTGGGTTTAAAAATTAAAATTTACACACTTAACACACACACCCTACGTAAAGAAGAGCCTGGTGTTAACCCTACGTAAAGAAGAGCCTGGTTAACACCGCCTGGCAAAGAATTTAACATTGTAATCAATTGATCCTGCACCTCTCTGCCCGTGTTTTGACATTTTAATCAATTGATCCTACACCTCCTTACCCTTGTTCGTCTCTCTTCCCTTTGTGCCATGTTTGTGCCTTCATCATTGCGCCTCCAAGGCGTTTATCCTGGAGACTTCTTGGCCTTCATCCTCAGTTTTTGATAGGAAGACTTACTCCTCCGCGTAGGATTCGAGTTATTCCTCCACCGAGTCCGCACTCCGACTCTTCTTCTGGTTCATTGGGTTCCCCTTCTGCTTCTGCCCCTAGTTCTCCCCTGTCACCTTCACCATGTCTGGTTCAGGACCTAACACTGGTGGTATCCCTGACCCTAATGCTGGGAATACTACTAGTTGGACCGTAACAAGAACTACCCCGGTTGCTCCCTTGCTCCCCTATATGGTAGGCCTCAACCTTCTCGATTTTAACTTGTTGATCAATGACGCTATATGCCATGACGTTGATTGGCCTGCTATGCCAACCAAGCTCCCTTCTGACATCCCCAATTTCGAAGGTCTTGCTGGAGAAGATCCTACAAATCATGTTCGATCTTTCCACATGTGGTGTTCGTCTAACTCCATTACCGATGACTTTGTCCATCTTCGGTTGTTCCAACGTACGCTTACTGGTGAAGCTTCTAAGTGGTATGTTGATTAGGCCTCATCCTGTCATACCACCTTTGCAACTCTTGCTCGAGCTTTTCTTTCTTATTTCCAGCTTCCCTCTCGTTATGACACTGGTACCAAAGTTTTGAATTCTTTCCACCAATTGTTTATGACCCGCCTATCCGATCATGTCTAGGAATGGCGGAGAAGAAAGAGCCTATGTCGAGCCCCTACCTTTGAAGGTCGTGTCTACATGGACTGGTTCCTTAGATCTCTTTTGCCTGCTATAGGCAAAGATGTCGCATCACATTTCCCTCAAATCGAAGAAGTTGCTCTTCAGATTGCGTTAAAATATGACTTGATCTACGCTTAGTCTGGTTATGTTTATACCGTTGTGCCTAATCTTACTAGATCCGGTGGTGCCAATGCACTGGAGGCATCTCATGCTGCTGACGATATCGTTGGAGCTCTTTCTCATCCATACGCTCAACCTCCCATGGGCTATGGTTTCCCTCAATGAGTGGCCAACACCTCCAACACTTTTCCCCCTCCTGGTAGCATGTATCGAGGATATGGCATGCCTCCTCTTTTTTCCCAACCTGCTTACCACAATGTTACCCAAACTCCTTATTATCCGTATCTGCAGCCTGGTGCTCCAGCTCCTCAAGCATTAGCACCTCCACCTCCCTTTCCTTCTCAACCCCCGCAACAGTAGCCACAGCCCCCTTAGGGGTAGGTGTATGCACAACAGGGAGTGACTAATCCTCCTCCCTCCAAAAAGAAGAGGAAAGGCACTCAAAATCAATATGCCCCCCTAATCCCGGACCTAATCCCCAAAGTAATGCTCCTAACACTGCTAACCAACAACAGGGCACTTAGCCCAAGCAGGACAGGCATGTTCGCACGAATAAGCCTTGTTCATGTTGCAGTGTTTATGGTCATTACACTCACGATTGTCCTCTTTTACCACAGACGTGGTAGATGTGGGAGACTCAAGAAGAATTGCAAGGATAGAAAGCCTCCCCTTCCGTCCCTCCCAATGCTGTGCCTAATCAGCCGGCTGTGTTTACTAATCCTTTCCTCGAGCAAGGATTTGTGGCTACCAAACCACCTGAAGGTTAGGTGGCCACTCAACCTCCTCCATCTGGTACCTCTGATTACCATATTCTCATGATGAACTCTGACCAACCTATAACCATTGACCTCAAACTTCAGGCTCAGTCCCATTAGTACAACAAGCCTCCCGCTACGTCTACCCCCGAGCTCCCTTATTTAGGTTCTACAAAGCCTCTTTCGACAACTAACTATCCTTTGCAGATCGATCAGCCTAAGGCAGAGGTTCATACCAAGATCCCTAAGGGACCACTACGCCGAAATGTTGTTTCTGGAAAAGTTGCCCATTCGCATAGCATAATAGATGATTTGGCACAATCTCATACTGTCATCTCAACGCTGGAACTCCTCCAGTCATGCCCTTCACAATGAAAATCTCTATTATCTGCCATGGGCAATGTAGATCCTTCAGATGATTGATTGATCGTCTTTGATGTTGATCAGTCAGAACATCCTCCTCTTCCTACTTCCGTCGCCTTCCAAATCCCAGTCAAGATCCGAAACACCAATGTTTCCCGTTATATCATTGATGAGGGGGCATCCACCTGTGTGATGTTCAATTCAGTCTGGAAGCAACTCAGATCACCTAATTTGGCCCCTTCCATGATCACTCTTCGAGCGTGGGATGGCCACGCTTCCCAACCCATTTTCCTATTCCGTAATTGTCCTATTACTCTTGCGGGAAAGACTGTTTGTGTTGACGTAGAAGTCATTGATGCCCCCTTAGATTACAACATTCTATTGGGTCGTAGCTACACCTACGCGATGTCTGTTGTACCATCTGCGGTTCACCACAAGATGTCCTTTCCCCATAATAGAAAGATAGTCACCATTGACCAGTTGACATATCACGAATTGAAGTCTCAGACCTCCCCCGATTCCATCATCTCTTTGATGGCCAATAAGCAAACCGTTGATCCATTGACTAGTGTCTCACCCGGAGTCTATAAAGACTCCTATTTTCTTAGTACATTCCCTGATCTCCCTCCTCCTATATATGATCCCGACTCATCGAATGTTTGCATGATGCAATTGTCTCGGGCTTCCCTCAAGCGGCCCGCTTCGGCTAGTCAGCAGCCTCGCCCTCCGCAGCCTACTCCTAACCCTTTAATTCAGCCTTCTCAACCCCCTCCTCCTGGCCCTTCACCTACAGCTGGTATCCATGAGCCTCTCTACCCTCATGGAACGATTCCTCCAGGCCTTAACCATCTTGGAGCCATCCTACCTAGCCATTACCCCTTCGGTCAGATACCGTTCCTAGCTCCCCCTCTTGGAGTGTTCTCGGTACCTGTCATGGCTACCTTATCCCTTCCTAACCTGACCCTAGGGATTCCCATCTGGTACCTCGATCCCCTAGCCGCTACCCCACCTGGTCAACCCAAACCTTATCGTGCTTTGACCCCGGTTCAACCGGTCCCCATGACCCCTCCCGCTGCTACCATGCCCCAGCCACCTCAACAGGAACCTTCTCCTGTTGCGAAAACTTCAGGTAAAGGGGGAAAATCTCGCAAGAAGGCACATAAAGACAAGGCCTCCCCGATAAAACCTGCTCCTCCTCAGCCTCCAAAGCGTACACCTTCATGTGCTTTGTGTGATGTTGCTGGTCATACCACCCATAACTGTCATGAATTGCCTTGTCTCAAGCCCATGGTTAATGTCGCATTCCCTGAGTCTATGGTCCATGAAGCCTCTGTTTCTTCCTCGACTGCATCCAGGAACCCCAAGACTATTCACACCAACCACCCCCGTGATTTATGTGATCTCCATGACCATTATACCCACCTCTGTCCTCACCTCGAGGACTTCCGCACCTCTCTAGTGGCAGTCCGCCAATTCAAGGAAAAGCGTAATGAACCCACCGCTCCCTTATTTGCATGTTTTTCTTTAGCAGAACCAGAGGACACATCCACTCCCATAGACATTCCCCCTTCGGATGTCGAAATGTCAGAGTCTTCGGCCACTATCCACTACCTATCATCATCTATGAGATCCTCGGTGGAATACCCCCCCAGGCCTTCCCCTTATGTTTCAACTGACCTCCTTTTGGCAATCACCTTGGGCTCAACATCGGTGGATCCTTCATCTACTTGTTCTTCCCTCACCCTCTGTGACGATGCGCATGTGAGCCTCTCTTCTCATGACGTCAGGTGGTCTTTCTTCCACCAGTCACCCCATCTTCTATTACGATGACGACATTATGGAAGTATTCACCACCCTTGACTTTATCTCTCCCCCCTTACATCGAACCCATGCATTCGAACCACATACACCTTGTGGCCATTACATTGACACCCAATGTTTGGATAAGGGGGCACCCATATTTGAGAGACCAGGAGAAGAAATTCTCCACAACTCTCCAAGTGTATCTAGTCATGTTGACTCTAGTACCCTTATTCTTCCCCATTTAGAAGAACCTATAGAGTCCCAAATCACTTCAAATCACTCAAGAGATGATACCCCTCATCATTCCTTCATCTTACATCAGCAACCCAGTCCCCTAAACATCATTGTTCACCAACCTGTGGGTTTTCTAGGAGAGCACCAGTTCATTATCTCCAAATCCACCCTTGGGGATAGTGACACCATGTATGCCAACCCAGAAACTTAGTCCATTTGCTTCATATATGTAGTACCAAAAGAGATTAGTAATCCTCCATTTCCTTTCTCGAACTGCATAACCATAACAAAAACAAATGGCGCGCCATATCATAAAAATGTGTTTAGATTCCCCCTTTCTAAATACATTTTGGAATGACCATAACATGCTTGGGGGCACCTATGCCCCTCAACCATAAAAAATCCTAGATCTTGGCCAAAAACAGCATTGAAGCCCCCTTTCTCTAACAGGTCGCACTTTTCAGGTCATTTATTGGGATAGGTTGCATTTTTCTGCATAGTACCTACTACCCAGTTGCAAGACAGACCCCAAAAATTGAAACCTGGCATGTTCATGAGCTTTGGGTGTCTAAAATAAAATTTTGATCCCCTTAAATGAAAGAGTAGGGTTAAGCCTCTTACCTACAACTGACGGATCTCGATTCCAACGATCGGTTTGTCCGCTACGATCACCGCAAGATTTAGGGCCTTCTCTCCTCTCTACATTCACCACAACTACACTTGCAAATGAGTGAATTTGGAGGGAAAATGCCTTATTAAAAGAGAAATCCTTGATTTTTCTTTCACCTACTGCGGCCAAACCATAGCTCAGTTTGACAAACCGTCTGTATCGTTGGAAATATCTCACCGAGCTCTAAAATGGGTATCCTTTAGTTTTTTTTTGTGATTTGATACTTCACCCAGACATATTTTTTCCAAGAAGGGTCACTTCGCCACTCCTCAAAATCGAATTTCTTCACTTGCAACACTTGTACTTGGGGCACCACTTTGCCTCCATACTTGTCCATGCACATGTCGATTTTCGTCGTGAGTAACCATCATCTACTCATGTCTTTATGGTCCCCATTGGACCTTTTCTGTGTGGCAGCATCATCGAGTCACCCTTGTTTAGAGCATCTGAGTTGAATCATCATCGTATCCATGGAGTCTATCCTAAGTCCCTTTGTATCCGGCTATAGTCCTCCATCCTTCGTTGCTTGATTCCTCTCTCGTGTTGCACATTATGGCCCTCAGTCCTATTGTCCCCTATCCCTTATGATATTGTTTCAGTCGCTGCCAGGTCATCCATGCCCTTTATGCTCTAACAAGGGAATTTGTTCGTCTGCTACTCAGTACCCTCCATTTCATCATCATCACTGGTGTTAGTCTGTCAGTCGCTCTACTATTTTCTCTCATGCCTTAGTTGAGGATCCCTTATTGCCTCACCTATGGCGGACCTCCTTCTGTCGACATCAAATCATTCATTCTAGAAGACAGGTCTAGAGGGCAGTGTACCTTGGTTCCAGTTGCCACTCTTGTTCAGTGCCTCGGATCAAGCAAAGGGACTCCTTATTGCGCTTTGACTTGATTTTTTCTCAGCTCCATCTCCTTACAGCATGATCGAGATCTGTATACTTGATGGTTCAGTGATGCAGCAGATTGTATCGGTGATTCCCAGGTGTGTGTGAGATGTTTCAGACCTCATGAGGGGGTGGCCCTTCAGGTAGCCCCCCACATGCCCGGATGACCTCTTCATTATAGCCTTTGATGCAGCTCCATAGATTTGATGATGTCAACCTCAGCCACTTGCAGCGCCTTTTAGTTTGCATGTATCAGTCAGATTTTTAGAGCCCTTTCCTTTTTACAGGGGTACTTTGGTTGTATTTATATCTCATGTACTAAGACATTATTTTATAAGTCCTGGCTGTTGTCCCTGGCACAATATGTATGTGGGATTCATTATCATGTTTTTATATGGCTCATGTTTATGCCAGCATGTACTATATAGTTCAGTCCCTTGTTTACTAGATGCATTATTCTTTGTACTTTGTCTCGGCAGGCATAGGTATGCCTCCCTCGCCGCCTATAGCACATGTACTCACTCATAAAAGATACTTGTCACACTTGTATGTCTTGCCTCCTCAGGGTCTAGTCCTCTAGAACTTTGGTCTACCTTATATTTCTCTCTCTTTGACTTCCCCTTCGGTGTCTAGTGATTGAGTTCTTACAACGTACTTCGGTCATACGATTAGCTCCTAACGCTCGCACGCTCGGGGGCAATCTGTTACACCATTTTTTGGTCATCTAACCTGCTACTATTAGATTGACCAAAGCACACCATGTAAGACCAATTTTACCCTAAGTAAAATTGTTTTCACTATGAAAAATAACTTAGTAAACCACATTTATTAAGTTGTTTATTGTCTAAACAGGAAACCCCATGAGTAAATATTAAATAAATCTACATTTGTTTGATTTTCCTCAAGGAATAATTAGTTAAACAACAGTTTAATTAATATTCATGGTCATATTTAACCCAAAACATGAAAATTAATTAGATAAATCATTATTTATCTTATTATTTTATAGGAATAATTATTTAAACCTTATTTAAATAATATTCCTTGTTAAATTTGACGAAATCATTCATAAATAATTGAATAAATCATTATTTATTTGATTATTACTCAACCACATCCTTAAAATAATAAATAAATCATTTATTTATTTATTATTTACAAATAAAGGGATTTGACCAAAGTCAAATTCCTTTTCCCTTCAACAAATATAATAAAATATTCCATAAAATTTGGATCTAGAATTGGCTAATAATATTTTAATTGTGCACCAATATCTAGACTAACTCAATATTTTGTTATAAATAGAAGGGTTTTTCTATTCACTCACTACATTTTGTTGCCAAAAGATCACTCTGGATCTATTCTTTTGGTTTGACTTTGATCCACCATCATTGTCATCTTTTGCTACCATTTTTCTTGTGAGCTCCCTTTGAGTTCCATTTTTTGTCTGGGTTTACTACACCATCAAGAGAGAGAGAGAGATCTTAGATCTGAAGTGCTAAGGACATATAAGAACCCATCCCATTGAGGGGGAATGGTAACATCTTTCTATGTTCCCTTTCGAGGTGTCAAAAAATACTAAAATTCTTTAAAACATTCTTTTCTTGTCTATTGGATGCATGGAACTCTTTCTTTTATTTACTGCTTAATGTCTTTTACTGCATAGATCTAGATTTTGCAGCATTTATCTTGGTCAACTAATTGCAGATCTAAAGAAATTGGAAGCCATCTTTGTTGTTAGGGCTGTTTGTTATGCACGGCTAAAGTGAGCCTTTTTCGTACGCTTGTGATTAAGATTCATACTAACATGACAACTGATAGATATCCCCTCCAGATAGCATGATGAGGGTCTCCAACACTTCCTCCATGATCCTTCGGAGAATAACTCACTTGAGTGATTTAGGATCAAGGATGTAGTTGACCCTCCTATATTTATGTTGAAACCTTTCCTCAAAGTCATCCTAAAGATTCATCAGGTCCCAAAGTCATCCTAAAGATCTCCTCCTTGGTTTCTTTGTACCTACAATAATCTATGTACTTTCTATTGAAGGACTATTGCATTTGGGCCTAGGTAGTGATGCTGCCCCCATGAAGACCCATGAAGCAACGCAAGGTTGCATCCTTCAGGTTGGAGAGGAAAAAATTCAGTTTTTTTTCATTTGAGGAATATTCATAGGTATAAAAACAAAAAAAAATTCAAACATAAAGGTATAGGGATCCTCAGAGGTTAGGCTATGGAAGTATGGGAGGGAATCATGGATGATGTTCTTCATCATGGCCTCCCCATTGGTTTCTATTATGGGAAAGATCTCATTGTTTATGTTCTCATCCATAAATTGGATAGGTGAAGTAGGTTATGCTTCTTCCCCAATAGGTTCCTCAAAAATTTCAAGGTGCTCAACTAGAGGGTCTTCTAACTCGCCTGTAACCAGAGAAGGGAGCTTGTTGTCATTGAAGAAGAGTGAAGGTTTATTGTGTGAGGGTGTAGGGGTTTTTGGTAGAAATTTTCCTTGATTATCCCTACTCCTACGAGGCATGAAAGAAAATTTTTTGTTGGTTTTCTCACTTTTTCAAAAATAAATGCAAAACAAAAAGCAGAAAAAAAATCTTAAGAAGAAACATTCATCTACTCACACACCTCCCCGATAATGATGCCAAATAGTGGTGAGCATTGGTATTGCACCAAGAGTGTTGCAAATCCCAAGGGCTACTCAAATCTATTTATCAACTTGGGGTTAGTACAAACTTAGAGGTGACAATGTTATATGCACAATATATGGGATTCTACTCATGTCATCTAGTGAGCCCTAGTATTGCACCAAGAGTGTTGCAACTCCAAGGGCTGCCCTACTTTACTTTATCAACCCGACGTTAGTACAAACTTGGAGGTGGCAGTGCTATATACACAACAGATGTATTATGTTCATGTCATCCTCTTCCGCTTTATGAAAGGGTGTTATTTCTAAGGGTTTTCAATGAAGTTTGTCACACTTCAATGAAACTAAACTAAATTGTAGAAAGGAAATGACAAAAGGAAACTAAATTAAATTGTAGAAAAGAAATGACGGGAATGAAACTAATTTAAGTTGTAGAAAAGGAAATGACTGAAAAAAACTAAGCTATATTGCTGAAAAGGAATGGCAAGAATGAGACTAGTTCTAAAACATACTTAACTTATCTTATGATCTATCGACCATGCTACCGTGCTTCTAACCATGCAACTATTCATGATCTAACTAAAATTTAAAAGGTGTTTCTTGAAGTTTGGGGGAAAAAAGGGCTAAAAGAGGTTAATGGAGCGCTTAACACATGAAACGACGCTTAGAAGTGGAAAGAGGGGGGTGTAAACCTTATAAAACCTGATTATAGAACAGAAAAGGCTTTTGGAGCAGAATGTTTTGAAAAGTGCAATGGTGGAGAAGAGGGAGTACAGTTCGGGAGCGAGAGCGAAGTGCGAATTGTGAAAAGGTAAAATATGTGAAGTGCGATGGAGTAAACATTGCGATGTGCGATGCGGAGTGGTGATGTGGAGGTGGGGCCGATATCGCAATCGGCGTTCGGAAGTGATAAGTGTTAAAGGAAACAGGGAAATTTTTCGAAGTGCGAAATGCAACAGGGAAAAAAATGGTGAAGTGCGATGCGACGGAGTTATCACATCGGCGAAACTAGCGGTAAGTGTAAAGGGAAAAGGGAAAAAATTGCGATTTGCGACATGCAATATCGCAATATCGCAATCGGCAAAGATGAGCGGTAAGTATTTGAAAAAAGGAAAAAGGTGTGATGAGCGATTTGTGGCGTGGTAAAAACTGCGATCTGTGATATGCAATGTCATAATATCACAATCAGCAAAGAAAGAGTGGTAAGTCTTTAAAAGGAACCAAATGAAAATTGCAGGATGCGATTTGCGATAGGCTAAAGATTGCGAAGTGCGATTGCGATAGCAGGAGTTGCGGTAAGACTTTTAAAATAAAAGGGATCGAGCCCGATGTTTTTCGAATATTTTCATTAGAAAGAGAAAGGTAAGGTGAAAAGGAGAAATCTAAAAATGTTGAAGAACAAAAAATAAAAGAGAAGGGATTCTCTGATGGCCGAGATGCGATAAGCGGGAAAGTTGAGAAGGATGGGCGAAGTCAAACTTTTAATGTTTTGAAGTGTTTTTTGAATAAAAAGAGGCATGACAGCTGATAAGAAGATAAAGGAAGGAGGGAAATGAGGGTGTAACAACAATGCTCAGGCATGAAATCAGAGATGGGAAATGAAGTGGAAATGCACCACTGAACTACTCCGAGGATTTAACAATATGTCCTATGATCAACCCTGCTAATTTACGCATGTAATACATATGAAATGCATGATAAAAACAATGGAAGAAAGACTAAAATTGTTATTGCACTCTACTCTAATCTCAGAAGCAACGAATCATAAACAGAAAGTATTTTTGGTCTGCGGGAAGGTCTACCCTCCTCGAGCTCTATCGGAGATGAGAGGGGAAGATTTCCTCACATTTTTATGGAGTTCATCAAGCATTCTATAACACAGATAAGCAGATTAAAAGTACAGTAGCGAACTATAACAATACTGAAAATATCAGAAATAAAACTAGCTAAATGACAGAAAGGAAAGAATGGTAACAGACATAGAAGCTGAGGCACGTGAATTGGGCCCTAAACCATGAGCCAAGCTCTCTGGAATTAAATCAGTAAAATAGAGTCTATCTACTAATTGAATTAAAATGAAGTCTCATTACATCCCGAAGGTCTTAAACAACAAAAGCCTAATAGAATGGAAAATCACTGGCATGAGATGGAATGGAATGAAAATGGGATGGAATGGACTGCATCAAATGGACCATAATGGAATCAAAGAATCAACTCATTGTCTAAATAAATCCTTCCTAGCTCTAGCTCTGCTCTATTTATTCTACAGGGAAGCTACCAACAACTCCCTTGAAAATGGTGATTGAGTCCACTTTGACTCCAAGTAAACATAGATTGAGTGCCTTCGTCTTCAGTTTCTTAGCTGCCTCTTGGAATTCAATTTGCCAAAGACTCCAAGTGAAGTATGGCTTGAGTGCACTTGGTCTTGAGTTTCTTTCCTGCTTCTAGAATTCGAATTTCTGGAGGGGGATCCCATGAGGATCCTTTGGTTTCCTTTGAGAGTTAAGGAGGGGGGAAAATCCCCTTGAATCTCTCCAATATTTCTCCATAATTTAATGACATTGTGCTCATTTATTCTTCAATCTTGATCTTCCAGTGGCAGGGAGAAAGTCCCTAAATCATCTCCTTCTCCCAATCTGCATAATTTGGCCAATATTCTCACAATACTCTACAAAAATAACCAATATTAGGCAGAAATATGCAATTACCTTTAAGCCTTCCTAAGAAAAGATTAAAGCATAAGAAAACATTATTAAGTGTAGAAGGAGAGATTTAATATATATTTTTATGTGCATAAGAGAGGTAGATGGGCCTAAGAAAGGTTAGATGGGCCTTATTTTATGTCTAATTTAGAGGCCCATTGCCATCCTCAACTAGGACATTTGATCAAGAGTGCCCTAAGACCATTCCTCTTACTGAATTAGAATGAAATATTTCTAATGAAGATACAACTAAAAGATACCTATAACTATGAAAAGGAAAATTCCATTGACTTCAACTTGTAAAGGTTATTTAATCAATTCATGAAAAGACAAGAGTTGAACTACTTGTAGAAAGGAAGCTATGTCATCTTGCAACATTCATCAATCTAACTGATCTACTTGCATAAAAGAAGCTAATATCTCTTTCATAACCTATCATATTGTAATTCAGAATTGCATGTACCATCTAAATAGCTCACACTTCCTTTTAAATCAACATTCTACTTGTACTAAATATGTGATAAGGAAACTAACACTATTTTGTTATTGCAGAGAAGGAAAGGAAGGTTTCAAGTGGCCTAGGAGCTTCTCCTGATCATGAAATCATATTTGGGGGTCAACATTCATCTATACTAAGTCAAATTTGTAGTGGGGATCAAAACTAGTGAAGGAGAGTGGTCCTACAAGTGTGCTATAGGTGGCTGCTACAGGAGCCTTGTATTGCTACAGGAGGTTTTCCGAGAGGGTTTGGAAGCTGAAAATGATGTTTTAAGGGTATGGAAAGGTGGATGGAGGTCGAGGTAAATGAGTGAAGGATGGCTTAAGTCCCTATCCAATCTCATAGCCTCTCGAAGGCTTGTTTTGCACAAGGAGGAATGCTCTCAATGGTCCTAGGAGAAATGTTTTTATGAAACATAAATTTTGAGACAAAATTTGGGGTTAACAAGAGAAGGTGAGGGATTTCAAGATGTAAGTGGTGAAGGTTCCCTTTCCTACATATCCACACAAATCTGCAGTCATCACATGCATACATCCATTTATCATTGACAAAATGAGACAACTTGTAGTGGAAAATATGAGTTGAATTTAAATGTTATCTAATTTGTTCCATAACTATGATCTAATCAACAAACCAACTTCTAAGCTACAAAAAACACATGAAAAACAAGATAACTAACATAAACATTCTTCGAAGAACTCATAAACGTAACGCTTTTGGGTTGTGGTTTTGAATCCTTCCACTCATGCTCCCACAAGAGAGGTGGAGAAGAGGCCACAACCACAAATTTTGATGGATTATTCTCTACTGAAATGCAAGAAAGTAAGAAATACTTGAAGCTAAGATAAATACAAACACAAAAGAGGAACCTAAGCCACTGGGTTGGGGAAAAACCCAAGAGCCTCATCCCTCTGGAACTAACCCAATGATAACTCAATAAGCACTTCTCATTATCATCCAATAAAATTTCTAATACATCAGATAACAATCATAAGAATATTGTCGAGTTCTTGAGCTCAATAGATACCTAGCTGAAAAAAAACTTGAATCCTAATGATATTTTCTTCTTGTTTATTTATAGAAGAGGGTAGCTGCTAGCAGCTCCCTAGAAAATAGGAATGTTTGTCTCCTTCAACTTGAGGATGGTGGATCTTGTTCCTCATTACTCCCACTTGCACTCATAGTGGCTTGGTTGCCAATGACCTCGAGTTGATGAGAGAGAGAGTGTTGTGATCTTGGGATAATTGAGGGAGTTAAGAAGGTGGACAAGCACCTAGATTCTCTCCTTGTTGTCTACTTTGAGCCCCTACATGGAAAATATCTCAAAAATGCTCCATTCCCTACAATTAAGCTACATGATATGACAAACAATTTTTACTCTTCTCACTAAGAATAATATAACTAAAAATGTAAATAAATGTGAGAAATAGATAGTTTTAAATCTGGAGGATGACATCATGACCATTATAATATACCTAATGATGAGCCTCATCACCTCCCACCAATAGTATCACATCACCCATAAACCTACACAACCCAAGGTAATGTCCCCCTTCTCTACACCCACAATCCATTAGGCTATGCCACTACCCTTCTATGATTTTCAACTTGGTTGGCTAGGGAATGTCTCAAAGGTCAGTGGCTTATTAGAGTTTTAGCTACCCATAGGAATTTTTTCCCTAGTACCTTTCTAGCCTCACACCAAGGAAATTTATCCTTTTTTTTCTCCTGAATCGGCCTAGGATTTTATCGAGATTCCATCATGCCATAGGGTCACCCCTTCTTCACCTTTAGGGAACCCAATCATATTTCCTTCATACAAATGATGTCGTGGATAATGTAATTACTCTAACAGACTTCACTTTTATGTGCATGCCCTTCCTTTGAAAAATTACACCCTCTAAAGTCACATTATGGAATTAGGATAAAACATGTGCACTATTACCAACCCCTAAATAGTTATTGGTTCACCAAATTAAACATGATATGTACATTACACATAGAGGGGTCATCCTAGGGGTGGTACACACAAGGCTCAATATGTATGTTAACTTTAATGAATGCAATAATTGTAAATTAAAAATACTAAGGATGTTTTTACCACCATCAAAATAGGTCTACACCAACATATACAAGCATCAATTTTTCCAATTATCTAACAATTCCCTCACCATGCATCCATTTCGACACACAAGCATCCATATGTGAACACATCAACTACTCGCCTTTATTGCTTAGTGCAATTGTACATTGTCTCTCACTAACAATGAATTTCATCAACATCTAAAACTTGACCTCTAGCACAACTATTATTTTCCAAGCTCCCTATCTTCCTCTCACTAGTAAAATAAAATGTTTATCACATCACAAAAGAATAAGAGTTTTTATGAGAAACAACAATAGAAAATCCCTCTCACATAGATGCACCACCACTCAATGCATTAATAACCTCATTCATGCTTTCATCTATCCAATAGTTATATCAAACCTCATGCATAGGTCCACATTGATCTTAATTCCCTTATTACAATTTTTCTAGGGAGTGATTTTTCAACTTTGGGAGGATGAGGTGGTTTTGAAAGGAAGGCACTCATTATATTCTTTGGTAGGATATTATTGATTGGCTTTAAGCCTCTTATTATCATGCATGTGATTACATCCAAATGAAATATCATCACTAAAGTTAGAAGAAGGTAATTAATGCTTCTTCTAACACTCTCTCTTGAATATAAAACCTTAGAAATGGCCACCAATTACTTAAAACTCACTAGAGTTATTGGTGAAATGTAAGAAATAGGCCAAATTATTCAAGTCTCAATAAAATATGATCTACGTTTGAAGTCTCAATATAATATGATATGCACTCCTACACCAACCATGCCCTATTTTAAAACATGATTCCCTAGTGTTCAAGAAGATAAGATAATCGTTCACAAGGGTGAATCCAACATTCTTAACTTCATGCACTACAACTTCTATTTTGTTAATACGTTGTGACAAAGTTCACAATTTTAGCATTGATTACAACCATGACCATATCCATTTTTGTAGTCGGGAAAAACATATATATTTCCTCATGCATATCAATCAATATGTTCTTTCCATTTTTGTTCTTCAAGCGCATACCACAAAACCTAATGGGTATTCACTACATTGAATACAACATTCCACATTCTTCTAACAAGAATAAATAGATTCAATAGGGTTGAATAACTCTAGAGGGAACTCTTTCTTTTGAAAAAAACCTCATTCTCAAGGTTGCATGAACATCTCTACCCCATTATAACACATGCAATGCATGTATACATGTAAAAAATTGCTTTTGATAGACCAAAACTATGAAGTGGGATGCTCTACTATAGTCAGAAATAACAACATCAATAGGAATTTTATGCAGACACATGTTCATGCATATCTAACACAATAGGATACACTTCAAACTTCTTCATTATGGGCCACACTTAAGTAGAAAGATGTCGATTAGGGATTAAAAACCAATGTGTAGGTTATTTAAGTGTGAAGATAACAATAACCCAAAAATAAAATTGGATCAAAAAAATTCTTCAATCAATGGTTCCTTGATAATAAAAATAACTCGTCTATGGTAATGCCACTCTCTTTGTTGGCTTCATTCACTTTTCCTCTGAGTAGATTCAATGCTTTCATCTACATTCCCTCTTCTCACAACTTGAGATTCAACATTTATAAAATATAATATGTCATTGAATAAAAGCACATCTCTTTTTCGACTCACCAATTCCATATACCTCCAAATACAACCAGATTTTATTTTCTAATGCTATGCTTCTTTTACTAAGATACTTGTGGGCCACTCTTTCCATAAACAATTTACTGGAAATTATCTACATTGGAAAACTAATGCACAACTATATCTCATCATGCCTTCTTAATTATTGTCTTGATCATTTATTGCCATTTTCAAACCATGAAATCACGTGCTCACAAATTATCTCCACTAGCGAACCAATATTATCTCTAGGCATCAAAACTTACAAAAAATTGATTTTAATTGTAAACCAACACTATTAGTAATCTTTATTCATTCCAAGCACCATGTGAACACATTATGGCCAAGATATACTTTCCATCAAACACAACTAAGCAGGGGGGGATTCCTTGCAAATGCACCACCACTAGCATAAAAATTTTGACAACTTAATGATCAATTTGTCTTCTAATATGAGCTATGACCATATGAATCCGATTAGTGTTTCCTCTACTCACCACTTAGTGCAACATGCACTTAGTAATATTAGCTAGTGGATCACTTGAAAAACCCTCGAGGCACTTAGATTTTACGGACTCAAAACATTAAATATGCAATAATAACATTTCTCGATGGATTTTTAGAAAAAATTATTGGAAAATATACCTAGAAAAGGGCCAAAAAGTAAAATTGTGATCTGATGAGTCATCAAGGATTGTATCACCAAATTCTACTGAAAAATCGAAAAGGCAAAACATTTAGACTCTACTAATTCACTTGAGTCAAAACAAAACAACAAGACACATATAGAAGCACAATCTATCCTAGCTTTTGCTTCTCAAGATGTTATGCATTCAATCAAGTTAATACTCACACAATTCCTCTTATCATAAGAAATTAATCATCTTGCAATTCATAAGGAACAACCATAGCCTTGGCCTCTCCAAAAGTTGCTAATAGCATTTCACACACAATATAGTAGTAAGCCACACTACGTCCCATTATTAACTCATTTTTCAATAAGAGAAAACACACTACATTAGTTAGTAAATCAAATTCACACAATTAACTCCCTTTATCATTCATAGATGCACAAAATGGATATTTAAGCTAGTGACTTTTCAACCTACATGCACTATATATGTCTTAATGAACTAGATGAAATAATTCCCCACACACTTTGTTGTTTGATTTGGTAGTGGATCCAAAGCCAACAAATAACAACATCACAAATTGTCATCGATACCAATCATCATATTGATGCTAGATTTGAATAATCTATTTGTGTCAACCTTTTTTGCTTGCATTGGACAAATCCACAACATGAGAAACAAATCCCTTAGTGTTAGCCTACTAACAATCTCTCATTGATTTCCTTGCTAGTAGCATTGTTCCATGAGTTTGAACAATGGTAGAAGTCATATGCATTAGTGGACACATGCTTGATATATTGTCCAAAACTTCTACAAGTAGTTGATGCAACATTTTTGATGACTTCTTTTTCAGCTCCAAGGTGGATCTTATTAAATGATGGACAAACCATTCACATTCCCATGGACAAACCAAGAACAAAAATATTATAAAGCTATAAACAAATCATAGCATGACATGATGCTATAGGAAAACCATAGCAACACTTGACAAGATAATCTATTTCCATCTACACTAATCCTACATATATATAGAATATTAGAAACATTGGAATGTCATGATCATAGACCCTTCTCATGAGAGAGCTATGCGTGTACTAGCTATGATACCCTCTAAACAAGAGAGAGTACATATTGTTTTCATATATATCAAAACCATATTAGATGATTTATTTAACCAATGTAATAATACACATATAAATAATTTAATATTTGCTTTAAGATATACACACTATCTTAGCACACTAACAAATTTTAAAGGGAATATCTCAATTTCACACCAAAATATTAGTCAACAAACTACTCTCTCTCTCTCTCTCTCTCTCTCTCTCTCTCTCTCTCTCTATATATATATATATATATATATATATATATATATAAGAATAAGAGATTAGAAAGATTAGAATGTCATGATCATATACCCTTCTCATGAGAGAGCTAGGCTTATACTAGCTATGATACCCTCTAAACAAATGAGACAATACACATTGTTAAAAGGAATATCTCAATTTCACACCAAAATAAGAGTCAACAAGCTTCTCTCTCTCTCTCTCTCTCTATATATATATATATATATACATATATATAAGAGATTAAAAAGATTAGAATGTCATGATCATATGCCCTTCTCATGAGAAAGCTAGGCTTATACTAGCTATGATACCCTCTAAACAAATGAGACAATACACATTGTTTTCATATACATCAAAACCATATTAAATGATTTATTTAACCAATATAATAGTACACATATAAATAATTTAATATTTGCTTTAAAATATACACACTAACAAATTTTTAAAAAATATTTCAACTCTACACCAAAATAAGAGTCAAACAAGTTAGAGAATCTCTCATATCCAACTAAATTTAACTACTCCCTAAAACTTAGACATAAATTTCTCACCAAAAGAAAAACTCTACCTCACAACAGAACAATAAACCATAATATTCTGAAATAAAATTTTTAAAAAAAATCATTATTAAATAAAATTCAATACATCATCGGTGATCGAACTATATCATGGCAGGGTGGGAGTCTAATACAGAGAGAAAGTTTGGATGTGAATAAATTACTGCCTTGTATCACTGTTAGACATTTTATTTTGCAGTATTGTGGGTTATTTATTTTTCCTATCATATTATTTTATGTGAATGGGAAGATTTGTGGAATAATAATCACCGGTCCTTTCCACTTCACTCACCCCACTTGAAACAGACTGATCAGAGGCAGGGAGGAGTGAGTGTGATTGTTATCATTTTGATTTGATTTCAGGGGAGGACTTCTTTGAGTTTTGTTTCTTCTTCCACTCATATTAATTTACATTAATTGAAGATTCTGTGGGATAATTATCACTGGTCCTTTTCACTTGCCCCACTTCAAAGAGATGGATGCAGAGCCATGAAGGACTGAGAGTGATTATTATCAGTTTGATTTGATTGGAAGGAGTAGGGTTGATATTTCTTTTCTAGTTTTGTTGGAAGGAAAGCTTAAACATGAGTCTGCTGTTCTGCGTAGTTGTTGCAAGAGGGTTTGCTGTTAGGGTTTAACTATTTGCTGGAATCAGGGAATAGAAAATTAACAGAGAAAAGGGATTATGTGGGGTTGGAATACAATCCGTCGGGTAGCTCGGAAAATTGGGAAAACAGTGAGAAATTATGCCCCCGGCAAGGATAAGCGTTCTGCCCCGGATCAAGTACAGCAACTACGGCAGGTCTTCTGGGCCTGTGCTGGCGAATTATCAAGAGAAATTGCATGGAGATATGCCCCAGGTAGGGTTAGGGTTAGGGTTAGTTCATCAATTTTCTTCTTTCAGTCCCATTTATTTTCCCTATTTCATTCATTCAGATCTATTGTATGATATGTATCTACGCAGGGTGTATAGGAAGTACGTTGCTGTACAAATCTTTAAAGGGAGCTCAAGGGCCCAGGATCCAGAGTGCCGGGTTCTCCTCGGGCGAGCTGAAGGCCTCCTCCAGCGAGCTGAAGGATAAAAGGGACAGAATGTCAAGGCTTGAGCAAGAAATCTCAAGCTTGAAGGAGGAGAGGAGGGAATGGCAGATGGAGCGACTAATGTTGATGGCCTCAATTTTGGCTTTGGCCGCAGGCGCAAACCTCAAACCTCCTCGCAATTAATGATCAAATCATCAAATCTTTGAAGCAAAGCTTGAGCACCGCGTTTAATCTCCAGAACTCGAAACCGCGACCTCGGGCAAAATAATGATTTGTGATGCACAATAGGGTTTGTCTGCGGGCAGGAACGCAGACCAATACAGATACCTTAAAATTGCATGGCAGAGCCTGGTTCCCATGGAGTTTAGTAGAGTCTGGTATAGTAGATACATAGTGTTTGGGATGGTGTGGTAGAGCAGATTCCAGTATGTAGTACATTTCAATTTTGTCTTTTACTTTTTGGCATTTCAGTATACATTATATTAGTTGGAACACCCCATTGGACATTAGTGTAACCCTTTCAATGTACAGTTCATTCCATATGTGACATGAAATTTGAAGGTTTTATGGTTTTCAATATAATATGTCATCATCAAATCTGGCTTTGAAGATATGTACTACATTTCATTTTTGTCTTTTAGTTTTTGGCATTTCAGCATACAATATATTAGTTGGAACCTCCCATTGGGCATTAGTGTAACCCTTTCAATGTACAGGTCACTCCTTATGTGACATGAAATTTGAAGATTTTATAGTTTTCAATATAATATGTCATCATCAAATCTGGCTTTGAAGATATTTGTAGTATTTGGGAGATAATAATTATAATAATGTTAATAATATAATTTTGTTATTTTTTTTAATATATTGTGAGAAAATTTATCATAGACCAAACCAACAGTGAATACCATTAATTTTTGGTTTATTATTAGCTTCTAATAATAAACCTCTAAAAATGTTAATTTTTATTTTAAAAAATATAAAATAAAATAATAAAGTTACAAGATATACATTTATATTATACTGATTATAGCTGATGCTTTTTAATTACTCACTTTTTTTAGATTCAAAAAATTCGAGTTAAGGTTTTCATTTCAAACATTTGATAGATTTGGTTTTAAAATGAAGTTACTCATCAACACAAATCTGTTTACAATATCGGAAAACTTATTCTCTTTATTCCCTTCAATTACTTTGGTTTCTTTTGACTCGTCACTACGTTTTTTATTTGTTAAGTATTATAATTTATAATTATAAATAAAGAAGATAAATGTTTTACATACAAAGTTTGCGAAAAGGGCACATCGACTATAGAATCTTAACTTTACATTTATCAATTTTCAGGAAGGTTAAATTTCTCAAGTTGTAAGCATTTCCTAATAATTTACCTAAGAATTATACAATTTCCCTATACTAAAATGTAAAATACATATGCAACCTTTTAATTATTTGATGTACATAAAATTGATATAAATATATTCTAATTAAGATGTACAAATGTTTTATTTAATTTTAATATTGATTTTTTTATTATAAATATTTTTTATTTGTTGCTGTTGTTGTTGTTGTTTTTTTTTTTTTTTTTTAAGTTGTGTAGTTCTTTTTTCATTTATTCAATATAAAAAGTAAGTTGCATTCATATAAATATGTTTGGTGACCTTAATTTGTCTATTGGGAAACTAGGTTTGTTGGTCACTGAAACCCATTGTATGTTATCCAAAATTGGAAAGTTTTGAGTCTGTCCAATAAGACCATATAGGCCTGAATATCTATCCACCGGTATCTATTTTTACTCCTACAAAATTCTATAATACTATCTGACATGTACAATCAGTAACAACCAACAAAAAACAAGCAAGCCAGACAAGATAACATTTACTAATTTGGGTCCTTTGCACTTGATCCCGACAATTCCCACTGGAGGAGGCATGGAATGTGAGCTTCGATGCGGCCACGATGTTTGTTTTGATGTTGAATCTAAACCTGTATCAACTGTAGTTCCTTTTGAATTTCTTGAAGCCTTTGATTATGCCTCCTTACATTCATCTTTGGGGTCATGATGGCTTTGGCCGCCAGACTCTTCATAATCTAGTATAAGTGGACAGTGTGCTTGTACTGGGTGGTACGCCCTCTAGTATTTTCCGAATCCAGGACAAGATCCCTCCAATCATCCACCTGAACTTCCTGTTGAGTTCCATTTCCCATGAAGAAATAAGTTGCTTTACATTTGTTGCAGTACCAACATTATATGCCCGCACCACTTTCTTAATGACTTGAGCGTCGATTTGTTGGCCACTCCTCTTCAGGGGTCGGAACAAAGGCGATGTCTTTCAGTGTTCTTTCGATGGCGACGTCTGTTACTACGGCCTTTAGGGGCCGATAAGCTTGCACCCCGAGCCATCCCAGGAGGCACACGAACGAGTTGAGTGCCACTAAACCAGTGCAGGTGGGCCGACACTAGCTAGAGCCAAACATTACTCATGCTTTCACAATTAAAACCAAAATTAGAAGCACCTGTTGCAATAACATTATAAAGAAGAACCAAACAAATAACGTCAAACCTGAACCACTGTAACCAAACCAGTTTCCTCCTAGGTGGTCCGAGCCACCATTTATATGCTTGAAGGCATACCAATTGCATAGAGGGGCCATTAAACCTACCCTTACTATGACAATACAAACCCATATCACTGTATACAAACTTGAGCTTCTTTCCTGGTATAGGCCCCAACCAGAACATGATAAATAGCTGGTAAAACCATGATAAACAAATGATAGACAGAGCTTAGAGGAGAGCTCGTCGCTGAACTAGTTGGTGACCCTCAACCGATTTCCCAAATCTTAACCCCCGCCAATAGCCATATAGAGCACAAAACATTCCCATATGAGAGAGAAGAATCCCAAACATAACAGAAACTGAAATGTAAACAACAATGCAAGAATAAAAGTCTTCCGACTGAGAAATCACACATAGATAACTCCCATAAATAACAAGGTTGGTCCCATCTAAGAACCTACTAGGACCCTGACTACTGCATACATACCACAGACCTGAGGGAAAAAAAGAACAAGATACATACCCATTCGTGTTTTCCATGCAACCAGACAGCGTCGACGACACCGGTGATCTGCTCAACCTCCTCGAGCTCTCCAGCTTTACAAAATTAACCCAACTACACCGTACAACCCAACGATACCACCCCAGAAATAAAATGTCCGCATACGAAGTCACTTCCCACCAACCTTTTGCAATGAAATGCCTCCTCCCACGTGCGCTATTTCCTTTCCTTCTCTATGTGGCCCAGTTATTTACTATTCCCCACTCCCGTATGCTCCATCATACTAATTGTCGTTGCCCGTCCATCCCTCTCTTCTCCACATTCATGCTGCTAATCCCGAGAAGGATTGTATGACATGAATGCACCCCGATCGGGGGTTTGTTGCTTTTAATTCTATTTTAAATTTGAAAGGGAATTTAGTTACATTTTGAAATTATTTATAATTATATTTTTATAATTAATAATTTATTTCTTAGTTTTATTAAAAATGGATTTAGAAAAATTAATCTTTATCTTATATTATATAAATTTTAGCTTTCAAAAGAAGTTCATAATTTAAAAAAAAATGGAACTTATTAAAAAGTTGAAAAAATTTTATGTTCACAATTTAAGACTCTCTTTTGTAACTATTACAAGTTTATAAATTATATTCATTTTAAATTTATCTATTAGTCTAAAGCCATTTTAAAGGAAATTTGGTAAGAAGGACGCAAAGGAGAAAGGAAAATCCAAGGTTCCAAACTCGCCTCCGGCCAAACGTGGCAGGAAGTCTGGTGAAGTGATGAAGAATATGTTCCAAACATACTCCAACGGTACACCATGCTATATTAAGTCATTGATTCATGGATGGGAGGGCCATGCAAGAGCCAAGCAAGAGGAGGAAGATGACATGGCTGCGGAAGAACTGAATCCTATAATCACAAACCTTGGCAATACTCGAGGCATAATATCCTTATTTCATCACTCAATTCGCACCTATTGGTTGCTGAAATGCCTTTTGGTGAAGGAAATAGTTTCCATTCAGGAGATTCGGGGAGACCCTAAAGCAACCTCAAACTTAGCAGATATCAATAGGGCTATACAGGAAATTAACTTGCGTCAGCACTATCAATGCGTTCGCTTGGGGAGAATTGAGAAGCAATTGCAAGGTATGCATTAGGTCGAAATCCCTGGCTCCAGTGTGAAAGATCTGGCTCATGTTGAGTGAGATGATGACTGATATTAGTTACTTCTATGTTTTGGGATGATCACTGACCTTACTTACCTTACTTTTTGTGATGATAGCAAATATCACTTACTTTTTTAATATGTGTATGAAAGGAAACACTGATATTAGCTACTTAAAGACGGTAAGGGACATACTAAAGATGTTTATGTTTTGGGTGGCCTACAATGCTTTAAAACGGCCAAAAAACCTGGTTTCCTACGGGTAGGTTAGGCCAAAAGTTATATTTTGTTATGACCTGCATTTTGTTTTTGAATAGAAAATAGAAATGACCTACTAAGTTTACAAATAAAAAATAAAAAAAAATCTCAAGGTGTAAACCTTTCTTCAAGTTTTGCACTAAAAAAAGAGGTTTGCAAATTTAGAGATTTGATCTCTCTGAGAACTTGATATATGTAAAGTAATATATATATATATATATATATATATATATATATATATATGGCAAAACCATGGGTTGTCGAAATTTGGAGGCCACTGATTTTTTTTTTCAATCTCATTTTAATAATTAATAATTTTATTATGTAATTTAATTTTTGTTTTTATGTAATTTAAGTCAAAATGTTTAATAAAAAATTACATCATCTCTTACATATTGTGTTGAATGCGTCTCTTGGTGCACTAAAGACTATATCAAATATTATGCATGTGTAAATTTTTATTATTATTTAATTTTATATTGTGTATTAAAAAAATCATCATACTAGGTTGGATGCTTGGTGCAATAGAGGCTATATCAAATATTTTCCGTGTAACTTTTGTCATGATTTAATTCTATATTATGTATTAAAAAAATCATATATTAAGAAATTTGATTCATTTATATGTTTGATAAATTTAAGTTAATTTAACTTTTTCGATGTTCTCACATATTTATGTAATTGTTTATTTCTTTTTTATTTCTTTTTTTTTTAATAGGACAACATATACCCAACATACCCAATAGTGGGTATAAACCACCTTGCTACTCAATGAATTTCCAATTATAGGTTATATTTTAGTAATGTATTCACATTAATATATGTTTACTTAATTATTTTTTGTTACAAGAACTAGTGAATATCTATTGATTTAGGAAAAATACTCTCAAAGGATGTTATGGGAGTATAAAATTTAAAACTTGTAGAAATTATACAACATGCATGTATATATTGGATTCACCCGATCTAACAATGTACTAAAGTTAAATACTGAATCGCTTCTACAAATCTTTTATGGAATTAAAAACACAGTCGCTAATCACATGAACATGAAGAAGAATCAAATCACACACAACACAGATAATTTCCCAGAGAAAGCTTACAGCTAAAACCCCCACTATCTTCTATTGTATATTCAGCGTGGATCATGAAACAATTACATACAAAACTCTTTTCACAAGAGCCCTCTAGTACTCATCTAATTGTCTCACACTGTCATGAACAAAACTGGCCAACACATAGCCAATTCTCAGCCTCTAGACAACTTGCCTTGCTTGCACAATCCCTAAAAGATAGAAATTATTGCCTTCCTTGACTGCACAAGTATCATGGGCACTCCAACGGGTGTTTGGTTGCATGTGTGCAACCTAATAATCCTACCACTGGTAGTCAACTTCCATTTCACCTAGAACTCAAATGGGCCTCCACTGGATCTGACATGCATGTAACTAATAATAGTAAATCCTCAATTGCACGTGAGGTCAATGATTGTGAATTAATTAATATTTAATTCACTTGATCTCTCACTAGTGTATCTTTAGTTACAACTAGCACAACTGAGTTTAACTCACTTAACTGAGTTAAACTGATTACAATCTGCATTAACTAATGCACCACTGCACTTCGAACTCTGTTACAACTATAATTACTCTACATGCCTCACCAACTACCTCTAACTCGAAATCCACTAGCTACCTGAGTTTATCACTCTTTGTTAACTATTTCAAGTCTACATTGAGAATAGATTACATTTTATTGTCCATCTTAATTAAGGGACAATTAAAATAGACATGCAACCAAAACTAGCATTGTGGGCCCCATCCTAGTTTGGGTGCTTAATGCAACTAGGCACGGGTGCTGAAATTTTCTTGTTGAATCTCAACACTCTCTCTCAACAAGAAAGAGATTATCCTTCACCCTGATCTTGTCTCTATGGTATTCAAATTTTCTCCTGGTGAGTGTCTTCGTCAGAATATCTGCATCATGATCTTCTATGGAAATGTACTTAAGCAACAGTATCCTTCTCTGCACATAATCTCTGAGATGATGGTACCGGATATCTATATGCTTGGACCTATCATGAAATACATGATTAATCGAGATTTTAATGCAACTCTGATTATCACAATGAATCACTGTCGGATCCATCTGAGAACCAAACAAACCAACCAAGATCTTTCTCATCCAGATGGCCTCACATGCAGCTTGACTTGCTGCCATGTATTTCGGGACCGCTGAAT
Source organism: Pinus albicaulis (assembly GCA_034641835.2). NCBI lineage: Eukaryota > Viridiplantae > Streptophyta > Pinopsida > Pinales > Pinaceae > Pinus > Pinus albicaulis. The sequence goes on along the minus strand of CM076569.1, from coordinate 815,255,051 downwards.
TGAGTGCCACAGATCATTATTTCCTGCTGTATCAGGAAACCGCTGCCAAACCTATGCTAAAGATCCCTCCTAATGTGCTCTTTCTATCTGATGGACTGCCCGCCCAATCTGCATCTGTGAAGCCTTGAAGCTTCACTACCTCTGTCCGTCTGTACCATCGACCATACTCTGATGTGCCCCTCAGGTATCTCAGGACATGCTTCCCCGCCTTCCAAAAGAGCTTGGTAGGCTTAACCATAGCTTGACTCAGCTGGTTAACTACGTAGCAAATGTCCAGTCTCGTGTTCACCAAATACATTAGTGAACCCACTAACTTCCTGTAGACATTGACATCCACTACCTCTCCAGAAGTAGCATTATCTTTCCTCAAATTTCCTAGAAGAGGAGTATCCATGGGTTTGCAACTCTCCATGTTAAACTTACCCAGTATCTCATTTTCATACTTTCCTTAAGACACAAAAAGTTTACCATCCCGCTGTCATATTTCCAATCCAATGAAATAATGGAGTCCCATGTCCTTCATTTCGAACTTCCTTGAAAGATCCCCCTTGCATGAGTGTATCAGATGCTCATCATCAACATAAAGAACAATGATCAATAGCTTACCCTCAACCACAATCTAGTACAGGTTTGCATCTGCTTCACTTTTGGTGAAGCCGAGTCCGGTGAAATAGTTGTCTATCCGAGTGTACCAAGCACGGGGTGTTTGCTTTAGCCCATACAATGCTCTTTTGGGTCAGCACACATGTGACTCACTATTGAAGATCTCGAAACCTTCAGGCTACACTATGTACACCTCTTCCTCTATGATCCCATTGAGAAACACAATTTTCACATCCATATGATGAATGCACCAGCCCATCTATGCTGAGAGTGTAAGGATGGATCTTATGGAAGAGTACCTTGAAACAGGTGCAAAAGTCTCATCATAATCTATCCCCTCGATTTGTGAAAATCCCCGAGCCACAAATCTGGCCTTGTATTTCTCCACACTCCCATTCGCAGCTTTCTTTACCTTGATCCATCTCGATCCAACCCCTTATTTGTCGATTGGTCTTGGGACTATCTCCCATGCATTGTTCTTGACAATGGATTCATACTCCTCCACCATTGCATCAACCAAGTTGGTTGCTGCATCGCTTCCTTGAAGGAATATGGTTCAGTCACAATACATTTGCTCATAAGAGCCATGTATCTAGTAAATCGGTCAGGAAATGTTGAGATTGCAACAAGATGATGAGCTTAGTGGAAAGAAGTCGCCTTCACTAAGTGGGCCCGCAGGCTATTTTTGGCGCAAAGTCTATTTTTAGACATATGGATCATGTTCTATGAGTTGCAGGATGCTATTTGTGGATGGTTAGTCAAGTCGGAAAAAATAGATGGACTTCTATTTTTAGACATATTGGGCGGAATCTATTTTTAGATTGCCAGTCTAAAAATAGATATGTCGAATATTATTAGCTCTTAATAATATTTGGAGTATAAACATTATCTTATTCTCTTGGAGCACTTCAGTTAAGTGCACAGATGTGGCACAGGAGCTGACAGAAGGAATTACGCTATTCCTAAGGGTTATGTGGAGCTATTGCATGGATACTTCAGTTAGAACTCATGTGACAGAGTTTGGTGGAGTTAATTGAGGAGTTAATGGAGTTGTGTTCAGTTTAACTAATCTAAACATAGTTGAACTAGTTGTATTTAGTATAACTGATTAATACACTAGTGAAGAGTGGTGTGAATTAATTATTAATTAATTCACTAATTATAAACTCATTAATCAACTAAATAATACATCAGTTAACTTCAGTGCATGGACAGTTTCAGTGGAGACTAGTGAAGAGATAAGTGAAAGAGCAGGTTAACTATCAGTTGTGACTATACTGTTGCATATTTGCAACAACCAGTGATTGGAGAAGCCAATGAGAATTGCGCAGTACAATCCAGGTGGTTCGAAGTTATTTATGAGCCATTCTTCAACATTGATTATGCAATAGAGGCTGGCTATCAGGTGGCAGAGATTGGAGCATGTGTTTTGCTAGATCTAGCTTGATTAGTGTGTAGCAATTGGAGGTTGTGCTGAGAGCTTGTGAGGAGCTTTGTACAATGATTGTTACATGATCTCTATGACATATAATATACAGATAGTTGGGGTTTTCAACTTTAAGCTTTCCCATGAAATACTGTGTTCATATGTGTGATTGTTTATGGTTTTAATGTGCGCATGCGATTGTTTTTATTTCTGCAATTAATGATCAATGGTAGAAGAGATTTTGTATTGTGCATGAAGTTAAAATAGTGTGTGATCAAGAGAATCTCGGTGAATAATATATCAGTTATTCAAATTTCTACATGGTATCAGAGGGATATTGATCATTGGAGCAATTGCAAAACATTGAAGCGGTTGAGTTTTGTGCTGGTGGAATTCGAATTTGCAGCAGTGTTTTCTTGGTGTCGAAGTTGAGATGTCTTTCAACGAATTGCGATTGGAGTATTCCCTTGAGGGCAGCTCGAATTATATTGCATGGAAGGACAGGATGGAGGTGGTGCTGGATGACAATGGGTTGAAGGAGTTCATAGATGCAAAAATTCCAAAACCTACTTCTAGTGATGTTGCCGTTCTTGACGCATGGCAAAAGAAGACAGCAAAGTGTCGAAGGATTCTATTGGAAGGTGTGAAGGATCACATAGTGTCCAGCCTTCATGGTAAGGCTTCTCCATTCTTGATGTGGAAAGCTTTGACAGATTTATTTCAAAGCAAGAGCGACTAGAGGAAGTTGGCGCTCAGGGATAAACTCAGAAACATAAAAATGGAGAAAGGAGACAGTATGCCCAAGTACCTCATGAAGTTCATCCAATGCAGGGATGAGGTGGGAAGTGTGGGGGTTACTGTTGATGACGAGGACTTGGTGAGCTTGGCTCTCCTTGGGCTTCCGAAGAGTTGGCATTCCTATCAGGACTCTGTCAATGGTCGGGAGAAATTGCCAAGATGGGAGCGACTTTGGTCGGATCTTGTGCAATAGGAGATAAGGCGAAGTACTAGGGAAGGATCTTCATCAAAGAACTAAGATGAAGAAAATTGTGCTTTGGCTGCCAAAGAAAAGAAGCGAAAGAGCAAGAAGCATGCTTCTCAATCCAGTGCGAAAGGCAAGACGCAGGACATGTCCAAGGTGTAGTGCTTTCACTGTCACCAACACGGACATTATGCCACTAGTTGTCCACAGAAGAAGAAAAATAAGCAGGCTGCTGGATTTGCAGCTGGAGAGGCCTTAGCCTCGCAGTTTGAGCTGGATTTTTTGCTGATCGCATGCCTGGTCTCAAGTGTGATGGGTTCAGTGTGGTTTCTTTACAGTGGTGCATCTTTTCACATGACAGGAGATCGAGATTTGTTTACTGATCTGGATGAGAAAGATCTTGGAGTGCACATCGAGATGGGCGATGATGGTAGATACAGTGCGACCGGTATCGGTACCATTTCCTTTGAGAAGGAGTCTGGTAAACCCTTCGTATTGAAGGAAGTGATGCATGTTCCAGGATTGAAGAAGAATCTGATCTCTGTGGCAATGTTAGAAGACAAGGGATATGATGTTGTCTTTAGCGAGGGAAAGGCTTTCCTGGGTAGTAAGGCAACTAGTGAGACTCGGAGGATAGGGGTTCGAGTTAAGAACCTTTATCAATTGCGGAGTAGATGGTTGCGGCAATGGCGAGAAGAGCGAGGAAGGAGTGGTGATCCGAGATGAGGGCGAATTGTGGCACAAGAGATTGGGCCACCCTCACCATGGTGCTTTGAAAAGTTTGCAGCAGATTTATACTAGGTTTCCCAAAGGTACACTTGCGCAGTCAGATCAGTGTAAGGGATGTACTTTGGGAAAATTTGTGAAAGCCACTTTTCATGAGAAGGATAGTCGTGCCATGACGATCCTTGAGAGAATTCACACAGACGTGTGTGGACCTTTCTCAGTAGCTTCGACAGAAAAGCACAGGTACTATGTGATCTTTTTTGATGATTTTTCTCGTAAGTGCTGGATCTTCTTCATGTAGAAGAAGAGCGATTCATACTCAAAGTTCTGTGAGTTCAAGGCATTGGTTGAGAAAGAATCGGGGAAGCAGGTGAAGGCTCTTAGGAGCGACAATGGTGGTGAATTCATCTCTGGCTAATTCAAGGAATTTTGCAGCGCAGAAGGAATTCGAAGAGAGCTCATAGCACCTCATAACCCACAGCAGAATGGGGTTGCTGAGCGGAAGAACAGAACGATCGTGGGTGCTGCACGGGCGATGTTGCATGATCAGGGCCTTCCCATACACTTGTGGGATGAGGCATGCAATACTGCAGTATATGTGCAGAACCGTTGTCCTCACATGATACTTGGCATGAGTACACCCGAGGAGGCGTTTTCTGGTAAGAAGCTTGATATTTCCCATTTGAGGATTTTATGTTCACCTTTTTACATTCATGTGATGAAGGATGCCAGGAAGAAGCTGGAGCCGACCGCAGAGGTTGGGATATTTGTGGGGTACACTGATACACCCCACAACTATCGTGTGTATTTTCCAGACAGTCACAAGACTGTTGTGCGATGGGATATCAAATTTCATGAGGAGAAAGCCATGAAGTGTTCGCTTGAGAGGGAGCCACACTTGCATGCAGATGAGGAGCTATTAGTTCCTAAGGATGAGCCTGAGGATGTGGATCAGCCACAAGAGGAGGTTCATGGAGTGGAAGAGACCACTCATGCAGCGCCAACCATCAGAGGGCGGAAGTGCACTACAGAAGCTGAGCGACTGGCTCAAGATGCAGAGAAGGTTGTAGGAGCACCTACATCACAGTGCAGACAAAGACAGTCACCTGATCGGTACACTGGATACATGGCTCTCATGAGTCAATGTATCCTGACAGAGCCATCCTATTTCGAGGAAGCTGTGGAGGATCCTGCATGGGTAGATGCCATGGTGGAAGAGTATGATTCGATTGTCAGAAATAGTGCATGGGAGATTGTCCCAAGGCCGGAAGGGAAATCAGTGGTAGGTTCGAGATGGATCTACAAAGTGAAGCAAGTAGCTGACAGGAGTGTGGAGAAGTACAAGGCAAGATTTGTTGCCCGAGGCTTCTCACAGATTGAGGGGATCGATTATGAGGAAACCTTTGCACCTGTCGCAAGGTATTCTTCCATACGGACGATTCTTGCTCTCTCAGCGTAGATGGGGTGGCACATTCATCAGATGGATGTGAAGACTGCGTTCCTCAATGGGGTGATTGAGGAGGAGGTGTACATAGAGCAGCCCGAAGGTTTCGAGATCTTCAGCAGCGAGTCGCATGTGTGCAGGCTCAAGAGAGCGATGTATGGGTTGAAACAAGCACCTCGTGCTTGGTACACACGGATAGACAGTTATTTCACCGGACTTGGATTCTCCAAGAGTGAGGCGGATCCTAACCTATACCAGATTGTGGTGGAGGGTAAGTTGCTGATCATTGTACTTTATGTAGATGATTTGATTTTGACGAGTGATGAGATGTTGATACTTTCATGCAAGGAGGATCTTGCTAGAGAGTTTGAGATGAAGGACTTGGGCCTCCTTCATTATTTCCTGGGATTGGAAATTTGGCAGCGCAGTGATGGACTATTTGTTTCTCAGGGTAAGTATGCCCGGGAAATACTGGAGAAGTTCAACATGCATGGCTGCAAGCTTGTTGATACTCCTCTTCCTGGAGGTTGGAGGAAGGAGGATGCTACTTCGACGGAGGTAGTGGATGCCACTGTTTATCGACAGTTGGTGGGGTCGCTTATGTATCTGGTCAATACACGACCCGACATATGCTATGCTGTTAACCAGCTTTCACAAGCTATGGTTAAGCCAACCAAGCTCTTTTGGAAGGCGGGGAAGCATGTATTGAGATATCTCAGAGGCACATCGGGATATGGATCATGGTATAGATAGGAGGATGAGTTGAGGCAACATGGCTTCACAGATTGGTATCATCATATCAGAGATTGTGTGTAGCGGAAGGTCATGTTACTTTTATACATTCCCATGGAGGATCAGGATGCTGATATCTTGACGAAGGCGCTCACCAGGAGAAAATTCAAATACCACAGGGGCAGGATAGGGGTTGCAAATAATCCTTATCTTGTTGAGAGGGAGTGTTGAGATTGCAACAAGATGATGAGCTTAGTGGAAAGGAGTCGCCTTCACTAAGTGGGCCCGCAGGGTATTTTTGGCGCAAAGTCTATTTTTAGACTATGTCTATTTTTAGACATATGGATCATGTTCTATGATTTGCAGGATGCTATTTGTGGATGGTTGGTCAAGTCGGGAAAAATAGATGGAATTCTATTTTTAGACATATTGGGCGGAATCTATTTTTAGATTGCCAGTCTAAAAATAGATATGTCGAATATTATTAGCTCTTAATAATATTTGGACTGTAAACATTATCTTATTCTCTTGGAGCACTTCAGTTAAGTGCACAGATGTGGCACAGGAGCTGACAGAAGGAATTACGCTATTCCTAAGGGTTAAGTGAAGCTATTGCATGGATACTTCAGTTAGAACTCACGTGAGAGAGTTTGGTGGAGTTGATTGAGGAAGTTAATGGAGTTGTGTTCAGTTTAACTAATCTAAACATAGTTGAGCTAGTTGTATCTAGTCTAACTGATTGATACACAAGTGAGAGTGGTGTGAATTAATTAATAATTAATTCACTAATTATAAAATCATTAATCAACTAACGAATACATCAGTTAACTTCAGTGCATGGACAGTTACAGTGGAGACCAGTGAAGAGATAGGTGAAAGAGCAGTGTGACTATTAGTTGTGACTATACTGTTGCATGATTTGCAACAACCAGTGATTGGAGAAGCCAATCAGGATTGCGCAGTACAAGCCAGGTGGTTCGAAGTTATTTATGAGCCATTCTACAGCATTGATTACGCAATAGAGGCAGGCTATCAGGTGGCATAGATTGGAGTGTGTGTTTTGCTAGATCTAGCTTGATTAGTGTGTAGCAATTGGAGATTATACTAAGAGCTTGTGAGAAGCTTTGTATGATGATTGTTACATGATCTCTATGACATATAATATACAAATATTTGGGGTTTTCAGCTTTAAGCTTTCCCATGAAATACCGTGTTCATATGTGTGATTGTTTATGGTTTTAATGTGCGCATGCAATTGATTTTATTTCCGCATGTAATGATAAATGGTAGAAGAGATTCTATATTGTGCATGAAGCTAAAATAGTGTGTGATCAGGAGAATATCGGTGAATAATATATCAGTTATTCAAATTTCTACATGGTATCAGAGCGATATTGATCATTGGAGCAATTGAAAAACATTGAAGCGGTTGAGTTTTGTGTTGGTGGAATTCGAATTTGCAGTAGTGTTTTCTTGGTGTCGAAGTTGAGATGTCTTTCAACAGATTGCGATTGGAGTATGCCCTTGAGGGCAGCTCGAATTATATTGCATGGAAGGACAAGATGGAGGCAGTGCTGGATGACAATGGGTTGAAGGAGTTCATAGATGCAGAAATTCCAAAACCTACCTCTAGTGACGCTGTCGTACTTGATGCATGGCAAAAGAAGACAGCAAAGTGTCGAAGGATTCTGTTGGAAGGTGTGAAGGATCACATAGTGTCTAGCCTTCATGGTAAGGCTTCTCCATTCTTGATGTGGAAATCTTTGACAAATTTATTTCAAAGCAAGAGAGACCAGAAAAAGTTGGCCCTCAAGGATAAACTCAGAAACATAAAAATGGAGAAAGGCGACAGTATGCCCAAGTACCTCATGAAGTTCATCCAATGCAGGGATGAGCTGGGAAGTGTGGGGGTTACTGTTGATGACGAGGACTTGGTGAGCTTGTCTCTCCTTGGGCTTCCGAAGAGTTGGCATTCCTATCAGGACTCTGTCAATGGTCGGGAGAAATTGCCAGGATGGGAGCGACTTTGGTCGGATCTTGTGCGAGAGGAGATAAGGCGATGTACCAGGGACAGATCTTCATCAAAGAACTCAGATGAAGAAAATTGTGCTTTGGCTGCCAAAGAAAGAAGGGGAAGAGCGAGAAGCATGCTTCTTAATCCGGTGCGAAAGGCAAGTAGCAGGACATGTCCAAGGTGAAGTGCTTTCACTGTCACCAACACGGACATTACTCCACTAGTTGTCCACAGAAGAAGAAAAATAAGCAGGCTTCTAGATCTACAGCTGGAGAGGCCTTAGCCTCGCAGTTTGAGCTGGATTTTTTGCTGATCACATGCTTGGTCTCAAGTGTGATGGGTTCAGTGTGGTTTCTTGAGAGTGGTCATATTTTCACATGACAGGAGATCGAGATTTGTTTACTGGTCTGGATGAGAAAGATCTTGGAGTGCACATCGAGATGGGCGATGATGGTAGATACAGTGCGACCGATATCGGTACCATTTCCTTTGAGAGGGAGTCTGGTAAACCCTTCATATTGAAGGAAGTGATGCATGTTCCAGGATTGAAGAAGAATCTGATCTCTGTGGCAATGTTAGAAGAAAAGGGATATGATGTTGTCTTTAGCGAGGGAAAGGCTTTCCTGCACAGTAAGGCAACTTGTGAGACCCGGAGGATAGGGGTTCGAGTTAAGAACCTTTATCAATTGCAGGTAGATGGCTGTGCAGCAATGGTAGGCAAGGCAGAAGGAGTCGTGAGCCGGGATGATGGCGAGTTGTGGCACCAGAGATTGGGCCACCTTCACCATGGAGCTTTGAAGATACTGCAGCATATTTCTACTAGGCTTCCTAAGGGTACTCTTGCACAGTCAGATCAGTGCAAGGGATGTACTTTGGGAAAATTTGTGAAAGCCACCTTTCACGAGAAGGATAGTCGCACCACGACGATCCTTGAGAGAATTCACATAGACGTGTGTGGACCTTTCTCAGTAGCTTCGATAACAAAGCACAGGTATTATGTGATATTTTTTGATTACTTTTCTCGTAAGTGTTGGATCTTCTTCATGCAGAAGAAGAGCGAGACATAAAGTTCTGTGAGTTCAAGGCACTAGTTGAGAAAGAATCAGGGAAGCAGGTGAAGGTTCTTAGGAGCGACAATGGTGGTGAACTTAACTCTGGCGAGTTCAAGGACTTTTGCAGCGCAGAAGGAATTCGAAGAGAGCTCATAGCACCTCATAACCCACAACAGAATGGGGTTGCTGAGCGGAAGAACAGAACGATCGTGGGTGCTACACGGGCAATGTTGCATGATCAGGGCCTTCCCATACACTTGTGGGCTGAGGCATGCAATACTGCAGTATATGTGCAGAACCGTTGTCCTCACAGGATACTGGGCATGAGTACACCCGAGGAAGCATTTTCTGGTAAGAGGCCTAATATTTCCCATCTAAGGATTTTTGGTTCACCTGTTTACATTCATGTGACGAAGGATGCCAGGAAGAAGCTGGAGCCGACTGCAGAGGTTGGAATATTTGTGGGGTACACTGATACACCCCACAACTATCATGTGTATTTTCCAGACAGTTGCAAGACTGTTGTGTGACGGGATATCAATTTTCATGAGGAGAAAGCCATGAAGTGTTCGCTTGAGAGGGAGCCACACTTGCATGCATATGAGGAGCTAATAGTTCCTAAGGATGAGCCTCAGGATGTGGATCAGCCATAAGAGGAGGTTCATGGAGTGGAAGAGACCACTCATGCAACACCAACCATCAGAGGGCAGAAGCGCACTACAGAAGCTGAGCGACTGGCTCAAGATGCAGAGAGGGTTGTAGGAGCACCTACATCACAGCACAGACAGAGACAGTCACTTGACCGATATACTAGATACATGGCTCTTATGAGAAAGTGTATCGTGAGGGAGCCATCCTCTTTCGATGAAGCTGTGGAGGATCCCACATGGGTAGATGCCATGGTGGAAGAGTATGATTCGATTGTCAGAAACAGTGCATGGGAGATTGTCCCAAGGCCGGAAGGGAAATCAGTGGTGGGTTCGAGATGGATCTACAAAGTGAAGCAAGCAGCTGACGGGAGTGTGGAGAGGTACAAGGTAAGATTTGTTGCCCGAGGCTTCTCACAGATTGAGGGGATCGATTATGAGGAGACCTTTGCACCTGTCGCAAGGTATTCTTCCATACGGACGATTCTTGCTCTCTCAGCACAGTTGGGGTGGCACATTCATCAGATGGATGTGAAGACTGTGAAGAGGAGGTGTACATAGAGCAGCCCAAAGTTTTCGAGATATTCAGCAGTGAGTCGCATGTGTGCAGGCTCAAGAGAGCGTTGTATGGGTTGAAAACAAGCACCTCGTGCTTGGTACATACGGATAGAAAGTTATTTCACCGGACTTGGATTCTCCAAGAGTGAGGTGGATCCGAACCTATACCAGATAGTGGTGGAGGGTAAGTTGTTGATCATTTTACTTTATGTAGATGATTTTATTTTGACGAGTGATGAACTGTTGATACACTCATGCAAGGCTAATCTTGCAAAGGAGTTTGAGATGAAGGACTTGGGCCTCCTTCATTATTTCCTGGGATTGGAAATTTGGCAGCGCAGTGATGGACTGTTTGTTTCTCAAGGCAAGTATGCCTGGGAGATACTGGAGAAGTTCAACGTGCATGGCTGCAAGCCTGTTGATACTCCTCTTCCTGGTGGATGGAGGAAGGAGGATGCTACTTCGGCAGAGGTAGTGGATGCCACTGTTTATCAACAGTTGGTGGGGTCGCTTATGTATCTGTTCAATACATGACCCGAAATATGCTATGCTGTTAACCAGCTTTCACAAGCTATGGTTAAGCCTACCAAGCTCTTCTGGAAGGCAGGCAAGCATGTACTGAGATATCTCAGAGGCACATCGGGATATGGATCATGGTACAGACAGGAGGATGAGTTTAGGCGGCATGGCTTCACGGACCGGTATCATCATATCAGAGATTGTGTGCAGTGGAAGATCATGTTACTTTCATATATTCCCACGGAGGATCAGGATGTTGATATCTTGACGAAGGCGCTCACCAGGAGCAAATTCGAATACCAAATAGGCAGGACAAGGGTGGAAGATAATCCTTATCTTGTTGAGAGGGAGTGTTGAGATTGCAACAAGATGATGAGCTTAGTGGAAAGAAGTCGCCTTCACTAAGTGGGCTCGCAAGCTATTTTTGGTGCAAAGTCTATTTTTAGACATATGGATCATGTTCTATGAGTTGCAGGATGCTATTTGTGGATGGTTGGTCAAGTTGGAAAAATAGATGGACTTCTATTTTTAGACATATTGGGCGGAATCTATTTTTCGATTGCCAATCTAAAAAAAGATATGTCGAATATTATTAGCTCTTAATAATATTTGGACTATAAACATTATCTTATTCTCTTGGATCACTTCAGTTAAGTGCACAGATGTGGCACAGGAGCTGACAGAAGGAATTACGCTATTCCTGAGGGTTAAGTGGAGCTATTGCATGGATACTTCAGTTAGAACTCATGTGAGAGATTTTGGTGGAGTTGATTGAGGAAGTTAATGGAGTTATGTTCAGTTTAACTAATCTAAACATAGTTGAGCTAGTTGTATCTAGTCTAACTGATTGATACACTAGTGAGAGTGGTGTGAATTAATTAATAATTAATTCACTAATTATAAACTCATTAATCAACTAAATAATACATCAGTTAACTTCAGTGCATGGACAGTTTCAGTGGAGACCAGTGAAGAGATAGGTGAAAAAGCAGTGTGACTATCAGTTGTGACTATACTGTTGCATGATTTGCAACAACCAATGATTGGAGAAGCCAATGAGGATTGCGCAGTACAAGCCAGGTGGTTCGAAGTTATTTATGAGCCCTTCTACAACATTGATTACGCAATAGAGGCAGGCTATCAGGTGGCAGAGTTTGGAGCATGTGTTTTGCTAGATCTAGCTTGATTAATGTGTCTCAATTGGATATTATACTGAGAGCTTGTGAGGAGCTTTGTATGATGATTGTTACATGATCTCTATGACATATAATATACAGATAGTTGGGGTTTTCAGCTTTAAGCTTTCCCATGAAATACTGTGTTCATATGTGTGATTGTTTATGGTTTTAATGTGCGCATGCAATTGATTTCATTTCTACATGTAATGATCAATGGTAGAAGAGATTATGTATTGTGCATGAAGCTAAAATAGTGTGTGATCAGGAGAATCTCGGTGAATAATATATCAGTTATTCAAATTTCTACAAGAAACTATCTTTGTCTGCGCTGTGAAGTAGGGGCTCCTACATTCTCTGCAACATCAAGTCTCAATCTATCAGCTTCTGTGGTGCGTCCTCTGCCATTTCTGATGGATGGCTCTACATGAGTGTTTTTGTCCACTCCATGAACCTCCTCATGTGGTTGATCCACATCTTGAGGCTCATCCTTGGGAACCAATATTTACTCTTCTGCATGCAATTCCAACGCCCTCTTAAGGGACAACCGCATGGATTTCTCCTCATCAAATTTTATATCCCATTGCACAATAGTCATTTTGATGTTTGGAAAATACACACGATAATTATGGGGTGTTTCAGTGTACCCCACAAAAATCCCAACCTCATCTATTGGTTCCATCTTCTTCTTGGCGTTCTTGGTCACATGCACATAAACAGATGAGCCAAAAATCTTAAAGTGTGAAACATTAGGTTTCTTACCAGTGAAAGCCTCTTCATGTGTACTCATGCCAAGTATCCTATCAAGACAATGGTTTTGCACATGTACTAGTGTGTTGCATGCTTCTGCCCACAAGTGCATCGATAGGGTTGATCATGCAACATCGCTCGTGCTTCACACACAATAATTTTGTTCTTCCTCTCCGCGACCCCATTTTTCTATGGGTTATGAGGTACTATGAGTTTTCTTCGAATTCCTTCTTTGCTGTAGAAGTTCTTGAATTCTTTAGAGATGTATTCTCCACCATTATCGCGCTCCTAATAGCCTTCACTTGCTTCCCTGACTCTTTCTCCACCAGTGCCTTAAACTCACAGAACTTAGAGAATGTCTGATACTTTTTCTGCATGAAGAAGATCCAACACTTACGAGAAAATTCATCAACAAATATTACATAGTACTTATGTTTTGTTGTCAAAGCAACAGAGAAAGGACCACACTCGTCTGTGTGAACTCTCTCAAGGATCCCCGAAGATCAATTTTTCTTCTCATGAAAGGTGGTCTTTACATATTTTCCCATAGTACATCCCTTGCATGTGTCTGATTGCACAAGTGTACCCCTGGGAAGACCAAAAAAAATCTGTTGCATGACTTTCAAGGCTCCATGGTGAAGATGGCCCAATCTCTTGTGCCATAATTCGCCCTCATCCCGGCTCACCACTTGATCTGCCTTACCCATCATTGTTGTGTAGCTATCTACCTCTAGCTTGTAGGTATTATTAACTCGAATCCCTATCCCCTTGGCTTGTCCTGTTGTTTTATTTCGAAGGAAAGATTTTGCTTCACTAAAAACAACATCATAGTCTATATCCTCCAACATTACGACTGAGACTAAATTTTTCTTCAGACCTGGTACATGCATTATCTTTTAATTGAAAGGGTTTACCTGACTACCTCTGGAAGGTAATGGTACCAATCTCGGTAGCACTGTAATGCCCTTCATCGCCCATTTCAATATGCATCTAGAGATCCTTCTCCTCCAAGTCACTAAAAATTTCCTTATCTCCCATCATGTGAAAGGAAACGCCACTATCTAAATACCACACAGATCCTAATGCACTGGACACCATGCATGTGATCAATGAGAAGTCAAGCTCAAATTGTGAGGTAAGGACCTTACCAGCTGCAGATCCTCCAACATTCTTTTTCTTCTTCTTTTGTGGACAGTTAGTAGAAAAATTTCCATGCTCGTGACAGTGAAAACACTTCACCTTGGACATGCCCTGCTTCTTTCCATTCTTGGACTTAGATTTATAATGGAATTTCTTCCCCTCCCCCTTCCTTGCCTTGGAAGCCAAAGAACAACCCTCTTCATCTTCATTCTTAGATGAAGATCCATCTCTGGTATTCCGTCTGAACTCCTCCTGCACCAAATCCGACCACAGTCATTCCCAATCTAGCAATTTTTCCCTTCCATTGACAAAGTATTGATAACTGTGCCAAATCTTGGGAAGTCCTAAGAGAGCCAAGCTCACCAAATCATCATCAGTGATTTTTATTCCAATGCTCCCCAATTCATCCTGGCATTGGACAAACTTTGTTATATATTTTGGAATGGTGTCGCCCTTTTCCATCTTGATCTTCCTGAGTTATCTTTGAGCGCCAATTTCTTATGGTTGTTGCTGCTTTGGAATAGATCCGTCAAAGCCTTCTACATTGCATATGGTGTGGCTTTTCCATGGAGGCTTGAGACAATTTAGTCTCCTACTCCCTCCAAAAGGATCATCCTCACCTTTGCCACTTTTTTTTTCCATGCATCAAGATTTGCAGCACCAGCCATAGCGAGCTTAGGAACATCATTGTCAATGAATTACTTCAAGCCACTATCTTCAAGTACTGCCTCCATCCCGTCCTTCCAAGAAATATAGTTTGAGCTGCCCTCGAGTGCATACTCCAACCTCAAGCCATTGAAAGCCATTTCTATCCTGAATCAACTGTAGCACCAAGAAAGCCTTTCTGCAAATTCAAATTCTATCCAGTCACAAACTCAGCTCTTGCTTCACTTCTGCAATTTTCTGTGCTATGATATCGTGTAGAAATTATACAACATGCATGTATATCTTGGATTCACCCGATCTAACAATATAATAAAGTTGAATACTGAATCGCTTCTACAAATCTTTTGCGGAATTAAAAACACAATTGCTAATCACATGGACATGAATAAGAATCAAATCACACACAACACATATAATTTCCTGGGGAAAGCTTACAGCTAAAAACCCCCACTATATTCTATTGTATATTCAACATGGATCATGAAACAATTACATAAAAAAAATTCTCACAAGAGCCCTCCAGTACTTAGCTAATTGTCTCACACTGTCATGAACAAAATTGACCAACACATAGCCAATTCTCAACCTCTAGACAGTCTACCTGCCTTGCACAATCCATGATGGATGAAATCCCTAAAAGATATGAATTATTTCCTTCCTTGACTACGAAAGTATCATGAGCACTCCAATGGGTGTTTGGTTTCATGTATGCAACCCAATAATCCTACAATTGATATTCAACTTCCCTTTCACCTAGAACTGAATTGGGTCTCCATTGGATCTGACATGCAGGCAACTAATAATAGTAAATCCTCAGTTGCATGTGAGATCATTGATTATGAATTAATTAATACTTAATTCACTTGATCTCTCACTAGTGTATCTTCAGTTACAACTAGCACAACTGAGTTTAACTCACTTAACTAATTTAAACTAATTACAAACTGTATTAACTAATACACCACTGCACTTCAAACTCTGTTACAACTAGAATTACTCTGCATGCCTTACCAGCTACCTCTAACTCGAAATCCACTAGCTAACTGATTTTATCACTCTCAGTTAACTATTTCATGTCTACATTGATAATATGTTACAATTTATTTTCCATCTGAATTAAAGGATAACTAAAATAGACATGCACCCAAAAATAGCACTGTGGGCCCCACCCTAGTTTGGGTGCTTAATGCAACTAGGCATGGGTGCTGAAATTTTCTTGTTGAATATCAACAGAACTATGTTTGAATGGGACCACACCTTGATGGTAGAATCAAAAATTCTATCTAGTTTATCTGGAACTAGAAGGCTAATAAAATCTATGGAGATTCTTGTAGTATAAATGGAAGGAACATTCCAAGCATAAAAATACAAAAGCAAATCATTTACTAAGGTATTTTATTTAGAGAATAACCAATGAACACAAAATGCACAAAAGTGCCTTTTAGAATGGTAACATTGAGATCAAGGAAGGCATAATTTGTTGCATTCACTAGAGAGGAGCTAGATTTACTAGAAGATTGACAACACATGGAGCTCTGGTGTTGTGCATTGTTGAATTATACAATCCACAAAGGCTACAAATTTTTTAGGTATACAATCTCTACATATTTTGAGGTGTAGAGGCTTTACAAATTGTGATATCTGAGTGGACGATTTACCTCTGAAATCCTAATTCTATGTTTTAGAAGTGGGTGGATCAACCACATAATCTATTTATTTTAACCATGGTTTTTGGTACATGCAATTCTATGTTTTGAAATTACGGTGGATTAATTGTACTCAATTATTTTTAGCACTTCCATTAGAGAAATTTTGAGGTATAAATTGGGCCTCCTAAGGAATATTATAAAATAATAGTGGAAATAATACAATAAGATTAAATTATCTCATCAAGTTTTCGAGGGGAAAAAAACTAACTTTTTAACTCATATTTTGAACTTATCTCCCTACAATTTTACTCAAATTCCGAGTGGTAGCACTTGTTGGATGCAAAATTTAATTTTATATCCAAATAGTATCCACATTACATACTTTCGATGGACCCTACTACGCGAAAAACCTAAAAAACATAAAAAAAAATGTGATTGCAATCACGTTTTTTCATGTATTTCACATTTTCTGCATAGTAGGGTTCATAGAAAGTATCCAACATGGGTATTCCTTGGATGAAAAAATAAATTTTGTATCCAACGAGTCATCTGCTATAAATTTGAGTAAAATCGTAGGGATATAAGTTGAAAATACGAGTTGAAAAAAGTAAATTTTTTTTATTTTTATTTTTATTTTTTTTTATCTTTTTACCTTTTACTAAAAAAATGGTTAACCATCCCTAATGGTGGACATCATCATATTTAATCCTATTTGTTCTTATAAAGTTGATTTTTTTATAAATTTTTGTTTTGAGGCCCATTTTTTACCTCAAAATTTCTCTAATGTAACTGTGGATTTGAGGTGAAGGATAGGAAGAATCATTTTTGTGGATT
This sequence comes from Pinus albicaulis, assembly GCA_034641835.2. Taxonomy (NCBI): domain Eukaryota; kingdom Viridiplantae; phylum Streptophyta; class Pinopsida; order Pinales; family Pinaceae; genus Pinus; species Pinus albicaulis. The sequence continues at coordinate 815,238,134 of CM076569.1, read as the reverse complement.
GAAGAAGGAATTATATTGTTTGAAGAAAGCTCCCAAAGCCTAGTACGCTCGCGTTGATAGTTACCTGGTGAATCTTGGATTCACAAGAAGTAGTGTTGATCTGAACCTCTACTTCAAATTGTTCTAAGTTATGCCTTTGATTTTGGTTTTATATCTTAACGAGTTATTCTTAACATTGTTAGCCCCCTAATTTGCTCTTTTTTTTGTCATTTTCCCCTTCCTAAATCATAACCATTTACCGTTGTTTTACCTCTTTTATGCACCCTCATCTTGCACCAGTCCAAGCACGATGACATATTTCATATAAACTTTATTTTTCACATTTTTAATTCAACTTAGCATTAATTAATTATTTATTACATGATTTCTTACTTTTAATCGCTCTTTGTAACTTATCGATATCTCCAATGTTTATTTGGTAGTTAGAGTACTTACCGTGACCGCTGATCCTAGTGTAGGATCAGATCTTGCACCGTTTCCAGCACAGCAAATCATTGTAGCAGATCCGAACCTCCTTGATCACCACCTCGATTTGATCAGCTTCAGCCATGATAACAAGATTGATCCAAAGGCAGCCAAGACCGAATCTGTGAAGGACGAAAGCTGGAGATTAGCTACAGCTAGTTTTGCTAAGCTATCTAATTTTGAAGGCCGAAAAGCTAAATTCTACGTTTAGTTATGTAATTGGTTGAATGATCTATTTTGGCCTTTGGCCAAAGATCTATATAATGTAGAATGTAAATAAGACTATGGAGGCTAAGTTTTTGATGGCAGAAGAGAATAGAGACACAGCCAGAGAGGCGGTAACAGGTTGCTGTATTTTGTTATCACCCAAATCTGGGTTGGACGATGTATTAATGTATGTACCTCCCTCAGTGAATTAATAAAAGGGAGCTCTGCCTCATGTTTCACAAATTTCGTTTCTGTATTTGAGCTGATGAATTGATTAAGGTACTGAGCAACATTTTTATTTAAAAGAGAAACGCGTTGGTTGGCTAGGGCCCAGCCAACCCAGCACATTTACCCCATTTCATTTTTTTTTGTAATTTGTGTTGACATTGTCAAGTGTGATTTAATTTTAAGCACATGCATTCCTGTTTGAGTGAAAGCGTATCCATTGTGAGAAGTAGATAAATTTCCTTTTCCTGCAATTTCCTTTCCTACACTTGATTTCAGATTGGTTTTCCTCCGCCTGGTCCAAGCAGGAGAAATAACCCTGCACCAATGCACATTGGTGTGATATCTCATTTTCTGCAATTATGTTTGATTGGTTTTCCCCGCCTAGTCCAAGCAGGAGAAATGAACTTGCACCAGTGCACGTTGGTGTGATGCAGCAAGCCTTCTTAGTCTACTTCCCGCAATCTTATTTCTTTCATTTAATGCTTGTGACAGGATAAATGTATATTGATTGTTTATTTATTCCTGCACTCTGTTATATCAGAAACATTCATTTTTTATGTGTGCAATTTGATTTAACAATATAATAGCACTTGCAATAATTAAGCACTCATTTTAAGAATTAAATGCTAAGTGCAGGAAGCTCTGATCCGGTGCAAGAACTAGTTTCTTGCCATGGGATCTGAGTGCTTCGAACCTGGAAAAGTTCAAGACCTTGCATGAAGTAAAAATCCTTTAGTAAAGACACCATTTATACCTTCTGCATAAATCTCTGTTCCTGCACTAGTGCAAGCAGATTGCGATAGTGCATGAAAGATTAGCGCAAGAAGGAAATCTCTAAAGGAGCAGATTTAAGGGCCCATCTGATGAGATTGCCAAGTGTCTATACTAAAGGAAAACAAACAATCATTAGTTAAACAATAATTAGCTAAATTGATTTCCTTTTATCTTTAATTCCCTCTTGCAAATGCATTCTTCCTTGATCCAGTCTTAGATTATTTTGATGGTTCAAGTTGCCTTTTTCTCTTTTTAATTTGATTCTGCAATCTTTCCTTTAAAGAAAGTAGGGATTTATATTAGGAAGATTCATACCATCTCTGGCATTGCCTGTGCTTCGTCTCTAAGTTTACGGATCCCCCGGGTTGACAAATTAAGTGTTGAGGAGTTTGCTTAAGTGTAATTCCTGCACCCAACATTTTGGTGCCATTGTCGAGGAGGCGATTTGATTTGGTAAGAATTTTTTGATTATACAATAGAGGTAATTTTTCCTTTATTTTTGTAGTATTGTTTGGAAAAGCTTCTTTGAAGGAATTCTACTGGTGTTAATCGATTTCTGACAACATTTTTTTACTAGAAGTTGTTTGTTATTTTTCTTTTTTCTTTTTTTTTAAATGAATGCCTAGAAAAGGTAAGGGTTCGAAGCCCACTGAGGGCCAAAAGAATTCTGAAAACAATTCTCATATTGGGTCTCCTTCTGTAAGCAGGAAGCCCAATCCAATTCAAACCCATCAAACAGGAACAATCCACCTGGATTCCGGTGACAACAGCTCAGGTGTGGATCAGCCTGTTGAGAGTCGTACAAGTAAAAGAGAAACAATGGTGGGCCATGAAGATCATTTGGAAGGGACTGGTGAAAACCAGGTAAGTAAAGAAGAATCCACTTTTGTGTTTCAAATTGTGGATCCTCATACTGTGGCAAAAATGAAGAATATTCCACCATCAACTCTCCATCATTTCCATGGTAAAGTTCATGAAGATCCTGACTCTTTTCTATTCGATTTTGATATTCTGTGTAGAAGTTATGATTATTCAACTGATGCTCAGAAGTTAAGATTATTTCCTATTACTCTCAAGGACTCAGCTCTACGCTGGTTTATGGGGTTAGGAGGAAATACTATAACCTCCTGGGATCAGATGAAGAGAGTGTTTTTGTCTAAATATCAAGAATATTGCAAAACTCGGGACATGCAGGATGAAATTTTTACAATCATACAGGATGATGATGAAACTCTTGAAGATTACCTAGAAAGATTTATGTATATTTTACAAAGTTCGAAACTTAATTTTGATCCCAGTACTCTTAGAACCTTGTTCTTAAGAGGACTTACTAATAATGCTAGAAATAATTTAACTCTGTTAGGACAAGGTGATATTTCTCAGCAAACTTTTGAGCAAAATTTTGAATTATGCAGGAAATTTTCAAGAAATCAGTATAGATCCGGTAGAGGAACTCGAAATAGAAATAGAAAAACTGAATCTACTGATGCTATGATTATTGGACTAGAATATAAAATGGAAAACATGAAAATTGATATAATAAATATTGTTACCAAACAGTTAGACTCTTTAAAATTTCAGCAAACATTCATGAAGGAACAAGAGTCATTATGTATTTTTTGTCTTAAATGTAGAGACAAGCATCCTCCTAAAGAGTGTCCTATTAATTTGAAAGAAACTAATAAGTGTGCTATTTGTGCAGAAGACCATCTCACAGAAAAATGTCCCTCTATACCAAGACTTAAAGCTGTATTTACAGGGGGACAACTTGAAGCTGAATACTTGTATGCTATGAGAGTAAGAAGGAATTGGCCTCAGGTAGGTGCAGGTATGGCTCCTGAATTTTCTCCACACTATTTTGGTTATAATTCACATGCATATTCTTATCCTAACACTAATCAACACTGGCAGTATGGGAATCAATATTAGCATGGGCAACCTTCTCAACCATGGCAATAAGGTTGGAGAGGGCCAAATCATTCTCCATACTCCCACCAGTCACCTATGCAGTCATATCCATCTACGCATACACCTTATTTAATGCCTCAAATTCTGATTCAGTCTACTCCACCGTTGCCTTTACCTCCACCCTTTCGACCTCCTTAGTTGCCTGCTCAACCTATGCCCAATCATAACAATAATAAAGCAGTGAAAATGATCTATGTAACAAACCCACCTTTACCATTCGAGTACTAGTCTATTCCAGTTGGGATTCATGATATTCAATTAAGATTGGGAAGGACTGTAACATCAGAAAATCAGAAGCAACCTATAGTGATTGTTGAAGAGAAAGGAGAAGAGGAAACTCTTAACCATTCTCCGAAAGATGTCGCTAAGCAGCCCTTACCCTCTGAATCCTTTCCATCTTCTTCCAACCAACCTCCCTTCCCAGAGAGGCTAGTAATGGAAAGAAATGGGCCTATTTCTGAGACTATTTTGGCATCTAAGCTTCGAAATATTTTCATTAAGATACCTTTGCTTCAAGCCATTAAATAGATCCCCTTTTGTACCAAGATTATTAAGGAACTTTGTGTCAAGAAACCAGGGAGGAAGAGATTGGAACCCCAAACCATTCAATTTGTTGGTAGGGTAGCAGAGTTGATGATGGGAGGTGTGTCTATGGACTGATCCCGGAAACCCTGTTGTCTCAATTCAGATTGGTAATGTCCTTGTCTCTAATGTTCTTATAGACCTGGGGGTAGCCTTTAATTTCATGACTAATCAAACCATGGATCAACTTCGGTTATCTCATCTTCGCCCTTCTCCCACTGTGCTTGAATTAGTAGATAGATCTAAAATTAAGCTAGAAGGAGTATTGGATGATGTGATCATCTCATTAGATTCTTGGGAATATCCTGCTGATTTCATTGTGCTTCAGCCAAAGAACCCAGTAGGAGGAAATCCCTTGATCTTGGGTCGACCATGGCTTGCTACGGCCGATGCATATATTGGATGTCGTTCCGGTGATATGTATATTTTGCATGGAGATTCTAAGAAGAAAGTTACCTTATACCCCTTTGCCAGATCCATTCAGGACCTTCGAGATACTTTATGGTTGGATAAGCAATGATGAGGAGACTCAAACCATTTCCCTTATCCATCATTATGCTGGGTCTTCACAAGAAGATGAGATTCAATATTTTCTGAATAATCTAGACACTATGCCTAATTTTGAGCCATTGAGCCAGATTTTCAGCCTAGATTTTCAAGATAATCATGATTCTCATTCTTCTGTACCACTACATTTGACCACTCCCTTGAGTAATCCTGAGCCTGACACTACTCTTGTTGAGATTAGCCCTAGTAAATCCTTGCATATTAGTTCAGATTTGGACTCATCTCAGCAGGATCATCTTGTGAAGTTGTTGCAAAACCATCTTAGTTCCTTTTCTTGGGGCTATGAAGATATGAAGGGTATTCCTCCTGAAACTTGTACACATCATATCTATATTCAGGAAGGAACCCAAACTGTCCGAAAACCCCAAAGGTGAATGAATCCAGCTCTAAGAGATATTGTGAAGGAAGAAGTACAAAAACTCTTGGCTGCCAGTTTTATCTATCCTATTTCTGACAGTCAGTGGGTCTCTCCATTAGTGCTAGTACCTAAGAAAGATGTAATATGGCATATTTGTATTGATTATCGAGATTTAAACAAAGCCACTCTCAAAGATTACTTCCCTATCCCTTTCACTGACCAAGTGCTTGATACCCTTGCAGGAAAGAAATATTTTTCTTTTTTGGATGGCTTCAGTGGCTATAACCAGATACAGATTACACCCGAAAATCAGGATAAAACAACTTTTACATGTCCATGGGGTACATTTTCTTATAAAGTGCTTCCCTTTGGTTTATGTAATGCCCCATCTACCTTTCAAAGGGCAGTCCTAGCCATTTTTGCTGATCTAGAATTTTTAGAAATTTATATGGATGAATTTTCTGTGTTTGGTGATTCTTTTCAGGAAGCTCTCAAAAATTTGGAGAAAGTACTTCTCCATTGTCAGGAAGCCCATCTCACCTTGAGTGACAAGAAATGTAAATTGATGTGCAAAGCGGGAGTGGTACTTGGCCATTTGATTTCTGGTAAAGGTATCCAGGTTGATCCAGCAAAGATTGAAATAATTCTACATCTTCCTGCACCCAAAACTCAAATGGAAGTAAGAGGTTTTTTAGGACATGATAGTTACTATAGAAGATTCATTGAAAATTTTTCTAAGATAGCTGCCCCTCTTTTCCGACTTCTAGCTAAGGATAGTGAATTTTCTTGCTCCACAGCTTGCCAACAGTCTTTTGAACATTGAAGGAAAAGTTCGTACAGGCACCAGTTTTGAGAGGTCCTAACTGGTCACTGACTTTTCACATTTCCTCTGATGCTTCAGATTTGGCTATTGGTGCAGCTTTAGGAAAAGAGGAAAATAAGCAATCCTATGCTATTTATTATATTAGTAAGAATTTGTCTTCCACTGAATTAAATTACACGGTTACAGAGAAAGAGTTTTTAGCTGTAATTTTTGCAATTAATAAGTTCAGGCACTATATTACAGGTAATGAAGTATTTGTACATACTGATCATTCCGTGATTAAATATTTGATGAAAAAACCATTGACTAGCGGTAGAGTGACTAGGTGGTTGCTATTGTTGCATGAATTTAATGTTACTATTTTTTATAGACCAGGAAAATCTAATGTTGTAGCAAATTTTCTTTCTAGATTAGATAATCTTGGTGAAGCAGCTCCTGTTAATGATGATTTTCCGGATGAACATCTTTTTGCTATGTCAACATATTCTCCGTGGTTTGCTATGTCAACATGTTCTCCGTGGTTTGCTGACATTGCTAATTACTTGGTTACTGGGAAAACACCACCCCACTTGTCCGCTCGTGAAAAGCAGAATATTATTCAGAAAAGTGCTGCATAATCCTGGATTCAAGGAAATCTCTTTTACACTGGTCCAGATCTGATTATTTGTAGATGTGTAAGAGAGGAAGAAGTGTTTGACATATTGAAATTTTCTCATGATGAACCTTCTGGAGGCCACTTCGCTGATAAGCAGATTGCATATAAAGTATTGCGTGCTAGTTACTTTTGGCATTCCTTTTTTGAGGATGCCAAAAAGTAGCCTAATCAAACCAATGAAATTCCTTTATGGCCCCAACTTATGATTGAGTCGTTTGAAAAATGGGCTATTGATTTTATAGGGCCAATAAATCCAACGTCATTAAGTAAAAAGCATATTTTGGTTTGTATAGATTTTGTTACAAAATGGGTAGAAGATAAATTTGTTTCCTTTGCTACAGAAAAAGTTGTTATTGATTTTATTTTTACTGAAATATTTACTAGATTTGGTGTGCCTAGAGAAATTGTTTCTGTTAATGGGCCGCAGTTTATTCTAATCTGGTGCAGGGTGTGATGGAGCAATACAAGATCCGGCACAGGAAATCCACGCCGTATCACCCGCAAGCAAATGGCCAGGTGGAATCCACAAACAAAGTGCTCGAGTCCATTCTTACAAAGACAGTAAATATGCATCGGAAAGACTGGTTTGAAAGATTACCAGAAGCTTTGTGGGCATACAGAACCACTTGGATAAATAGCACGGGACATACACCATATGAGTTGGTATATGGAAAACAGGTTCTGTTACCAATTGAATTCCAGATCAAAACTTTCAGAACTGTAGTTCAGTTAGGACTAGATCTCTCTAAGGCACAAAAACAACGTCTTATCCAATTAAATGATTTAGATGAATTTCGTAGGGATTTTGTTCAGTAGAACATACTAATTCAGCAGCAACGCAAAAAGTGGCATGACAAGTCTATTCAGAAAAATCAATTCCAACCAAGTGATTTGGTGCTCCTTTATGATTCTAGATTTAAAATTTTTAAAGGGAAATTCCATACACGTTGGATGAGACCTTATGAAGTGATCCGAGTATTCGAGAATGGAGCAGTAGAAGTTAAAAATATTGATGGAAAAAATTTCGTATTCTTGGTAAATAGACACAGATTAAAAAAGTATTTTCAGCCACTTGCCAGGAAAGATTTTACACAGCAAGTCCAACAGCAATTCGGGATGGTAGTGGTGAATGGTAATACCAACCTTTTGAAAATATGAATTCTTCTTCTTCTTAAAAAAAATAAATAAATAAAAAGTAAAGAAAAAATATTTTTCTGTAATTATGAAAATCAGTTCGTTGACATGATTGCAGAAGGATCAACCTGAAAACGAGCTTGTTGGCAGGAAGATCAAAAATTTCTAATAAAAAGAGAATTTTGCTTGATATTTAGATATGCTAGTGACTACCAAGTAAAAGTAGGTTTAGCAGAACCAACCTTTACACAATTGGGGTAAATAGCATGGATATTTTTATTCAAGTAACGGTTAATTCTCACTACAGTTATTTTTCTTGCACTAGTGCAGGTAGAACTTCCAGAACATTTTCTGCCTTTCTTCATAATCCATTTTCATAATATTCCCTCAATTTTCTTCTTCAACCCCAGAATGATTAAGCTTCCCATATTCTTCTGAATTTACCCTGTCCGTTTCGTAAAAACCCCACTTTACCCTTGAATTTTTTTTCCCTATCCCACTTCTGTTTATCCCCTCTTATGGTACTATTCCTGGAATCCCTGTAACAGAATTCCTTCCCATTCTAAAATTTCCCTTTTTCCACTTCTTTGTTCCCTCATGAATTCATTACAGGATCTCGCGCACAAAGATCAAAATTATATGCTCTGAAGCATCAAGAAAGGGTGAAGAAAATTTCCAGTATAATTTGAGGAAGCCATGTTGGAAGTCCAGCCTATATTTTACTTAAATTCCCTATTCTTTTTTAGATACTATGCTTGCACTAGTGCAAGCATGTCGTCTTATATAATAAGTGCAAGCAGAATGGTACCAGCAGAATAGGATAGTTTAAGCGATGCAAGCAGACCGGTGCAAGCATGCACCCTGTCAGAAACATAGTACAATTTGTTATTTTCATAGCATACGTCATACGAAAGTGGTCGTCATGAAAGTTTATAAGAATTCCTTTCACTTAGTCGATGAGTACTGGTGTTATCATATTAAATAGGAGAAAATTATTTAAAGTACAAGGTGTTTCTAAGTTAAGGATCATGATCATTTTTAAATAAATGCTAAAGTTATTTTTTTGAATTATGGAGTGCGGAAGTGTTTAATTGTTGCTTGGATATAATTTCCCCTTTCCGCCATAATCCTAGATGTCTTTCACTCGTAATGATTACCTCACCTAGCCGTTAAGACGCCACCACAAGCTCCAGTCCGGCACGATCTCAAAGATGTCGCGCATCCACAACTATTTCAGTGGAATGAATGGGTGATAAGATGGAAGGGATGGTGGACGGTTGGATCCGTATCTATAAGAACCAATTTTTCCTAGCGTTGCATGTAAATTCTGGACTGTTCATAACCATTAAGCAACGATGTCGCCTGTTCGAAGCAAACCTTTGTCTATCAGTAGGGTAGAACAGACTGTTGAGTATCGCAATAGTCTTGTAATATTGCGAGACTCAGGCTTTCTTCAATTCTTGCAAAATATTGACGGGCACAATAGTGAAGTGGCCCTATAGTTTGCCAAAATTTTAAAAAATGGGAAAGTAAAAATTGGGCCTTTAAAATTTGAGGTTACAGAAGAGTTTATAGCAGCAGCGACAGGCTTGGAAAATATTGGTGAGTAGTGGTTTAAAAATAAGAAATTAGAAAGGAAGCGATGACAACATTCTATCATCGACAAGAAGATGAAGGTAGATTGGAAGAAAGGAATTCCACGCAGTGCCCTGTTGGGACAGTGACGGGACCTCCTTTTCATCCTACAGAAATTTGTAACCTGTGAGGGAAGGTACTCCCTCACTTTTGTGTACCATTTTAGGATGTTGCAGCATTTCTAAGCCGGCTAGCACGCCCAGTGGAGGATTAATTTCCCCCATTTTTTGCTAAAGAGCTTTGAAAAAATGGCCAAGGGTGTGCGGGATGGATGGGCAGACCAGGTCGACAAGAAGTTATATCACCATAGCTTGATAAATATTTTGGTCTAGAATAAATTAGAAGTTAAAGGCATGACCTGGGAGGCGTTGTTAAAATAGCTACATAAAAATACAGCTGTTGGAAAGGAGACAGAGGACCCCGCTAGCACAAGCAAGGGTCCGAGTAAGAATGTAAAGGGGATTCCTTCTTGCACCAGTGCAAAAAGGAAACGACCTGAAAAATCAACAGAAGAAAGGGCCCCATCTCCAAATAAGACGACAACTAGTTCACCTGTTGAAGAGACTCCTTCTATGACACTAGTACAGGAACAGACCCCCAAAGAAGATAGCCTGCCAGTCCTTTCGGACGCAGCAAGTTTTGTAGAGGTCGAAGATGACACTCTGTTGGTAGATTTCATTAAAAGGGCCCAGAAAAAGAATGAAGAATCTAGTGCAGGAAAAGAACCACAGTCCCCATAGGACGTTGAATCCCCTTCTGCACCAGTGCAAGAAGAAGAAGAACCAGAATAAGAAGAAGAAGAACTAGAAGAAGAAGAAGAAGAAGAACCGGAAGAAGAAGAAGGAGAAGAAGAAGAGGAAGAAGTGTTTGCTGAAAACATGAGGGATACTGAGGTCCCTAAGGAAGACACAGCCCCTGTCGAGACAGAAAAAGAAGGAGATTTGGTAACTCCTGCTACTCGGATAGTTGAACTAGAGCATCAAGTGCAGAACTTAGAACAGCTCATAGCTAAAGCGCAGGAGGATAAAGAACAGAGTAAAGAAGAATTATCTGCGAAGATCCAGAAAAAGAAAGGAGAAGTTAGAGTTTGGAAGTACCGAGTTGCGCAATTTTTCAAGCGACTTAAAAAGGTGACAAAGAAACTAAAGAACATCAGAAAGAAGAAGTCTGAAACATTGCAGGCTGATGTCAGTATGTCAGAGTAGGATTGAGTTGGAATGGTAAAATTTTTGAAGGTTTTTTGAAAAGGTAAAGATTTGTGTGAGGACACACAACATCTTAGGGATGGGAGGATGTTAGCCCCCTAATTTTCTCTCTTTTTTTCCATTTTCCCCTTCCTAAATAATAACCATTTACTGTTGTTTTACCTCTTTCATGCACCCTCATCTTGCACCAGTCCAAGCACGGTGACATATTTCATATAAAATTTATTTTTCACATTTTTAATTCAACTTAGCATTAATTAATTATTTATTACATGATTTCTTACTTTTAATCACTCTTTGTAACTTATCGATATCTCCAATGTTTATTTGGTAGTTAGAGTACTTACCGTGACCACTGATCCTAGTGCAGGATCGGATCATGCACCGTTGCCAGCATAGCAAATCATTGTAGCAGATTTGAACCTCCTTGATCACCACCTCGTTTTGAGCAACTTCAGCCACGACAGCAAGATCGATCCAAATGCAGTCGAGACCGAATCTGTGAAGGACGAAAGCTAGAGATTGGCTATGGCCAGTTTTGCTAAACTATCTAATTTTGAAGGTCGAAAAGCTAAATTCTGCGTTTGGTTATGTAATCGGTTGAATGATCTATTTTGGCCTTTTGTCAAAGATCTAAATAATGTAGAATGTAAATAGGACTAAGGATGCTAATTTTTTGATAGCATAAGAGAACAGAGACACAGCCAGAGAGGTAGTAACAGGTTGTTGTATTTTGTTATCGCCCGAATCTGGGCTGGACGATGTATTAATGTATGTACTTGCCTCAGTTAATTAATAAAAGGGAGCTCTGCCTCATGTTTCATAAATTGTGTTTCTGTATTTGAGCTGATGAATTGATTAAGGTACTGAGTAGCGTTTTTATTTAAAAGGGAAACGCGTTGGTTGGATAGGGCCCAGCCAACGCAACACGTTTACCCCATTTTTCGTTTTCCTGTAATTTGTTTACATTGTCAAGTGTGGTTTAATTTTAAGCACATGAATTCATGTCTGAGTGAAATCGGATCCATTGTGAGAAGTATATAAATTTCCTTTTACCACAATTTCCTTTCCTACACTTGATTTCATATTGGTTTTCCTCTGCCTGGTCCAAGCAGGAGAAATAACCTTGCACCAGTGCACGTTGGCGTGATATCTCCTTTTCTGAAATTATGTTTGATTGGTTTTCCCCGCCTGGTCCAAGAAGAATAAATGAACCTGCACCAGTGCACGTTGGTGTGATGCAGCAATCCTTCTTATTCTACTTCCCGCAATCTTCTTTATTTCATTAAATTCTTGTGACAGGATAAATGTATATTGTTTGTTTCTTTATTCCTGCACTCTGTTAAGATCAAAAACATTAAATTTTTATGTGTGCAATTTGATTTAACAGTATAATAGAACTTGCAATAATTAAGCACTCATTTTAAGAATTAAATGCTAAGTGCAGGAAGCTTTGATCTAGTGCAAGAACTAGTTTCTTGCCACGGGATCTGAGTGCTTCGAACCTGGAAACGTTCAAGACCTTGCATGAAGTAAAAATCCTTTAGTAAAGACACCATTTATACCTTGTGCATAAATATCTGTTCCTGCACTAGTGCAAGTAGACTGCGATAGTGAAAGATAGATTAACGCAAGAAGGAAATCTCTAAAGGAGCAGATTTAAGGGCCCATCTGATGAGACTGCCAAGTGTCTTTGCTAAAGGAAAACACACACTCAGTAGTTAAAAAATAATTATTTAAAGTGATTGCCTTTTATCTTTAATTTCCTCTTTCAAATGCATTCTTCCTTGTTCTAGTCTTAGATTATTTTGATGGTTCAAGTTGCCTTTTTCTCTTTTTAATTTGATTTTGCAATCTTTCCTTTAAAGAAAGTAGGGATTTATATTAGGAAGATTCATACCATCTCTAGCATTGCCTGTGCTTCGTCTCTAAGTTTATGGATCCCCCAGGTTGGCAAATTAAGTGTTGAGGAGTTTGCTTAAGTGTAATTCCTTAACCCAACATACATGTAGTAAGCCTCTGATGCTCAAGTGTAAGAGAGAGTTGGCCTATGAGTTTGAAATGAAGGATATTGGTTTAATGTATTAATTCCTTGGATTAGAAGTGTGGAAAAGACCTTGATAGTTTTTCGTTTCCCAAGGATAATTTATTGTGAAGTTGCTAGAAAGATTCAGAATGGTAGAATGCAAGTCCTTGGCCACTCCAATGGAAATGAACTTTAAGAACTTATGCAGAGATGTTGTTGGATCTGACTTGGCTAACCCTTTCGAGTATCGATAATTGATAGGAGCATTGATGTTCCTTGTCAACACTCATCCAGAAATATGTTTTACAGTGAATACCTTGAGTCAATTCATTACCAAGACACTTCATGAACAGTGGGTTGATCCCAAGCATGTGTTGAGATATTTGCATGGGACGATCCATCTTAGTCTGAGACATGTTTCCATAGATGTACGACTTCATGGATACACTGATGTCGACTGAGAGGGAAATGTCACCGATAGGAAGAACACATCGGTGTGCTTATTTATCTTGGATCTACCATGATATCTTGGATAAGAAAGAAATATAAGTTTGTGGCTTTAAGCATTATAGAGGAAAAACATATTTTTGCTAGCAAGGCCAGTTGTGAGATAGTTTAGTTGAGGAAGCTCTTTCGAGAGTTGTTTGAGCAGGTCCTGGATGAGAAAATGATATATTATGACAACAAGAGTGGGATATGATTATTATAGAATCTTTTATTTCATGACAATTCCAAGCATATTGAGATTAGATATCACTATATACGCGACATGGTGCATAGAGGAGCCATGAGACTCCATCATATTTTGATTGATGATCACATTGCAGATATACTCACCAAGGCTTTTCCGAAAGGGAAGTTCTTGGTTCTTGGAGAGTAGATTGGGCTGACGGATGTGACCCTCTCGGGTAAGGGTTCTAGCTGATCGAGGATACTAGGCGATGCTCTTCCTCCCTATTTAAGCTCCTAGGGTGAGAAATTGAGCTAGAGAGTTCATAGGGTTGAGGGAACTCATGGAAAATAGGTATGTTTGATCCTTCCCTCCGGGTAAGTGTGTATCTTCTTTATTTTCATCTCAGGGTTGTCCCTTATCCTTACCTAATGATATGTGTGTATCTCCCCCTATTAAGTATACCCCAGTATGAATCCTACCCACAAACTAGGCTTGTTAAGACTATTCCTCCCCATCTAGCCAATGGGTTGATAAATGACTTGGGCGTGTTTGATAAGTATCTTTAAGGGTAAGTGTGTATCTCCCCCAAGTTCCTTGGGTTGTGTCTAATCCTTACCACTCATGGTAAGTGTATATCTTCTACCAAGGTAGTGGATGTGGTTTTTATACTACTTAACTCTTTAGGGTCCTATTTGGAAGATCGATAAACAATAGGATATTGTGATCCTTACCTTCCATGGTAACTTGTATCCTCCTTATTGTCCTTGCATAGAGGGTGGTAGCTTGAGCTCCCCTACGATGTCAAATTATTCTTCTATATAATTCAAGAGTTTTCAATAAATGAGTAGAGATTAGTAAATTCAAAGGATCGAAATCTATCTTTGACTAGCACTTTGACCAATGTTGACTTTTTGTGTTTGGGAATAGTTTGACTCAATTTTAGTTGGAATTTTTGGACCATTTTGGAAGATGAATTCTTTGGCATAAGGATTGAGTTTTTCTAGGCACTTTGAATACATTTTATTGTAAGCTTGATCTTCTCTCTTCGATGACTAGGTTTGATCATGATTTTTGGGACTATTCTGACTTAATTTTGACCAACATTGGAGGCCAAATATTTTGAATGTTGACCGAGATCTTGGAGGAAAATTTTGAACATTGACTTATGACTGGTTATGTATTTTTTTACTGTTGTTGACTTTGACCGAAATTGCAGATTTGACAATTTGACTAAATTTGACTTTTGGGCTCATCTATTGGACTTTGGATATTGATTTTTTTGGATGGTTAAATAATTGACATTGACCTTGTTGTTGATGAATGGAATCATTGTATCTCTTTGTTGAACATTTTTTGACAATCTAATTAGAAGAAGAATTTAAAAGGGTTTTCCCGATTATGGGGTTTTCCCCTAGTCTTTGACCAAATTTGATGTCTCTTGTCATTGCTTATATTATTCATTGTATTTATTGTTCTATCTACAATTGCTATTTATTTATGGAATATTGAATTCGTTTCTAATTGAATAAAAATAAAATGATCAAGCTAAAGTAATTGTTACAACATAGAAGAGTGGAAAATTAACAATTACAACAACAAAATATTGACTAGAATTTAGAGGGGTGATGGCATACTCTTTGGAAACTTATTCTTTCAATTTTTGTTCATTGATTCTCTAGGGTTTAATCTTTTTGTGAATTTTTCTTGAAAATTCTACACATTTCTTTTCCCTAAAACTTTTAATGAGTTCAACAATGTTTTGTGATTGAGGCTTAGGAATTTTATACATAATCGTGAAGATTTTCAGTTTGAAAAGAACAAACTATGATGCCTTTAGTGGCGCATATGGAATGCCTAGGAACATATACATAATTTAAAACCTAGTGAATCATGTCGCTATATGGAATAATTTTGGGTCGCACAAAATGTTTATGCAAGGTTGGATTTGCCACATTGTGCAAAGGGGTATCATGAATGGGTTGGATTGGATTTAGCTCTTTTGAACTTCCTTGAGCTTCGTCCTTGAGAAAATTATACATACCATATCAGGAGGAAATTCCAAGATTTGTTTCTTTAATAACTGTGTCGGAGAACAAACTAGCATTTTAATTTTTTTCATTCGGGTCCTTTGCTACTAGATGTCGAGGTCTCTATAATTTATTGACCCGCCTGTGCATGATTTGAGTTCTGGTGATGCTTGCAAAGTGCAAAGCCTGACTCCATAAAAAATAAAGTAACCTAATTACAATATTAGCTTCAACGTTATCAATATTATTGATAATTTCAAAACCAACAATTACTACAATGAGTAAATGGAATTAATCACTCAAATACTATGAACTACATGTAAAGTTATATATTGATTGCATGCCAATTTTCCCAATAAATGTTTATAAGACTCACATTTCCCTAATGAGTCTCTTTTTTTAATCATAAGATTAGGATTTAATTAGATTATTATTATTTATTAAATTTCGATTAGCCTTAATTCATGCTGCAGGAAGTAGGTTGCATTTTATGTAACATTTCATGGTAGGACGAGAAAATATATTTGTCAAAGAACGTGAAAATTGACATTTTGTACCCTTTTATTGACCCTGGTTAGCAATTTACACTGTGGTTGACATAATGTGTAGAGTGATGACATGCCACCCCAATATAGGTACATGTAGCAGTCAGAATATATGTTTTGTGAATATTGATTTGGCCAAAAATAGGTGATGCATGGTATTTCCCTGAGGTGCCACATGGAGTATAGAAGCAACATAGACCTTAGAGCCACATCATCACATGACTTGTTCCTCAACGTGAACTTGTAGTGTATAATTTAGAATTGTGAGGAGCCATGACCTAATAGAAACTACAATACATGGGTGTTTATGTCATCTAATGGGAGCAGTCACATCCTAATTCATATTAAATGTGAAATTTTATGCCTTAATGATAAAATAGTAGGGCACAACTAATAAGTTGCAGGACATGGGAAAGTAGTACGGTATGTAATGAAGAATTTAACATCATGTCATAGGAGTTTGATAAGTGAGTTTTACAGGTTCTTAGTTTGGGTGACAGAGGTGCAGTAGGAGACTCTTTATGTCAGCAAATTTCTCGTTGCGTCATGAGAGTTATGTCAAGGTGCATTTTTTAAGGTTAAGCATGGTCTTACGGGGATGGAAAATTTATGTCTTAGGGGACATGAAAAAAGGGTTTTCATTTGATAGCGTGCCAAAGGCTTAAACAATTTTTGTTGTATTGCAATATTTAACCATGAATAATAATATTTTATAAGGAGAAAATATACATGAAGGAAAACAAGGAGAAAATTTAAAACACATGCAAAGGATTAAGAGAAAAAGGGAATTTAGGAAATATAAGAAGGAGGGTCCTCGTTTTTATTAGGAATTCTATAGAAAATCAGGGGTTGTTGTCTTGTCACAATAATTGGCGATGCATTGGAAGAACCAATTACCTTTGTTCATGATAGAATAAGAGAAATATTAAATCATATTGCAAAAGATATAAATTTTATAAATTTTAATGTACTATGAATAATTCTTTTATTATAACTATAAAAAAAATAAAGGAACATATTTGTACTTGTACTGTTCCATTTCTTTGTTTCAAAGGGATAAAAGAGGGTATAAATTTTGTTAATTAACTTTAACATAAGAAAATAAGCTTTCAATATGACTAATAGGCAAAGCTGACAAACAATTATTTTGATGTAATTAGTTCAACTCATATTTTTGTGACTCGACATTGCTTCGATGAAAACAACCATCCATAGCCCTGATAAATTTTCCTTGATTCATGCATACATTGACCCACTACCAGTGAGTGTCCATAGCCAGAATTTGTGATTAACTTTTGTTGCAATGGTGGTTAGGAACTGAGGTGATATGAAAGTTATTTTGAGGAAATTCATATCATGGCGTAATACTAAGCTCTTCATATTAATGTTTTCCATTCCTATTTGTTCTTATTTAGTAATGTGACAATGAAATGAACAATGGAGCAGATGTCATTTCTAAGTACTTTCCTAGAAGATCTTATCTGAATAACAATAAATTGATGATAAAAACTTTGTCTTTATGATAATATTATACTAATTATAAATTTACATTCGTTATCACAATCTATTAATGATAATTCTCTTTGATAAATATACATGACAGAGATAGTAAAATAAAATGTGTTGCTAACCATAAATGTACGACAATGAACAAAAAAGTGAAAATCAATGGCTTTACAAGAACTATTTACATATTTACAAAAGTGAAGAACTTATAACTTAAGAAAATTATTTCTTCAATATTTTCCCATTTACAAGGAGATTTTCCTCCACCCCATCTAAAGATAGCAATATAAAAGCAAGTGTGCTTATCTTTTTAGAAACCTGAAAGGGACCTACCTAGAGTTTTTGAAATTTGGCATGTTTTCCTTTTTCCTCATGGGATTTATCCCATTTAGTATGATATCTCCAACATTAAAGCCTTTATCATCCAATGAACGGTTATCAAACTATATATTGATGATCTTTTGGTGGTTCGAAAATGTCTTGGCCTGATCTCATACCTCCTCAAATTTGAGTAGTTGGGCTAGATGATGTTGTATGTTTGAACATGGTTCTTCCTAGATTTATTGAACCAAAATTAAATATGGTAATGCCACATTAGGTGGGAGTTATGCTTCCTTTCAATAGACTAGGGTGAGTCTCCTATTGAGGCCATGTAAGTAACTACATCTTCCCATAATGCATTAATAATAGATTTGTACCAATTTATTATTATTATTATAAGATACAATTTTCTTTATGATTTTCAGTAAGTTTTTATTTGTGGGGTTTTCTAGAACATTACCCTAGGGAAATGATTTTAAATATATTTTACCCTTTTGAACAGAAAATTCAGTAAGTGAAATAGAGGAAAACTAATTTGTGTTTCATGTTAATTTTCACCGTTATATGCTGATACAATTACTTTAGCCTAATTATTTGATTCAATTAACAATGAAATTCAGTCTTCCAATAATAAATAGTAATTGTATATAGAACAATAAATGCAATATACAAATAGAAAACAATCAAGAGTAATAGGAGACAAGATTTGGTCAAAGACTACGGAAAATCCCCACAAGGGGGAAACCCTTTCAAATTATTCATCTAATTATATTTTCATAAAATTTTCAGAAAAGAGAGTACAGTGAACCAATTCACCAATAAAGAGTCAAAGTCAATCCTTTGACTATCCAACAAAATCAACCAACCAATATCCAAATGATGAGCCAACAGTCAAATCTGTTTCAAGTCAAATATGGTCAATGTCAACAATAGTCAATAGCAGTAATGATGCCATAACTAGTCCAATCTTCAATGGTAAAAAAAAACTCCAAGAGAGATCGGTCAAAGTTCAAAATACTTGACCTCCTGTGTTTGTCAAATTCAAGTCAAAACATCTCCAAAACTACTCTGCCAAAGGAGAGATAGACTACAGTCAAAATTGTGGTCAAAACTACCTAGAATGAATCGAACTCTATGCCAAATAATTTGGCCTTCAAAAATTGAAATTTCGCAAGTCAAAGAAATTCAAAATGTGAAGTAAAACTTGGTTAACTGTTAGTAAATCTCTCCCAGCAGAATGTCAACACAGAAAATCATAATTGCCTCTAACCCTTTCCTATGTGTGAACTCGGCTACCCTAATTCAGGCCTGTATGAACCAATCTAAGAAAGAGAGAGAAGAAGAAGACTGGTGTGATGATGTCAAAATGAGGTTTCTTTGTCTTGTATTTATATTTTGGAGACCCAATTTTTTCTTTAGGTTGACTTGTACTTTTGTGCACATGTGGGTTTTTATATTAAAAACATATTTTTCCTTAACCAAAATAAATTCTTCCAAGGGAAAAAAGGGTCTTCTTTAGATGAGGAAGACATTCCAAAGTAGGGAATTTTTCCCTAAGCTACCAAATAAACACTCCCTCTCAACTAGGGAGAAATTCCGAATTGCAACATATGTCCTGTTGTAGCTCGTTTTCCACTATGTTCAAAATGCAAAAGAAAAAAAATCATATATCTCAAAAAATAAAAATCATAAAGAAAAATAAAAATCATTTGGATGGTAGCTTATTTTCATTAAATGGGGTTAATGTCAGGTCGAAGGTTGTGCATGATTAAATAAAATTTTATGTTGTTAGTGGGACCCGGCTGAGAAAAAGCAAAAGGTTGACTGTCAGGCAAGTTTGAAGTGCAATGTCGTTAGTGCTATTGGGCCTTACCACATGAGAAACCTGACAACACAAACATCACAGAGGTTATTGAATTGGGTGCCCCCGTAGATGATTTGGAAGTAAAAATACCTTTCCTCGATCAACTACCATGATCATCTACGACATCACCAGCCAGTGGGACTGATTACCATCGTGGGTACCCCTATGGGAGGTAAGACAATTCATTGGATTCTATGGAAAGTGAGAGTGTTTTAACAGGCGATCGAGATTAATACCATGTCACCCCTCCATGTCACCCAACACATCATTAAATATCCCCATGTCATAATCTCCACATCATCATCTCCACGTCACCAATACAACATCATGATGCGCATCTGTCACTTCCACATTAAATTTCATTTTTCCCTCGTTTTTTTCCATTTATCCATAAAACCATGTTTTTACGCACATAATATTTTTATCTGTTGTTGGTATTGGAGAGTACCAAAGTACACCTATGTCTACTTGCTTGTCAATTTCAAGTTCAACGTCATCTTAAGGTTACTAGGTATTTATCCACCGTGTACACTTGCTAAATTGCTTAAAAATGTCGAAGAAAGTCTCTATGATGGGTTTAACAACCCACATTCCTCTTATGGACACTAAAAGGGACATTTTTTACCATGTTTGCACACTAAATCTGATGGAATTACGTCAGAACATTTTCGTTGCTCAAATATATTCCCCTATATATTCTAGAGTTGTAAAGTCAAGATTATTCTCTGCAATTGTCCCTCAGACCTATTCCTTCCTAGAATTTATCACTTGGTTGACTTCTTTCAAGTTTCTGCCTTGTTGATTCAACATGCCCTTGATTTTATACAATTTGAGCATTACACTTCATTTTCTGAAGAAACCTTGGTATCTGGTTTCCAAAATGTCTCTGGAGGGGATTATGCCAAATTGTCTTTCCATATTATGCCAGTTGGACGCACTTTATCTTTAGAACAAACTATGTTTCCCATAGATATTTATTTTGAAGATGTTAAACCAATTTTACAAGTAATTTCTAGGGTTTTGGGGAAATAAAATACCTCTACTATTGATCATGTAGTTATTGGAATGTTTAATATAGTCATGCAAATTGAAGTTATTCTTGATATACCAACTTTATGGGAGGGTTTAGTTAATTCTTAATTATCAGAATAGAACCTTACTGGTTGCTTCAGATTCCCATCTTCGTTGATTTACTTGTTCCCCTATTTCCATATAGATATATGCATGCATTTGGGCTTGAACATAATGGATTCTTGTAAAAGAAAGCAGTCCGTGATAAATTGGACCGAAACTATACGAAGTCACCCTAACTATGAGGGTTTTCCATATTTATTATCCTCTTTTATGCCAGTTGTATATCCTATCATAAACAACTTTGTTCCACCATGTCTCTTTCAAAAAGCCCTCTCATTTTTACAGCTCAGCAAAGATGTCAAATTAGGAGAATCATTTCAGTTTGAATATTATGTTGAAATTAGATTGTATGGAGCATAGTTTTCCCCTTATATACTACCATATTTTGTACCAATGAGACTATTTGCATTGGATTTCATTAGACAAAGTTTAAATGCAGATCAAATTCACACTTTTTACTGCAAAGAAGGGATATTTGTTCAAGTTGCCAAAAATTGTTGGGCCTTTTATCGTAAACAATAGACAGGCTATGGAGGAAGTTGATAAAATGCTTCAAGGCATGTACTTTCAACAAGAAGACAAATGGTCCTATGACCCTCATCAAATTGTTTCAAGAATAAGGGTAGAGAATTCCTATGCTCCATATGTACATGAATCAAGACCCCGAATTGAAAAAATGGATAATGGTGGTTAATCTCAAGCACAAAATGAGATGCAGGTTGAAACTCCCCACCCTACAATGAAAGGATTTACGGGAGGAATTGAAGAGGTCATTGATTTGGATGATTATTCTAGCCACAGTTCCAAGAAATCAAGATTATATAGAAATGAAAAGGAATCTGAACATTTGGTAGAAAGTTCCTCTTTTAATTGGTTTTCAATTACAGTTGCGAGAAGTGATATGCACACCTTAATCTCCTATTCCTGAAGAAGTTGGAAAAACCTCTATTACTATTTTGAAGGAGTCATATGAACAAATTTAAGAGAAGAATAAGAAGATTAGGGAGAATGTTGCTTCTCATATTGAAGCTTGATAAATATCAAAGTATCATACTAGGTTCTTAGCCGAGATTGATTTAGAAAGAAATCGGCGAAAATTCGACAATTTTTTTTAAGGCGGGATTCAAATACGTAAACTTAGCTATTGGGTGCGGGGTATTCCATTGCACAACAAAATCAATATGCATAGGCAAACTAGGGAACTTATTTACAATGCAGTGATTTAAGCAAGACATCATTACTAGCAAATAAAGATTAAGATTTATTGGGAAGGTAATAAATCGGTGAAATTAGAAAAATCCAATTCTAGAGCTGCATGCGGGAATGAGGAGCTGAAGAGTTAATTTTCAATCTTGGTGTAAAACTTTGAAGATAAATATGATGTTAAAAAGCTTTTACATAGGGCGGAATCATAGATTCAAGTATTGAGGAAGAAGTTGAAGCTTCATGTAGTTGAACATGTTATGGCTCCAAAAGTGGCTCGAGTTGAAAAAGAGAAGGAACTACCAACTCGGGAAATACTTGAAAGGAATTTACTCGAAAGGAATAAGGAACTGGCCAGTTTGAGAGAATTGAATGCAATCTTGTAGCAGAAAATAAATACTCATGTGTGCACAATTGTTGTGCAACCAAATTCCGAAGACCCTCTTGATAAAATTACCAGGGTCATGACAGAATTAAATATTATAGAGGATGAAATGAAGGAAATCTAGAAGATTTTGGATGACACCAAAGAGAATTTGGAGATTAAAGATAGATAGTTGAATATGGAAATGGAAATTGCATCATAGCATCAGAAGGACTACCAGACAACATGTGATGAGATCAAAGAACTGAAGGAGAATTTGAAAGGAAATATGTCTTTGATACAAGCCAGAGAGATCATTTGGAATGACATTATTCAGTGGGTGAAAGTAATTTTCGATTATATGTTGATTATAACGAGAGAAGAAAACCATTATCATATATTTATAAGTGATCATTGGTTCTAGTAAAAAAATTCCAATGACGTTCTCTATTAGCAAGAAAGTGATTGATTTTATTGATTCTAAATAATCTCGAAAATTAAGAAGCACGAGAGATTGAAGAAAAAACAACTCTTGTTCTAGAAATAAATAAAATGGTACAAAAGAATATTTATAGAAATAATGAGAAAATTTGGGAGAGATCAAAGAATGCATTTTTGAAATTAAATATCTACTTTGATAAAGGATCGAGGTAGGATTCCCCTCATGTTGGGATCAACGAGGTAATATTATCCCTTGGGAGATATGAGACATTGTTAGTCGAGGAAAACAATAATATTGATTTTTCACATGAGAAAACAACATCATTGAAGGGCTCTATCATTGTGAATTATTTGCGGAGATATTTCCGGTTTCTATGGTCGGTCAAAATCCTCTTCACGGAGAAACCAATCTACATCTAAGGTTACGATTTCGGGAATGTATCATATAAGGTTTATCGAGTGCCTAAGTTTATATTTATCAATATGGAAAAAGTGCGAGCATTGATGTCACCTAGTGAAGCGATTGAACACAGACCTTTTACAAGAGAACCTACTCAAAAATCACAAGTCACCCAATGAAAATCAACCACATAGTTTCTTTCATGAAATATTTCAAAGATATTGTATATTGTAATTTTGAGTCAATATATTTTTAATTTTTAAATTTTAAGTCCCCGGGAGGGCCCAGGAATGAAATTTGAGAGTAGCTTCTAAAGTAGTTTAAGCAGTTTATGGTAGTGTTTATGGTGCTGGACCCACCAACATTTCGGGGATCTCCCCGATATGAAGTTCCAATTAGACCTCATACCGTTTGGAGTAGGAGTCCCAATAGTGGGGCGTTAATGATATTACTTGGTTTGAAAAATGCATAGGGTGGTGCATAATGTATTTGGTGAGAAAAAATGTGTGACCCTACAGAGAGTCAAATGTAATCCATGGTGGTTCCATCACGTGAAGGGAAAAGGGAGTGTGCCCCTTGGAATCTTGTAATAGTACGTAGCTTATAAGGAATACACGAGAAAAATGACATCACACAAAAAAACAAGCGAAATAGTCCATAAGTTAAGGTGATGGATTAACACATCAACACACATTCAACAAAATTTGTACAAATGCAAATGAAATAGTTCCTAAGAATATGCATAAGTTAAATAAAATATATCGCAAGTACAACAAGAGTAGTCCTACAATATTCACAACATATGCATGAAAGTGTGTCGGCTCTGAGTTTTATTAAAAGTGATAGTTCCATTCATACATACAAAATTTGACAAGCCACTTTCCCCAATAGTGGAACATGAAGTCTACAACACCTGCTTCTCCAAAGAAGTATACTCCCTCTACGCTACGGAGAATCCAAGGCTCACACAAAACTCCCAAGCTCTTCCTAAGCCTAAGCCTAGCCAAAATATTGGTTTCCAAAAGCCATTTACACATTGAGTTATGAGGATAAATTTATAGCAAATGGGGTGAATCTTGGCATGCCCCCTTTGTGACTCTTGGAATCCTCACATGAGCTTAAAATCCTTTAAAAAATAACTAATTATATTACATATGACTCTTCACATTCCAACAAGGACAGTTGGAATTTCAGTTTTACAATAATTACAAATAATATTACATTTTCCACTCATACCCATATAAGACAAAGTAGGGTAGAGACAACTTGATAGCCTAACAAGATAAAATATTATGATGCTTGAGTTTGGGTGAAATATATCTTGGCAGATTCTACTTGATGCTTCTCGGTCACATATTTATGCCAAGATTGGTATTGTGCGATGGTTTCCACAAACTACGTGATGATGTCAGGTTGGAAGCAGACTCTTTTCTCCATAGCATCCAGGTACAATGTCTTGGAGCCGGTCTGAACCTATTTTTCAATAAGGAGAAACATTGTTATGATATGAATAGGACCATCGATGTAGGTCTGCATGTTTTTTATATTCAACTCTAAGTCCTCCTGGGTGGCGACATGTTTCAACTGCTCCAAGAATTGATCGATCTCCTTCCTAACTTTACGTTTAAATTTAGCATCGACGATTGTGCCAAATGATGGGATCTTGTGGGTTCTCACCATAAAATCCAAACTGCTATATATCCATACATATGAGGCCTTGATATTTTCAATGAAAGAGGAAAGCTAATTGTTGTTCTGGATTAACTTATGAATTATCGCTTTCTCTAGCTCTGCCTGTGGCCTAATGTTTTTCACCAGGGTAAGTGGTGACCCCTTGTATCACATTGTCCAATCATGCATGGTAGTGATGGAAGCTTGCATGTTCCTAAGTATCTTAAAAAAATATATGCTTTTTCGTTGCAAGTTATGTAAGTGGAAAACTACCTTATATACGGTCACGAGATCCTCCTAGAGGTCATGCATAGTGTCTCCAAGTTTGAATACTTCATCAAGTATCGCTGCTCTCATCTCCTCTAAGTAGACCTATGCATAAGGTGCATTATGTGCTGTTGCGTGGAGTTGTTCAATCTCTTGCCGAGAAATGTGTATATTATGTATCAACTATTTATTCCCGGCCATCAAATACTAAGTGTCAGATCTTGTTGCACCTGCGAAGGCCGTGTTGGCTTCAACAATAGCATTTGGATTATTTCTAGTGTCTGCCACTATCACCCTTTCTCTCATAGATGCAGGCCATGCATGATCATATGGGAAGTTATTTCTCTACTCTTTTACAATCCTATTCTAGAGTTCATCTAATGAAAGATTGTATACATCTATTCCTAGATCATTATCAAGGGGAACTATCTCCCCTTCCTCGCTCAGGGCTCACTTTGCAGCTGGAGGTGGTGGGGTATGAATGGTGACCTGTTGTGCACTGGGAATCAAATACACATCTTCTTCCTATGAATCTATCTCTAACTCCATGTTTGCAACTTCAATTAACTCCTCAATATGCTTAGCAAGATCCCGATTCTACATCTGTTCTCTCTCTCCCCCTCTGTTGCTAGCTGATATTGTTCCCACTCTTCAACCTGTATGGGTGTCGTTTCTTCTGCTATGGCACATTTCCTTCCTTCTTCTTACTTCTTCTGCTTCTCCTCTTGTTCTCTCCTTCTTAGCTCCCATTCTTCCCTTAGCTCTTGTTCTTCTTTCTGTGCTCTCATTTCTGATTCCTTCAAGATTTTCTTCTCTCTCTTCCCCCACTCTATTCTATGTAGCCTCTGCCTTCTATTTTCTTCTATTTCCAAAGATGTTTTTGAAAAAATGTGATTTTCTTCCATATTCCATCTTTTCTCCTCCTTTACGTTGTTAGCAACCACCCTCTTTCCCTTATCTTGTACCATGTTGTTGTCTTTTGTTGTTGTTTATTATGGAACGGTTGCCATATGTGGAGTAGCATGTGAGGTAATAACTATACTAATCAGTTCATGATGTCTAGAGGAGTTATAAAAATTCTTCCATGGTTCCTCATTTGGTCACTAAAATTCCCTGCTAATCCAGTTGTAGTAGATTCTCGCACAGTGGTCCTTGAAAATTTCCCTCGGATCATACATATTAAATTCTTTTGTACCTAACTAAAAATTTACTATGGATTTTTCTTCGATATCTGCAACTTTAAGTGTCTTAATCTCATATAACCCGATTTGAAAAGGAAGCATTGGCCATGGCACTTTATTCTTCCTGTGC
This sequence comes from Pinus albicaulis, assembly GCA_034641835.2. Taxonomy (NCBI): domain Eukaryota; kingdom Viridiplantae; phylum Streptophyta; class Pinopsida; order Pinales; family Pinaceae; genus Pinus; species Pinus albicaulis. The sequence goes on along the minus strand of CM076569.1, from coordinate 815,211,780 downwards.
AGTGTTGCTGAAAACCTTGTGGTGAGATTGTATGATACTTCTTGCATGAAAAGTTTATTGGTGGGATATATTGGAAAAATATGTGGCAGATTCTGCCCTCCAAACACTCTGATCAATGTGCCATCCGGTAAGGAAAACCAATTTGCAATCTCTAATATTTCGTCCATCACTCCTTGTGACATGCAATGTGGGTCCTCCTAAAAGATAAGCTTGTATAGCGGGATGATGAAGTGATCAGCTAGCTGCTCCATAACTCTTCTATGGTTTCAATACAAAAGTAACTTACAATATATATGCATGGAATTTCCTCTCAATTTCCACATACATTTCATGTCAAGAAACTGATTATGTGCATAGATTTCATCTATTAAGAATGCATACATATAAAATCATGCTTAATTTCCCTTGGGAGGATCTCATGCTTGTGCTACATGGGTTCTTAGCTGATGAGCCAAAATATATGACTAGTTGAACGATTTCCCCTCATTCACCACCTGGTTTGATTATTTTCCCACCCCTTAGGAAAGGTCTTTGTGCTTGGTTGGACATACATTCTGCAAGCTAATATGACCAAGAGCTAGTAGGCCTTCTTGAGTGGCTTTTTCTTGTATGTGTGGGTGGATGTCTGTCTAAGCTTTGATGGATCCTTCACCCAACTTCTGAAAATATCCTTCGTGCTTGCATAAATATGGGTGGCATAGAATAATTAGTCCATGATCTTTGTTGGCTTAGGACGATGATACATACGCTAAAAATATGATGCCAGAAATGTAGCAATATTTTTTCCATTGGTGTCTCTCAGTCTCATATTTTTCACTTCAATGTGTGGGACAACCTAGTTGATCACATTTGCACACGAGAAGGCTAGATACCTACATGCAAACCTATATAGTCCCAACTACCATATGTTGAGATAAACCTACCGGTCCGGTAAATATGTGCCAAATTCCTTCGCAAAATCATCTTTAATCTGTTTCCATGTCAGTGTTGATCCCTTTTCTACAAACAATTGAGTGTCCGCATATACTGGTAAGTTAACTGGCACTTTCTCAACTCCTTCCCCAGTATTTTTTGAGTTGTTTCTTTTGAATCATCTCTCTTGGGTGCCATGGTAATAGTGACTGCTGGAGAAGTGCTCAAAAATTGATGTATCTGTGAGATAGAAAATACACTCACTGAAAGAAAACATTAGCCTTAAGCAAATCTACTTTCAAGGCATGTTCAAGTAGCAAACCAAGAATATGATGGGAATTATTGCACAATTTATACTGGAAATAGGGGTTGGTTTCCTATGGGAACTATGCACTATGCAGTCCCAGTAGTCAGGGTCGAAGCTTGAGGTATGAGACTGTGCAATGCACAATTTAGCCTGGGCAGTGGTCTAGGAGAGACTACACATTGTACAATATTAGTGGCCATGGATTTAGACTGAGCCCTAGAACTGCACAATGCATAGTTGGGCCAACATGTACTAATCACTGCGTAGTTCCGAAGGCCAAGCTCTTGTCTTGAGCCTTAGGATTTCACTTTTCCCATCTAGGCAAAGTGAAAATTGAGTAAGGGAATGGAAGATCTGCCCAATGGATGTGTGAAAATGAGAAAATATGAGAGATAGTGTTGGCTTGAGGGAAGATATGACTAAGTGTGAATGAAACAAGAAATATCGAGTGTAGAAACTAAATAAATGGGAAGATAACGAAATCAATGAGGAGATTCGCCACAACGGTGACCATCGTACAAAAAACAAAGAAATCGATGCGACACTTGTGAAAGGAAAACGATAAATGGAAAAAAAAATTCTACAAGCTAAAGCAAGTTGAAACACCAACATGCATGCAAAGAAACAAGAAAAATAAAACTCACACAAGTCAAACGAATATAAAATAAAATAAAATAAAAATAAAAAATAAAATAAAATAAAAAAGCGCTAAACATGAAACTCACTCGGAAAAGAGATGACGATCACAATGAAGGTTCCTTTATATCCTTAGGAATGCTAGAGCTCCAAGATTGAATTTTAAAATGATCTCTAGAGGCATAGATTAAATATATTTGAGAAAATTAGGGTTTATGACACACATAACTCAAATTAAGGAAAAAGTGACACATGGAAAAAGTTTCCAAAAATGATAGGTGTGCCTCCTTCGGGTTACTAAAAATAGATCCATTTTTTAGGGATGATTTTTTCTTTTTCAGTTTTTTTTCTTTTTCCAGAGAAACTTCCATGCACATCACCAGGAAATATTGCGCAATTCTAGTAACTGGGAAACTTTCTTGCTCAATCCACTATGCATTTTTTGAGCTCAGTGATGTACTGCACAGTTTTTGGGCTCATTAATGGGTTTCCATCATGGTTGAAAATTTTCTAGGCTAAATGCACGACTTCCAGTCATGAATGCGTAATTCCAGTCATCACGGTCAAGCTTGTCCTCATGGATTGCGTAGTTTCTGGAGGCAAGCCCAAAACTGCTACAAGACCAAGTTCAGAGGTTAGATTCTGACTTAGAAAGATACATTAAGTGCAAAATCAAGTGAAAACAAGCACAAATTAAAATATAAGTTTCAACAAAAGTATGAATACTAGATAACAACGCAAGATAAGCTCTTGTGAAAAGAAGGTTATGCTCCAAAATCTAAGTAAAGGTAAAATTTTGGAGGGTGGTTTTAAACACTACAACACCGGAAACACACTGGTAGAACTCTAGCTATCTAAATGAATCTTGTCTCATGCAAAACTGGTCTCACCATTTTAGAAGTATTGTTCAATTCATTGATTACCAAAAATTCTCCTCTCAGTTAGAGTTAAAGACATAGTCCCATCCATCCTCTCCATCGGTGGCACACTATCCAATCCAATTCAAACTGAGTTTTTTTTATTTATTGGGGATGAGTAGTATATAATTGAAAAAGTAAAAGAAATAGTCAGAGTATTATTTTCATCTTTGGTGTTGCTCAACTGCCAGCATGCGTGAACATTAACTCGACAGAGTCACTTAATAAACACAAGCATTGCTCCGCTGCCAGCAAGCATGGACAGTACTCTGACAGAGTTTCTTGTTTCACCTCTCTGTGCATGAAGCATTTCTCTTCTTTCTCCCTTTATTATTTTTTTCCATTTTTTTTCAAAGAACTGCGCATATGCACTTATTTATTTCATGGGGCATAAGAGGGATCTCGACTTATTGAGAGCATAAGAGGGTTTTCCTTTAGAGAAGGATGTTTATATACACCTATGACATACTTGTTAAGGTTTTCCTCCCCTCCTTACTCTACGAGACTAGGTTGACAAGGATTACCCAAAAAGATAAAACTGATTTAGAGTAGGTGGTACCAGTTACAATCCAAACATCATGATTTCGTAGCTATTTTCTCCGACAAGGAATGTATTTTCCACAAAAGTATCATAAACTTAAAATAATACAGGATTTACGCAAAGAGAGGGAATAGATAGAAAAAAAAGTATTGATAGTAGCACAACTTCCTCTTGTATTTCACCAAGTTTTCTCCAGAAGCCAAACACGGTCTCATGCAGAAACTAGACTATAACTGAAAAAAGAAAAGAAAAGGAAAGAAGCAGAGTGAAAACAAATGAACGTAAAGAAAATAAAATCAAACAATCACAAAAAATAAAAACACTACTCCTACTCTTAACCTAAATAGAACATAGACAAAATTCACATGAAGTGATACTTCCAATGTAGCCATTAGTGCATTGGTTGACCTACATGAGAAAGGGGATGCATGTCAAGAAATATATACAAGAAAATCAAAAAACAAGAAAGATAAGACAATTTAAACCAAAACATTCAAAATTTTAACACACTCGCAGAAAAGTAAGAGCGGAAAGCACATGGAAAACATTATACACTTGTATCATGGTGTTGTGACACACTGCAAGACAAAGACTTACATACAAAAATTTTTGAACAATGAAGGTGAGTGAACATAAATAAAGAAGAAATATTTTTCTTTTCCACAGTGCTCGCTATGTACAACTCCCCCAATGACTGAGCGATAGGATCGTGTAACACAGATGGAAGATGCAACAATTGTAAAATAGATTGATTTTCAATATGCGTGATAGAGTGATGAGGACCCTCAAAATATTCAAAACTCTTCTAATCGGAAGTGGAACTGGCCTCAAGGCTACGAGAACCTGACATAACTATCAGATAGGAAGGTAGATCATAAAAATTCAGTGGCTTTGAAAAATCAACAACGGAAGAATAAAAATCATGACCAACTGAATCAATGAAAAGGTCATGACAACCACGCTCAGAAAGTTCAAGATTATCAATGGGGGAATCATCATGGTCTAATGAATCATATAGAGGGGAAGATTGAAAATGGAAAATTTCACTGTCTACATTTTCATAAAGGAAAGATGAGAAATTGGAAGGATCAAGAGTAGAAGATTCATCCTCTCCGCATCTGGATGAAAAATTGACACCCCGCGTATTCTGTGAAAGATTGAAAGTAGTAACATGATAAAACCCTAAATTTTCACAAGATTCAACTGGAATAGCAGAATCGTTGAATATGTTAGGATGGTGTGGGAGAGGTGCAGAAGGAAGAAAGTCATCCTCCATCGCAGATTCTTGTTCAACTATGGGCTCCAACACAATCATCGTAAATGATATCGCAAGTTGGTTGTTTAACACTAACTCCACCCAACACTTGATCCTTGTGAACATTGCAATAAAGTTATGAAATAAGTGAAAATAAAAAATCACAATCCGGAGAATCAGAGGGACCAAAGGATGGAGGACGGCGATATGACACTTCATCTTAACCATCAAACTCACAGTCCAAACCTACACTAAAATCCTGTGTATGTGGGGTGGAAGGAGATGGTGGTATGTCAACAGATGAATTATGAATCTCTCCCAACTCAACTTATGGAACTAGAGCTCTTTGATAAGAAGGAGAAGGAGGGTCACTTGGAAAAACAACCTTGTATTCACAAATTTAAAGGCTCTAACACATGGGTCAAACGAGAGTGATTCAAAAGATTCAAGCTCATGTGGATTTTATGAAATGTGAACAAGATATAAAATTTATACCAAGAAATGCCAATCAACTTCATCTTCGGGAAATTAAAAATAAAAATGAATAAAATGATTGTGAAAATCCTAGATGGATTCATTAGATGATTTTCACAAATTCAGTATTTTTTTATTCACATATTTGTAATCGTACATGTAAAACGTGAAAAATAGTTGTTGGAAAATATGTTCGAAAGAGTGTATGGAAGCAACAGGAAATGTGTTACACCAACTCCATACACTCCCTTCGAACATGAGAATGAAAAACCTACAACCAAAATCCTCACAGTGGATGTTGTGTTTTGTGTAGAAATAAAGAAAATGTGATGTGTCCAAAAACAAGAGTTTTTCACCCTCGCCATTAAATTTAGATTAGACAAGTCATCAATGATTCTCGCTGACACTTTCATATTTTTGTTTTTGGTAAAGAATTTTGGGGTTATGATTTAGGGAGAAGTCATTAGATGAGTGCGGAAATTCAAAAAAAACATTAAGGGCTAAACTTATCATCTGGCCCACCTTCTAGCGCTAGATATGTTGACGATGTTGGACCAAAAAAAATGCAGGGGATCTCCCCGATATGAAGTCCCAATTAGACCTCGTGTTGTTTGGAGTAAGAGTCCCAACAGTGGGGTGTTAATGATCCTCCTTGGTTTGCAAAACACATAGAGTGGTGCTCGGTGTCTTTGGTGATAACAAGTGTGTGACCCTGCAGAGAGTCAAGTGCAATGTATGACAGTTCCAACACGTGAAGGGAAAAGGGAGTGTTCCACTCAGAAGCCTGTAATGGTATGAAACTTAGAGGGAACGCACGAGAAAAATGACATCACACGAACTAACAAGTGGAATAGTCCAGAAGTTAAGGCGATAGATTAACACATAAACATGCATTCAACAAGATTCGTACAAATTCAAATGAAATAGTTCCTAAGCATATGCATAAGTTAAATAACATATATCACAAATACAACATGAGTAGTCCTACTATATTCACAACATATGCATGAAAGCGTTCCGAATATGAGCTTTATTAAAAGTGATAGTTCCAATCATATATACAACATTTGACAAGACACTTGCCCCAATAGTGGAATGTGAAGTCTACAACACATCCTCCTCCAGATAATTATACTCCCTCTATGCTACAAAGAAGCCAAGGCTCATAAAAAACTCCCACGATATTTCTAAGCCTAATCCTAGAAAAAATATTGGCTCGCAAAATACATTTACATGAGTTTTGAGGATATATTTATAAAAAATGGGGTTGACTCTTGGCATGCCTCCTTTGTGACTCTTGGACTCCCGTCATGACTCTTCAACTCTTTTGAAAAATAACTCATTACATTACATATGACTCTTCACATACCAACAAGGAAACTTGAAATTTCACTTTTACAATAATTATAAATAATATTGAATTTTCTACTCGTACCCATATAACACAAAATAGGGTAGAGACAACTTGAAAACCTAACAAGACAAAATACTATGATACTTAAGTTTGAGTTAAATCTATCTTGGAAACTTCTACTTGATGCTTCTCAATCCCATATTGATGCCAATATTTGTACTGTGAAATGGTCTCACCAATCTGTGTGATTGTGTCAGGTTGGAAGCAGACTCTTGCCTCCATAGCATCTGGGTACAATGTTTTGGAGTCGGTCTGAACCTATTTCTCAATCAAGATAAACATTGTTTTGATATGGACATGACCACCGATGTAGGTCTGCTTTTTATGTATATTCAGCTCTAAATCCTCCTAGGTGGCGATCTATTTCAACTGCTCCAAGTACTAATCGATCTCCTTCCTGAATTTGCAATTGTGTTTATCCTCAGAGAACATTCCAAATGATCGGATCTTGTGGGTTATCACCATGAAATCCAAACTGTTATATATTTGTACATATGAGGCTTGAATATTTCCAATGAAAGAGGTGATTTTCTTGTTGATCTAGATTAACATCTGATCTCTCGCTTTCTCCAACTCTTCCTGCAGCTTCATTTTATTTACCAGGGTAAGTGGTTTCCACTTGTATGGCATTTTCCAATCATGCATAACAGTGATGGAGGCTTGCACATTCCTAAGGATCTCGACAAACTCTCTAATCTGCCATTTCAAGTCATGTAAGCAGGAAATTTCCTTATGTACGATCATGAGCTCCTCATATAGGTCCCGTATAGTGTCTCTAGGTGTGGATAGCGTTAGCAAGTATCACAGCTCTCATCTCTTCTAAGTATACCTGAGAAAAAGGTGCATTATGCACGGAGTTATTCAATCTCTTTTTGTGAAGCCTCTAGATTATGTACTAACTATTTATTCTCATCCATAAAATACTGAGTGTTAGATCTTAGTGCACCTTCGAAGGTAATATCATTTCGATTCTTGTTGGTGTTTGCCACTATCACTCTTTCTCTCATAAATGCACGTGATGCATAATCATCCTGGAAGTGATTTCTATGCGCTTGTATGATCCTCTTCCAGAGTTCATCAAATGACAGATTATACACATCCATTATTGGATCATCATCAAGGGGATCTATCACCCCTTCCTCACTTAGGGTTGGATCTACAGCTAAAGGTGGTGGAGTCTGAATGGTGACATATGGTGCACTGGGAATCAGGTCCACATCTTCATCCTGCGACTCTTGCTCCAAATCCATGTCCGAAACTTCAATCAAATCCTCAATCTACTAAGAAAGCTCTAAATCATGCATTTATTCACTCTCTCCCTCTCCTGTTAGTTGATCCTGTTCCTGCTCTTCAACTTGTACGGGTTTTGTTTCTTCCGCTATGGCACCATGCCTTCCTTCTTCTTCCTCTTTTTGCTTCTCCTCATTTTCTCTCCTTCTTAGCTACCGTTCTTCCTTTAGCTCTTGTTCTAATTTCTTTGCTCTCAACTCTACTTCCTCCAAGCTTTAATTCTCTCTCTTCCTTTTCTATGTTCTTTGTAGCCTCTGCCTCCTCTTTTCTTCTATATCCAAAGCTATTTTTTCAACCATCTTCCAACTTTTATCCTCCTCTACACTGCCAAAAACCTTCCTCTTTCCCTTATCTTGTATCATGTTGTTGTCTTTTGCTGCTTTTTCTTGTGGAACTGTGGTTGTCTGCGGAGTAGCCTGTGAGGTCCCAACTCTACTGATTGGTTCGTGGGGTCTGGAGGAGTGATAATGATTATTCCATGGTTCCTCCTATTATCACTCCACTAGTTCTCTAAAGGCTGAAAAGGAGACCAAAAAAGGTAACCACATACCACTTTGACCTAGTAGTTAGCCCTACTAGGTTGATAAGGCTCTCTCAATGAGATAAAAATTAATTGACTCGATCATGAAATATTTTAGGCTAGATATGTAGATTAGGGTTTGGTTGATTTTATTTTTGTGTTGGATGGTGGTTTAGGTCTAGGAGGACTAGGTGAGGGCTCTGAAAATCAGATTTGAAGAGATGTAATGGGGCAAGGTAGGCACACACTTTAGCACTTTAGAGGTATCTTTGTGTATAGAGTAGATTTATAGGGTTTCAAAATGAGCATGAATATCATGAATTCATTTATATCAGAAGAAAATGAAAATAAATGTGAAAGCTTCTCCAAAACATAGCATCAAAACTAATGAATTTTGTGTATCATCTTAGAAATTGTAATGTCCCTTTTCCAGGAACTTGCTACTCAATCGGGAACATCTTAGATGTTCCATTTTTCTTCTTCAGTGAGACACTGCAAGTCCATTTAAGAGATTGACTGATGGGGAATTTACAGGATATGAATCCTTCTAAAGAAGGGAGAAATCTTGAGGCTAGCTGGCCCTTCTCAGACTCTACCTATGGATATGCAATATTCCACCTCGGGAATTCCTGCTACAGGGTCCTTGAGGACGCTGTATAAGGAATTTGCTGCATAAATAATGAAATCCAGCACTGGGATGCCCTAGAAAAACTCTAATACAACTCCCCTGCAGAAAATGAGCTCAAATAAATGCATCTAGATGGGTTATTCAGATCTCCCCAAACTAGATCTCTAAAACAATGCTCAATGAGAGAGCTTACTGCAACATAAGAACATGAACACTGAACTCTAAAAAAATGAACATACCATAAGAGGGAAATGTATGCAGCCATCATTATATGATTATATCAGCAGAAATATACAATAAATAGTTGAGGGACAAGCCACTCAAACTTTAAGAGTAAACCTCCAATGAATAAGCTATGAAATACAAGAGTAACTGCAACTCCACAAAATTTCGGAGTAGCTGCAACTGCGCTGAGTACATGAAGGTATAAGATGATGAATATGAATAAATGTACATATGGCTGAAGGAATACAAGAAAATATACCAGCAACAAGAAATGGGCTGAAATACAAGATTTCTAGCAAATCTCAGGGAGATTACTAGAAATGCCAAACAAAATACAATAGTGACAAATAAATTGTCACTGCAGCTGGAAACAATGAACATGAGGCTGTGGCTGATCTGAAATAATGACGCCCTCCTCTGATTGAATTCCTCAAGGGAAAAGGGGTTGATCCCCTTTCACTCAAAGCACTCCTCTTGATGAGCAAAAGAACCCCTCACAACACTGCCCTCATGGAATAACACAGTTTCTCCAAGTGACTGTGCAGTGGGAGTTGGTGAATGAGTGGCCTGATGCCACAAATCTAAAATATTCTCCAAGATCCTTCTCTACAGCTCCTCCAATTAAGAAATCCATCCTCCACTGAAAAGGCAAGTAAGGAAGAACTCTATGAGTTCCTCTGCTGCTACCCCAACTTCACAGCACCAACCTGCTACAGGAAAACACTGCAACTAAAGGAGTAAGCTTGGCCAAATGCTAGAATCAGGGAAAATTTTAAGCATGAACCTTTATCTTAAAGTTTAAAAACTTGGCGAATCTTAGTAGTCCCCAATATGTGAATTGTAAAAATTTTGATGGATTTTTTTGTAAAACTATTTAGTTTTGTAATAATTTTATATTAGTATATATAATTTTTTGGCAATTTTTAGGGTAAAATATTTTTATAATATAAAATTTGGGCAAATCAATTTTTAAAAAAATGGGAATTAGCGAATCTTTTTTTTTGGAAAAAGCATGGAAAATTAGCCCACTTGCGAATATTAGCCCCTAAAATTTTCCATGGCTAGAATGAGAAAATTCAACTCAAATCCTCTCCTCCCATGAGGAAGAGGTGGGGGATCCCCACCGGGAACACCCCCAATGCTCAAGAGCACTGCAATCCTGCTAAACAGCCCGGATATGCAAGTCCTTGGCCTCACCACAAAATTTATGAATCAAAGAATGAATCAAATGAGCTGCTCCTTTGTTATTATAAAGCAAATGAACTCTATTTCACCATATGTCCCATAATTAGGGTTTGCATTCACTTTTGAATGCTTTCCCTCCAAAAGCTGTGTTATCTTCTCAAGCAAGCTAACCCTCTAAAGAAGCGTTGTTGACTTGGTAAAAATAGCCAACTCAAGGTGATCCTCATCATGTTCACACCATGGGGTCTTTTATTCAGCTGCTTTATTATTTCTCCTTTCACACAAGGAGTGTTATTTTCTTCATATGAAAGGGGCTAAGGGGTTTCCTTACCCATTTTATTTAATAAAATAAAAATATGCCACTATAATGTCCATTTTAGCTTGAGGCTAAAATTGGGACATTACAGAAATAAAACACATGTAGCATGGAAATTGAAATGGAAGGTAAAATAAATTCAAAAATATGATCAAAGAAGAAAAAACACTGTTAAATCACATACCACATGAATCCCACCAAAATAGCTGCAAATTCCATCTATTACTTCCTGCCAAAATCACAAAGTACACTAGTATTCACAAGGCTCAATTTCACAACATCCCACCTTTTAAAATGATTACAAAGTGCCTCATATAGTCACTGAGGTCGAAATCCTCCCTTGGAGTTCAAATTTCCAACAATAAAATCCAAATACATGCACCTATCCAAAGTCTTCTACACACAAGGGAGGTTACTCAACAAATTCCTCCTTTTCCTAACCATCATGAGACATTTCCTCAAAGCATTAAATGGAGGATAAGACACCTAAGTAACTCTATTTTACCCATTTACATTTAATTTTGACCATTTAGATTCATTTACCTTTACCCTCTGAATTTTACAAAAGTGAAACTGAAAATTGCCAAAAATTACACAGTGAAAATTTCATGAACATTATCAGAAATTATAGATGCACAACGAGTTGTTGGAGGCCATTTTTAGATGCCTTTATGAAGTCCAAATTCAAATCTCAGACCTGTTCAAGAAATATGGGAGATTGTATATGTATTTATAGTATTTTATAATCCAAAATCACCCATTTTTTGGCTGATATATGTCCATTTTCCCAAGGTGTCTCTAGGTGCGCAGCGAAAGTGAAAAAGAGAGGCGGCAAAATGTTGATTTTTTACCACTTTTTTAACCTTTTCTCAAAATCTTAGCGCTGAATAAAAAAAATAAGGAGATAGGTTTTGAGAGGAAACCATATTTCTGAAAATGTCAACATTTTTCCATTTTGAGGCCTGAGGAAGAAGCATAACATGAGCTCGTTGCGCTTATAGACATAGCCAAAATTGCCAAATTTATGGGTTTTCTGGAAAACAAGGTCTCAAAGAGGGAGCGATATATCAGTAACCATGACATGTTTTGAAAAAGTGAGAGAGGTTCTTGTTCTTGGGCATGTTAGGAACAAAAATCTCCTCCAATTTCCCAAGATGATCCTTTTATTGTCCACAATATTCTCTACAAAAAATTGTCTTAAACAGGACATTGCACAGTCAGAAAAATAGGTTGTGAAGATGCAGATTGATCTATCTTTCTGTAAAACCTGTGTAAAATATGAAGTAGGTTATTGTACTTTGATATATTAGGAACAAAAACCTCCTCCAGTTTCCCAAAATTAATATTTTTTTGGCCACAATATTTTCTACAAAACGATGACTAAAAAAGACATTTCTGGAAAATGTGCCTTCAAAGATTTTTTCAAATTTCCAAAATTTTCTCCAAATTTCCTCAAAATTTCTCCAGACATGCTTCATGGAGACCTGCGATGTTATGCTATGCTATAATTTATGCATGAATAATAAAATCCAACTTATCCTTCTCTTTCTTCTTGATTAGGGTTTGTAGTTTTGAATCTTTAGGTCTTGGTTCTTGAACCATTTCTCACCTTCATTAGGTATCCTTGTGACCTATGCAACTATATCATTGGATATAGTGAATGTTACCTCTGCAATGATGAATTTTTATTTCTTGAGCTGAGTGGCAAACAATTTTTTCAATGTGGCATGGTACTTGACTCTCTCCACTAGCTCACAAAAAGGAAGACACCCAACCCTCTAAAAACATTGTTTTGACAATGGTGTAGACATTGGCTCATATGTGGTTATGGGATCATAAATTGACACCTGACCTCCCTTGTGATAGGGATTCTTCTTTTCCTCCATAGGTTCTTTTCAAGGGGAAAACCCTAGTGGTGCAAAACAGGGGATTGTGGAAAAGGAGTGGGATGGAGGGGTTAGGAGAGGGAGAAAGGGATGGAAAAATTTAGGGAGGTGGGGAAGGTTATTAGGAAGGCTTAGGAAGTGATAATGGAGGTAGGGAAGGGAGGAAAAGACCTAGAGAATTTAATTAGAGGTCTAGGTCTAGGGTGTTACACAACATTTTGTCACCATCCCTGCACTCCCTCGCCCCCCATATTGGAGGGTCATTCTCGTGACTTGTGAGCAGTATCATACTTTGCAAACACCTTCTTTGAATCCTTCTGCATAAGGACATCATTTCTCCTGTTGGAAATTTCCTCAAAAAGGCACACAAACCCTATGTTTTGGCCTTGGTGTGGATAGCCAGTTCACCCCTCACGCCGATGTCAAATATTTTCACTAGAGCCCGCGCCACCTGGTGCTCTGTCTCAGTGCAGTGCCCGTGCCGAGTTGTTTTAGGAATGTTTTTTTAAATTAGAGGTGGATGTTTCCTTCTAACCACCTCAGGTATGAGTCACTGGAAGTGGCTAAGTTTATCATCCATGGATCTCCCTCTTTAGGCAGTGGTTTCCACCTCCCATATTGGAACACTCCTTGAAGATAGGCCTCTCTTCCATAATTATAGGGATCCTAACCTCTCCCTATCCCTCTATAAAAACAATCCTTCTCCCTTTATGAAAGCTAGCTGAACTTGGAGAAGAATACTATAGCTAAGTAATTGCTATTGAGAAGGTAGAACCAAGGAGAACTCCGTAGAGAGAGTCCCGTCTGAATTCCCGACGAGCCTTTGTGAGACGCGCTCCTCTTGAACCCTGTTGGAGGAGACCGTAACGTCGAAGCTTGGTTGTACTCTTCCTTTCATTTATTAATATACTCGACTATGGTATTGGTTCCATCATTGTGTTATGTTGGTTATTTAATGCAATTGATTTAGTCCTCTTCGACTGACTAATAGTTACGAATGTGAATTAGTATGTTGCATATTGTCGTTGTTTCTTGTGTGTGTGCAAGTGTTCGAGTGTGAAAGTGAGTGGGTCATTATCTGTCAAACCAGGAGCGAGAGGTAGCCACTCTTTTCGATGACAACAACAACATAGGACCTCCAGTAAGTCATCTATCGAATCTTCGTCCATTCGATAGCTAGGAATCAATAATATAGTTTGTTTTGTTTGTTGCTAGAGCCACCCTAGGGCTAGTGGGATCGCCTCTGTCCACATAGGGGATTTACCTCACCAAAAAAATTGGTGACTCCGCTGGGGATCAGTGTGAGTTTGTCTTTTATCCATTAGGTCTTCTTTTTGGTCTTTGCTTGCTTATTTTTCCGTTTTATTATTATTATGCTAAGTCTAAGACCCTTGTTCAGCCCCGGAAGATCAAATCTAACCTCTACCTATCAAAATTTTTCCATTTTTCCTAAGTAAACTGGCTTGGTGCACTTTCTATTCAGACAGTTTCGTGTATTGGCACTAGTTGCTAGTGTTGCACCTGCGCCATCCCCTCTTTGGTGTTGATTACAGCCAAAGAGTCGCGTCGACCCTTGTAGGTTTTAGGGTTTGGTCTGTTTTGAAGATTTTTGGTCAGTAGTTTTGCTTCTAGGTTATTTTCAGATATGTCTTGAGTGCTTTGGGATTGTTTTTTATTGTGATCATCTTTCTTCCTTCAATTTTTTGTCTGTTTCCTATCAGCATCGCATCGTTAGGGTTTTTAAGTGCTTTGGTATGTTGAGCCTCCTATAGGAGTTTGAGTCTTTTTGTTTCACAATCAACTTCATTCCTGGTTTGGTTGCATTCAGCTCCCTTGATCCATTTGAGTGATCGCATTGGTTGAATGATTCTTGCCTCTTTCGTTCAATTTTGCTTGTTGTCACTCCAAGCATAGATCACACTGCTTGCATGGGTCTGTTTTGAAATCTTTTTTCAATTTGAGAGATTGCAATGTTGGTTTGAGTTTTGTTGTGTTTGTTTTTGGTTGATTGAAATTATTTCGCTTCAAATCTCGCATTAACGTTCTCAAACTAGTGTTTTGGTTTGTTTTTCATGTCATTTAGTGCACTGTTTGCTCTGTTACATTGAAAAAATAAAAAATAAAAATTTGTTTACATTCTTGATTGCATTGTGAAATTGAAAGTCTTTTGCATATCTAGCATTGGACTATTCTAGGAAAGATTTCTATTTTCATTAGCTTGCATAGGATATTGTAGTGGATGTTTCTGCGTGTTCTTATTATTTACTATCGCTTGAAAACTTATAAATTTCTCGTAGATAGCTTTTCATCTAATGAAATGGTATCTTTTGGCATGTAGCTTGCATTTAGGGATTTTTGAGATCCAACATTCGGTAGGACCTTGGAATTGAAACGTAAATACAAGATCAACTTAAAATTTACTCAATTAACCTAAGGCAACATTGAAACCTAATGAAACATCTAGTGGTCTAAGTTAGAGACGTGTTCCAGCGTCTTTAAACCTAGCAGTTGTCGCTCGCCATCTAGCTTCAGACAGCACTAGTACGGACTTGCGCTCCCCGTACCGTCGAGTATATAAAGGGAGACCCTTCTAGGTTGCAATCCTTTTATCCGTAGGAAGCTGAGTCTATCGCCTTGTAACCATGATACACCGAACACAACATTCAGGGAGACTACCTACACATACGTCAAGTCCTTGGTCCATTATTCTTTCATTTTATTACGAAGGTGTATATGGAAGTTCATGGAAACCTAGTACACCCTTTTACCTAGACTACCTGAGCAGTCATTTTCAATCTTTACTGACTCCATAAATTTGAAAAGATTATTGAGCACTTGTCCTTTCACGCTCGCTTAAAACTGAAAGTGACTAGAGTCATCTTTTGCTTGTATCTTGACTCTTAAAACATGAAACAACGAATTTTTGGTTTCAATGTGGTAAAATAAACTACCTACGATTACACACCCATTAAAGTTTGATCGCTTGGCCTGTCTTTGTTTGCCTTGTTTTTGTCCAAGAGTCTTCATTTTCGATTTTTTTTCCTTTTCTGGTGTGCTATAGTCATGGTGGCGGAACCATCGGTTTCGTCTAGTGGTAGTCCTCTCTTGGACGATTCATCTGAAACTTCTCAATCCTCTAGGTATTTCGAGCTTCAACAGGCTATTCCCCCGTCAGAGTACCCCTTTGGAGAACCAGTTGAGTTCACTTGGCCTCTTTCAGACGCTTGGTTTGGGTTTGGGGTCGGGGAACATTTTCCCCCTCTTACATTGGGATCGCCATTTTTTGGCTGCTATCATACCTCCTAGTCCCTGTAGACTTTTACAAGATCTCACGGTGGATTCAGACATGGACTCGTATGATCCTATTGGCAATGAGGAAATTCCTATTTCTGATGAAGAATACCAACTTTTTCTGGAAAACATCCTTTAGGGGTCTGCTCAATCTTTACCATCGGTGTCACTTCCAGCCAGATATAGGTCTTTGGGTCAGATTATGGCCGGTATTGCCTCCATGGCAGCATCAAATCCATCGAGGGGGCTAGTCCTTCCATCATTAGGGATGTCGCCAATGAAACCTATCTCGTCGACGCCTTTTGTTACATATGTCCCAACTAGACCTACTGTTTGTGTGGCTGCATTGGCACCAGTTGTCACCACTCAGTCGTCAGGAGATTCGCCTTCGGTAGAGACTTCAATTTCCATGGAAATCCCTAATGGCCTTTCTTTCGAGGAGTATTGGCTGGCTCTTCAGCAGAAGAGATCCCAGACTTACCAGTACCCTCAAGATTCTGGTGATCCTTATCTTTCTCATTATGACGCAGTCGGTAACCCAATTTATTCACTTCCGTTTCATTATGATGAGCACGACAACCCTATCTATTTTCCTGCTCCTTAATCTTATAAATTCCTTTCCAGTTTTAGACCTACCTTGCATGTGCAACCTTCTAACCCTTTCAGGGAAAACCTTCGGTTTAGAAAGGGTATGCTTCAGGGAAAATTTTAGGGGCGAATTTTAGCCCAAAGGCGAAATTTAAGGGGTTTTAGATTTTAGAGGGGAGAATTTTTTATATAAAACCATTTTTGTAATTTTTGTATAGTTAGCCTCAAAATTATTTTAAAAATAATTAATTGTTATTTTTTAGCCCAATAAAATAGGAGCGCATAAAACGTGAAAATCTGGATTCGCCTCCCATTAGACTGGTTTGTTCTATTTTCTTTGCATTCGCCCCCGATTTAATGGGTTGGAGGGATTTGGAATGTCATTCACCCCACAGTGTACGCAGATGATGAGGGCAATGGAGTTGATTTACTGGGTTGGATGGTTCTAGAATGACATTAGTCCCCAATTCCATTTACGATGAAGGAAATGGAGCAGATTTACTGGGTTGGAGTGTTTTAGAATGGCATTCGCTCCCAGTTTATGCCAGTTTATGCCATTGACAAAGGGAATGATGTCGTTGATGAGGGAAATGACTAATGAATCTTTCTAGAAATAAAAATTTTGATAAGTGAATAACCTCGAGTGGAATTTTATAGGGAGGAAGAATTATTAGGAAGGAAGGGAAGCAAGGTAGGCAGGGAGGAAATTTACAGGAACAAAAAATGAATAGGGCCGACATGTGGAATATTGGAGTAACATTGAAGTCCGAAGGATCCGGCAACGCACGGTCATTCGCAGCGAAAGCAAAGAAGGGGGAAAAAGGGGGTGTGGCGGGTGCCCCTGCTTCTCCGAATATCAGCAAAGAGCTAAAATCGAGCATGATGGTGGGGGTCAACATCTTGAAAGATGCAGTGGATCCTCCCGTGAAGCCAGACAGTGAATACCCTGATTGGCTGTGGCACCTCCTCGACAAGTAGACGCCTGTCAGTGAACTGGAAAAAAAATACCCCGACACCTTGCCCTTCCCTAAGATCCAACGCTTCGTCGAGCTCGATAATCGCCACAGGATTAAGGAAAACAATGCCTCGAGAGCCAAGCACTGACTGGTAGCATTCCATTTTTTCCACTTTCTTACAAAAAATTAAATCGTAGAATGGATGCATGTGAAAATAATGAAGGGTGTTTATACGCCTTCTTTCATTCGAAAACTATACATTCCTGCATTATTATACATAACGCTAAATGTTGTCTAGATATTTCTATAATTTTCATATATGTTTATCCAGTTTGCCTCAAATTGTCCTTATCAGAAAAAAAAATTATCACTTTTAACACATCACTGATCATGATGGATTGGGATTGGTAACTCGTGCATTTCTCACTTCATTTTGTGATTGACCATCACTTAATTTAGCTCATGCAAAATGAAGGCAACATGTTTGCAAATAAGGGAAGCATTATGAAATATACCATTGTTAATCAAGTAGCTAAGATGCCACAGGTTTTTTTTTTCTTTTTTCGTTCTAATATTTGATTACAGGGTAAATTAACTGCTAACATGATATCAGTCAACTCGTTGTAAGCTTTGCTGAATAAATCGTGCTTGCTCCCAAAAACTGGACCACAATCACCCATTCTAGTTCACATTCCGTGACCTCTTGAAAATTTCTTCCATGACTATAAAAGATTCTCTCCGCTTGTCCATTATTCCACATAGGTTGAGAAGGTTGGTCCATGACAGCACATAAGTTCCAACATACAATCGTACTTATGCTGATGGGAGTAGACAAGGAAGAGATGCCCCTATTAACATAATGGTTAAGTGGTAGTGGGTGGCATATGCTTGCTTGCTCAGTTGTCTCTCCCTACTCTTTGGATGTGATATGTGGGTGTGAAACAATAGTTTTGGATATGCCTATCCTGTGACATCTTGGAATTTCTTTTATGACTACAAAATCTCCTCTATCTTATCTCTCAAAACTGGGCATCAAGTTGCTTATGTTTAGGTATGGTGATTATTATAACTTTGCCCTATTTCCATATAATTTTGTTAATACTGACAACCTCCACCTATTGGTGTTTAGGCACCCAGTTCCTCTCATCACTGTAACACATTGATGGTTCCTGTTTCTTTTTAATAGTTTTTATTTCACACGTACATACCTAAACAATTCAAAAAGTAGAATACTCTTCTGAATACTCTGGGTTTATTGAAGATTTGGTCTCTGCCACTTCAAATTTCTTGGAAGATGAGTTTTGAAGATAGAGGTTGCCCCCTGATGTCCTTACTGACATCTATATCTACCTGAGTTGTATTTAGCAAAAAAGTTTTGTTGCTAATCTCACTTGTTTTGGTGATGCAAAGTTTATTTGGAGCCCAATGTACTCTTGGTGTGGCTCCATTATGGTTATTGTGGATCCTATTATTATGACTTACATGTTAGCCTAAGTCTATTCGTGAGGGAAATGGAGGGTTTTGGGTTGCATTCGTCCCCATTTCCATTTTCTGGCTTGGAAAGTTGGAGGGTTATCAGAATGTCATTCGCTGATTGAATGAATGTGGAACATGAGAATTTTCAAGAGAATGTTTGTTACAAGAGATGTATCAATGTTTAACAAAGGAAAGGCTAACTGAGGACAATGCAACCTTTCAAGAAGACCAGTTGACTAGAGGGTCGAATTGTGGACTGTGGTTGGTATGCCAATGTCATGGAATCTAATGGTTGGAGGATATGCACATAATGGATGGGGTGAGGAGGCCATTGAGTTGTTTTGCCAAATGCAAAGGGAAGGAGTAAACCAAGACCAGATCACTTTCTCCATTATTCTTAGCACTTGCTCCAGCCTTGGAAATCTAGAATATGGTAAGCAGATTCATGGTCATATTATCCAAGTTGGATACGAATAAAATGTGTTAATAAGGAATACTATTGTTGATATGTATGCAAAATGTGGAGATATGGAGGATGCACAGCTCATCTTCGACATAATGCCAGAGAAAGATGATGTTTCATTTAATGCCTTGATTGTTGGATATGCTCAACACCAATGCGGGGAAGATGCCTTGAACCTTTATAGCCAATTACAAAAGAAAGGGCTAGATGTATCTAAGTTTACCTTTGCAGGGGTTCTCAGTGCATGTGCCATCCTACTAGCTGTAAATAGGGGCAAAAAAATCCATATCCATGTCATTCTAAATGGATATGAGTCGAATGTCTTTGTGGGGAATTCCCTTGTTGATATGTATGCAAAAAGTGGGAGCATTGACAATGCAAAGAAATTATTCGTTGAAATGCCTGAACGGGATGGAATTTCATGGAATGCAATGATCACGGGATATGCCCAACAAGGGAATGGAGAGAAGGCCCTGAATTTCTTTCAACAAATGCAAGGAAAAGGAATGAAGCCTACCGACTTCACATTCGCAAGTGTTCTTAGTGCATGTGCTAATTTGCAATCTCTCATACTGGGGAAACTAATTCATTCCCAAATCATCAAAACAAGATTTGATTCTAGTGTATTTGTAGGAAATGCTTTGGTTGATATGTATGCCAAATGTGGGGACTTAGATGAAGCATGCTTAATATTTGAGAGAATACCTAACCGTAATGTCATCTCATGGACTGCAATGATAGCAGTCTAGGCACAAAAAGGACATAGTGAGGATGCCTTGAAATTATTTCAAGAAATGCAAAGGAGAGGCGCTAAACCAGACCAGGTCACCCTTGAAAGCATTCTTAGAGCTGCTGCCACTATAGCTGCCTTAGAACTGGGCAAGAAGGTTCAAACCCATACTTTTAAAACTGGGTTTGTAACAAATGTCTTTCATGGAAGTGCTCTCATTTATATGTATTCCAAATGTGGAAGCATAGAGAGTGCACTCCACATGTTCAAAAAAATGCCTGAGCGGAATTTGATTTCATGGAATGCTATGCTTGTAGGATTTTCTCAGAACGGGTATGGAAGGCAAACACTCCAACTATATGAATAAATGTTACGTTCTAACATGAAATCAGACCAGGTCACTTTCATTAGTGTTCTCTTTGCATGCAGAAGGTTATCAATATTATAATTCCATGAGTCGAGATCATTGTCTAACACCAAGAGCATACCACTATGCCTGCATGATCGATATTATTGGTCGCTATGCATGCTTGGATGAAGAAGAAGAATTCTTTAATGAGATGACATGTGAACCTGATGCTATTATGTGGTTGGCACTACTTGGTGCATGCAGAATTCATCGAAACATTCGGATGGGAGAACGTGCAGCAGATTTCCTTTTCAAGTTGGAACAAAAAAATGCAACACCATATATACTACTTTCTAATATATATGCCGCTGCTGGAAGGTGGGACGATGTAGAAAAGGTGAGGAAAATGATGAATGACATTGGAGTTAAGAAAGAAACAACATATAGCTGGATTGAGGTTGAGGCTGGGGTGCATGCCTTTGTTTCAGATGATAGATTTCACCCACAAATTAAGGAGATTTATGCAACATTAGATAAATTGGCTATGCAGATGAAAGTAGCTGGTTATGTGCCAGACAAAATTTTGTGTTGCATAATGTGGATGAGGAACATAAATAAAAGTTCCTCTGTTATCACAGTGAGAAACTAGCAGCTGCATTTGTGCTTATCAACACCCTTCTTGGAAAAACTAGTAGTTTCATTTTGAAAATAACAGTATATTTACTTTCTAAATATAGATTTTCTACATTTTGGCATGATTAGCAATCTCAACAGTTAGATTTAGTTAATGTAGTTGCATGGGTTTCGTGAAATGGAATTATGCTTCCCGTAAAATGTTTTCAAACAGGGTTAATAAATGGATGTGTTTGCATGTGAATTTAACCCCTATTATCCTTTAAATACAATGATAAAAGGATAGAAAATTAAAAAATTAGAAGTTTATCTTTTGAAGGAAATGTAGGTAGAATTTGCCCCAAAATGTTGAAACCTTCAAGGGAGGCACTGGTGCAGCTCTTCCATTTGGTATTTCATGTTCTTATGTGTTTGAAATTTCTCGTTTCTTGATTTGTCTTCTATTATTTCACACACTGGTGGGCTTCTCTTCAACTTGCCTCGCATATCTTAATTTTCATTAGATATCTAGAAACATGGAAAGGTAATGCATTCTGTGAAAATGATGTTGCATGGAAGGTACTGCTTGTAGGTTGTTCCCTTGTTCAGTTTGTCCATTCTTTTCAAAACCATATTGTGCATTGATTGTGGACTTTTCTTTTTGTTATCAAGTTTATTAGGTTTTCATCATGCAATTATATTGTTATCTTACACTTGCTCAATTTAAGCTCGTTAATTCAAAATTTTTGAGTGAAATATCATTTTCTCTTGGTACCTCCTACTCTGCCCTTGACTATATGTGGTGCACTTGTTTCTGGGCTTTGCAGTTATGTTTTCCATGTTGCACAAGGTTGACTGCCAATGGCATTGTAAAAAATGTCAAAGCACACAGACAATGCAACATGCACGGATTGAAGCATTTGAGAATTAGTGATCTTTTTGGAATAACAAGAGAGCACCTTGAGAAGTTGAATTGCCTTTTTCATGGTGGTTTACAGTAGAAGTATCATTCATTAAAACCACGGTTTTATCCTAATGGTCGCTATTATTCACTTTCATATGATGATGATAGTACAATTGATATTGAAGCTTTCCCTAGATGTGGGAATGCAAGGCTTGTTTATGACTGCTCCAATGAAAAAAGAAAAAGGACCACACAGTTAGAGAGTACTGGGATTGTACATTTTGTATTGCACGTTGTGACGAGTGTGGAAGGTGTATTGATGGTAGTGAATATGAAGAAACATTTTGTCTCAATATGCTCTGTGATGACTGCGTGCAGGCTTCTCAACTAGCAAGAATCAGAAGAGCTCACCTGTGGTAAATACACATTATTAGAATTTTAGCTTTACTTTAGGCTTCAATGATTTTGGTCTATTACTTGCTTGTAATTTCGGCCCAAAATTGATTGTTTTGACCCTATCTCAGGGAGCTATTGAAGACAAAGAAAACAAATCATTATCTTTGTGTGTTTAGAGGTGTACATATTAGTTTTCCTTATTTTGAGAATCAAAGGCATATCGAGGACAAAAAATATGAAGAAATGCTATTTCAATTTTCATGAGAAGAAGCCAATAAAATTTTTTCGTTTGGGAGATTTTGGAGAACGTTGGCTGATAGCTTAGGCCCCATGATATTACAAAAAAAAAAAAAATCAGGCCTTTTTCACGAGAAGGCTTCTGAACAGTAAAGTTGCATGTGGCTTGGCTTTATATAGCAGTAGACAATAGTTGTAAATTACCTACATTTATCAATTTGAAAAAAAAATCTGTACAAGAAAATAACCTTCTTATGGGTCTAAAGAGAGAGACAGCGTCTACCTCCAAATATTGTGGTGTGTTTGGTGGGTTGTGTTATGTCAGAACTAAACACAACCAGAAAGGTGGCTTTCTTATCATAATGAAGTGTTGTTTATGATAATCTCAATACCAGGATCATATTACTCTGGTACAACATGATGATTGGTACCTGTTTTCTGGGAAACTAGAATAAATAATGATGTACATGATTAGCCCATTCAACCACAAACATCAAGTGTATTGTATGTCAAAAAATATTCATTTGTATTTATATTCTAAAAATGTGAATTTTTTTGTACATATTTGGTGAGTCACCAAATTGAGCAATTGGGAAAAAAAAATTGCGGCCATATAATATTTTGTGTTTGAGCTGGCTAGAATATCATATCCATATATCTAATTTTTACTCTTAGCTACCAAGATGTTATACTGGTTGTTGACCTGTCTTTTGAATTTTGATAGTTTGATGCCAGGTTAAGGGAAATGCAAGCTATAATGAAAATGCTTGTAAACTGTGAAGTTTCTATAATGACAATAGTTTTTATTGTTGGTTACTTACTTGTCTTTTTAAGATTTGTGTCAGGGGTAGTGGGAAGATAAGAGTACTCAAGAAATAAGTGTATGTCGAAGGTGTGATAAGCAACACATAATTTTTCTCAAAGTAAACAAAGAAGATTTTTTGAGAGTGTAAACTTATGTGATAAGGATAAACTTCTTTGAAGTAATATGGATAAGGATGTTAGTATTTCCGGACTGGCATGAATTTTCTGGAGGTGGAACTTGTGGATTTTAACAAAGATACTGCTTGTTTCAGGGAAATATATTAGGATGTGATGAAAGGAAAGGTGTGAATGAGGATAAATTGACATTCAGAAAAAATAGTTGATTGTAATGTTGAACTATAATTAGAATTCCATTAAAAGCAAAATCATGCTACTCTTGTTGATCCGGTGTCCATTTAGGAAAATCATGAACCTGTAAAACTGAATGGACAATCGATCCTGCTTTTTGTTTTACTGAAGAGAAGATCAGGATACAATCGATCCTGCTCTTTGTTTTACTGAAGAGAAGTTTCAGCTAAGAGTTGTTTAACATCATTACAAAGGAAACTTTATGAGGATTTGACTGTAGTGGGTCAGTCAATATATAGCATCAATGAAGGCATGGTGTTGTTCAGACACCATATTTCATGTTTTCAACCTCATAATATTCATATGGCGTTGATCATGGTGAGAAGCTCCATGCTTATTTTCACCGGTGAAGGACATCTTTCCTTCAATGCCCCTCATTCTGGTAACCTAATTTTAGTTGACAAGCCTCAATGATGATTTTAAATTTTTACCATCTAAGGAATCAGAAGGTTGCTTCACTTAAAAGTTGACAAACCACATTAACAATGATTTTACCATCTCAACAATCAAAAGGTAGGCCATTTAAAATTTGACAAGCCTCAACAGAGAACATTCTCAAAATGTCATTGGCCTCCATGCATTACACAAGCCACATCCTGTAGTGGGATTTGAAGTAGTTAGACAATTTTTGGATGCTTGTGATGGGTTTCCCTTATCTATGATAGCTATTTCTACAACATTTCATGGAAAATTTGTTTTGGATTATTTGAAAGCCCAATTCTGCAAAATATCTAAAGCACTTCCTTCAGACATACAAAGGAGGCTTAAAATTAGCTATGACACACTTGAAGAAGAGGAGAAATATATATTTTTCTCTTTGTGGATTTCCTCTGTCCCTTGCTGCTCTATAAATTTACAGATAACTATCTCGCTATCTAGCAATGAGATAGGGTGTAACAACTCCCTGCGGAGAATTATCTTACATCCCAATCCCTGTGATCAACATTTCAGTATGGGTCAGAGAATTCTCTTACATCCCAATCCCTGTGATCAACATTTCAGTATGGGTCATGCGACAATATCTTTTCTTTGTCATTTTGGTAGTATGCTTCAGCTTTGGCATTGGATAGATATCTCTTGTTCATGAGTTCATTTTGTTTCATATTTTGGATAGATTGTATAGTGCAGTTAGGCACCTATAATGTAGCTCAAAAAATCTACTATGAAGACATTCTGTGTTAAAAATGTAGATACATATAAAAAAGGATATCTCTCTTTGTGTTAGGGAGTGGTTGTAGTTAGGGATAGGATAAGGTCTCTTTAAATATCCTTTCTAGTCTCATGGGATGAATATGATAGATAGGGGGAAGTTCATGGAAATTTGGGATCCTTGCCCACTGTTGAAACCTGGAACCTTGTATCTCAAATTCTCAGTTATAGTTCTTTTCATGAGTATATATAATATATCTTAATTAACCTTTTATTTAAAAAAAATGGATGACCTAAAGAAAGAAGATAATTCGATATTGGCAGTCACTTTTTCTTCATAGAAGAAGATTATAGGGCATAAGAATAAAGGATGGATCTAGTTGGGGAGGATTGTTGGGTCTCCATAACTTGGAAAACAAGTGTCTTGTAGAGGTCAACAGTAAAATCTGTATGTTGCACGATCACCTCTGTGAAATGGGCATAGCCTTTGGAGGAGGAGGAGCCTTGGCAACCTATGTGGTGCATCAATGAAAACCTCAGGAGTTCAGTAACTGTTCCATTGATATGAGTGGGTTGCAACTGCTAAGTTTTGAAGGTGATTATTTGGGAAGTGTATATATTATATCCTGATGAGATGGCCAAATCTTCAATGCCTCTACTGGGATAGCTGTCCATAATCCTCCTTGCATTCTCAGATTCCTATAAAGAACTATTTTAGAAGTGGTAGAGGCTATAGAAGCCACTAGGAAACATTGAGAATCAAAGTGAAGTGAATTTTTCTAGTTTTGAAGAAAGCTTGTGCTCATATTTTGACCTTGCTAGAATGTAGGGGTCTTGAAATAATCATATTTAATATTTAAGAGTGCATCGCAGGAGCCTCCACAGTTAACATAGTTGATCAATATCACCTCCTTATGGTTACCAAAGATAGGGCAGCTGAAGCATCTAGAAAGTTAGAAACAATTGCTCTGAAAGGATGCACAGTCAGATTGAAGAAACATATGGGGAAAGCTTACATCCTAACATTGCCAGAAGAATTTTTTTGTATATACTCCTTGAATAACTAGACTCCAAGCATGCATGATGTTGTTGCCAGATTTCTTTGGGAAGTTAATAAACCTCCAACATATTGATGATTCAAGAAAAGGTGCTAGTTTTGCTTCTTTTTCATTCCATATTTCATAAATCGTAGGGAAAAGCACTTTGATGTTACAAGAATAATGAAACCCCGAGAGTCCCCATTGAACTTGAGCACAGATTTGGACTTGTTTACTGTACAAGTTTGGAAGATTCGTGGTTGTGCTACCCCACATTGACAACATTTGGCAACATGGGTGCTTTCAGAATTGGTAAACACTTATAGAGAGGTGTTTGGCAGCTAGCTCATTTTATTATTTTGGACCTTTTTTTCTTCATATTTTAGTGTGTACACTGTAGATAGCTTATTTTGTAAACATAAATATTTTCTCATGTTATTTTTGGCAGTTGCTAGATGACCTATTTCATTCATTAAGTTAATGGTCTAGTTTCTATTGTATGACTTCAAAATTTGTATGATTGTTTGAAATTGATAAAATCTAGATTCTAGATGGTTGATGCTCCAAACAAGTAATCATTAATGTTCTATGATGGTTGATGGCCTCTTCTATCTTGATTTATGTACAAATATGCATGTTTTCATATATTCTGCAACTAATTTGGCATTATGGATGTATATCAATGGAAAATTCCTCAAAAGGACTCTCACTACCTTGTAGATTGTAAACAAACTTTGGGGGTTGCTTTGTGGTGATGAAAGTGATCTTGCGGCTTCTTTACGGCAACAAAGTTTCTCTGTAGATTTATCTTAAAGATGAGTTCAGATGAATTGATCTTACCTTGGGCTGAGGCTGAGCCATAAATGGTTGTTAAAGACCTTATGATGGGTGTGGGCCATTAGGGCCCAAGCATGCCAACTAATATGGTGGGACATGAATTAATGGCCACAAGGACTGTGCTAGACCAGAAATCCATGCACCACAAAGTCAAGCATACAACCTAGCAGAGATACTATTTGGATATGATTGTTCGTTACACTCAAAGTATCATTGGACAAATATAGGTATTCTGATCTTAGAATATCAGATGAGAATTCCAGATTTCAAATGTTAATGGTATTTTCTAACCCATATTATGAGTCTGTAGCAGAATACACGACTTAGACTTGAGAGAGTCATGGTATCACCTTTCTGAAGGGAGTATTGGGAATACTAGCCATGTCATGCTCAGTGTAGCTGTAGTTTATGGGCTAAGTTTGTTTAGGAAGCTTAAGATTCAAAATAGCTAACTATTTTTTGGCAAAATATTGTGTTGGTAGCATTTTTCAGCCCCACCTAAACCTGCAAATAGTAATCCAATTGCACCCAAGGTATAACAGTTGGTTAAAGTGGAAACAATTTAAGGTCAATATCTCAGTTATTTCCCACAAAAAATGTAGACAACAGGCCTTATCATTCAATACCAATTGTGTATAGCAAAAGGTTAGACTAGGGCCTTGACTCTTCTACACGCATAAATGTGAAAAGGGCAGGCTAGTCAGCAAGTGATGTGGTGGTAGCAACCATCTTAGACTTGAGTTGTAATGCCACATGTTATTATCAAGAAATTGTTGTAGAAAAAATTGGATAAGGAGCATGAGTTGTAATGCACATGTTATTATCAAGAAGTTGTAGAAAAATTTGGATAAGGAGTATGAGTTGTAATGCACATGTAATTATCAAGAAGTTGTAGAAAAAAATGGTTAAAGAGTATAATGGTGTAGAGGGGGAACTGCACATCTGCTCCAACTGTACCACATTTTTCAATGCTTTTTTGGTGGATTTTCCCTTTGTGGTGGAGGCTGAGCTTTTAGCGGACACTAGAGATTGGGCTGCTTTGTTCTGTTTTTTATGAAGCAATTGGGTCTCCTTTGGACTGTGCTGCCTAAAACTTGGAGAAGACTGCATTGGAAGGGCTGGAGGAATTCTCTGTAAAAGTTGTGACTTTGTTGCTGTTATTGAGATCTAGGAAATATCTATAACAGCTAGAGTTTACAAGTAAATATGACCTTACCATAATTGTCTTCCTCTTCCTCACGCCCCTCTTCTTTTCTGCTTTCTCCAAAAAATGCTAAAGAGTTGTTTCTTTCCCCATTTGAAAATTCCCCTTAGTCTTATGCCAATCCATTTCTAGTCCACGATGTTATGAATCTTCTCTTCTTGTTAATGTATGTTGAAAGTCTAGGTTTTTTAGTTCTCATTAATTCTGTAATATTTTCTCAGGATTCTAGTGGAATATTTCTAAGCTATCAAAATCTCTAGCTTTAACAGTTCACTAGAATAAATTTGTATATGGGCATGATTCGTGATAGTATGCTTGACCAGGTTGATTGGTTGAACAATGTGCTTTCCTATACTTTGTGATCTGGATGAAACCATCCATGAATTTCCTATAGAATTCTTGTAATAGAAGCTTGTCTAACACTTCGAGAGGAGGAAATGGGTAGATGATGAGTTGTCAAAACACTAGACACAATATTACAATATTTGTGGAAGAAATAAGCATCTTTCCCTCTCAATAACTTCTATGTTTTTTCTGTGGTTCTATGTGATTACTCTTTCAACAAGAAATGCATTTTGTTCAAGAAGCTATTTGTTTTGTCTTTGATATCAGTGGCTACTAGAGGTGGAATGTTATGATGTTTTGATCAATTTTACTTTCCCTTAGGCATTTTGGGGTAGGTAATAGTGTATAGACTACATAAGAAACTAAATGAAATGTGTTGTATTGAGGGAATATTGTTCTTGGTAATGAATTGAATCACTGATTGGTTGTACTTGTCCCCAGTAGATCTTGCTCACTGCTTCAAAACTTGTGCATTTACTCAAACATTATAATGGTACATGGCCTTCATATTGATTTCTCTATATATTTTACATAATAACCATACTATCTCTCTGGATGGGGGCTGGAAAATGTAAATTTTGTACTCTTGATGCGTTGTTGCTTTTTTTTTTTATGTTCAATCTTCTAGGAATTGGTCAGTGCATAGGGATGTTGTGGTTTCTTGAGCGATTTCTTTGCTTTGTTGAAGGAGTGGTGAACATGGTATTGATGCTCTGGGGTGTGAAATTTTCCACTCCCTTTTGGATGAGAACAATTGATGTGTTGGCAGATTGTAGTGCTTAATGCACAATAGGATTAACTCACAACAGGGAAAAAATTTGTGTTCCAGATGTAGAGTAGCATATTGGATTTTCTCCATCCCAGTCATAGGGTTGAGTTGGAAGTATCTAGCTTCTCAACCAATGCCCTAGAAGTACAACTAGTGTCACATCAAAAGCGGGCAGAGTTAATTTTCTTTCCTTTTTCAGAATATCATAGTTTGTTATCCCCATTCATATTACCTAGGCCTACCCTTATATTGTATGGTGCAAAATTCCTAAAATGACATAGAAGAATGAAAATATTCCCACATTTTCTTATATTATTTACGTAGTCATCAAAAATATCACCCTTCTATTGTTTCCCTGTATTATTCCTTGGTTGTTCTTATAAAAACTTTGGTAGGAGTGGTTTATGTGCTATTTAGGTGAGTGATTAAGAGTTAAATTTGGCTAAATTTGAAGTCTTTCTCATGCTACATATTTTGGCCATTTGATCTCCCAGTGCCACTCCTGTTGTTATAATGTTGATTCCCTTGCATTGAACTTGTCAATGATTGAGTGATGGCCTGCACCAATTCTTACTGCCATTGTACCAACTCTTGTTGTCCCTAGATAAATTCCTCAAGGTATGCATGATGCTTCCCCATGGTTGATCTTCTTGATCACCCGTTTCTACTTCTTCTTCCTCTAATTCAGAATAATAAAAAATCATTTTCTTTCTTCTTCCATCTATGTGACATATTCTCTATTTTCTAGGTTCATCAACTATTATATCCCCTTAGGTAGATAGCTTACTTATTTCACAAATTATTACAATGTTCTATGTATGCTACTTATTACAATAGTGACATCATTTCAAGTATTTGCACATTGATGAAAAATAACCCTTTCCTCAATGAGACACAATGAATACAACTATATTCTCAATTTCTTTAGGGATTTTTACAAACAGATAGCATGCAACCTTTTTGTAAGTAACAACAAATAGAAACTCGATAAAGAAAACATTGCTTAGTAATATACCAATTTGCAGCTTGTTGATAAATACTTTTATTTATTTATGTAATAAACAAAGAGTACAATTATGGAACCTAATCTAGATTTCTTATCTTCAGAATTGCTACTACATGACTCCAATAATAATGTTCCAACAATCTACTAGCTTGCACTAGCAGAGAGTACTTGTCCCTCCAAAAAGAATTCTTTTCTAATGTGTTGAGCCTTAGCCCACAAGCTATACTAGGAAAATCGGAGAAGCCACTAGGAAACATTGAGAATGAAAGCGAAGTGAAGTTTTCTAGTTCTAAATAAATCTTGTGCTCATATTTTGACCTTGCTAGAAGGTGGGGGTCTTGAAATAAACATATTTATTATTTAAGAGTGCATCGCAGGAGCCTCCACAGTTAACGGAGTTGATATTTCTCGCCTCCTTATGGTTACCAAAGATAGGGCAGTTGAAGCATCTATAAAGTTAGAAACAATTGCTCTGAAGGGATGCACTATTAGATTGAAGGAACATATGGGGAAAGCTGACATCCTGACATTGCCAAAAGATTTTTTTCATATCTACTCCTTGAAGAACTAGACTCCAAGCATGCATGATGTTGTTGTCAGATTCCTTTGGGAACTTAATAAACCTCCAACATATTGATGATTCAAGAAAAGGTGCTAGTTTTGCTTCTTTTTTCATTCCATATTTCATAAATCATAGGGAAAAGCACTTTGATGTACAAAAAGAATGAAACCTCGAGAGTCCCCATTGAACTTGATCACATGTTTGGACTTGCTTACTGTACAGGTTGGGAGGAAAGAATCATATGTAAATCCTGATCAGATTCTTAAGCTTATATGTCAATTATTTCAGGAGTGTGACTTCTTTGGTAGTAACTAAAGCTATAAAGAAGATTGGTTTGTTGTCTCTCCTTATGCCTCTGTATCACCTCACTATTTCCACACTCCAGTATAATGCAGTTAGAGATGTTTCATTTTCCTTTAGTACCTAACACAGTCCTATTGACCTACTTTTGTGGTCATCTGTTGGACATTAATAATTATTTTTTATCTTATTAATCTGGCCAAGGATACCCTCTCGTTCAATGGAGCTTTTCCTTCTTCTAAGGGCTTGTTAAGAATAATTATGATAGGTGATTCAAATATTGAAATTTTTGCATACCTTTATTATGTTGTATACTTCCTTATTTGACCCTTTCAAATATGCACTTAATAGCTTAAAATTGGGTTCACTTAATTTCTACATTCAAAGCGATGCATTATATTTTCATAATATTTGACCCTTTGGAATTATTAACTAGTTTTTTCCAAGCATTTAATGGTCTGCTAATGGTGGTTGTGTGCATTAGCTCTAGCACAGTTAATTGACAGAAGACAAGGGTAAAGGTTTGTGGTGTGTCTTGCATGCAAAAAAAAAGGTATGATGACCAATGTTCCTTGCTTGGGACTGGTTGATTGGGATACCTGTGGAGCCCAGATTAAATATCCAAGCTTGTTTCTTGAAATTGTTTGGTATTGGTGTGTGTAACTCAAATTCCAATTCTCCTCCCTTCATCTTTAGATTTTCTTGCTGTTGGGATTCATTATGTAGTAGTGATTCCCTGCTTGACATGGAGGTATATCGGTCATGCGATTATTTGAATTGGGTTTTTCTCCTTGGCTCTAACTGGCACATTTGATCTACAAGTCAATAAATATTTCAGCAGAGACTATAATTTATCCTATTTGAAGAAAAATATCATAAATTTCTCAAGGTTGGAACTGGGTTTTGTCTTTGTAGGTCAAGAACCCCTATAGCAATGTTCTTGTCATTGTCCACTTGATCACATTGGTGGTTGTTGTTACCCCTTCATGTTGACATGATTGGTAAATGCATATTTCAGGGGTAACTTGCAGGATGCTCAAGGACCACAAACACACTTATTTTTGGTTGAGATTAGTCCTTCATGTGATGATATTCCTGGATGATCAACATTGTGATTCTCCTTGAAAATAATGTGGTTGCCTTGGTTGGAATGATGTTTCTAGCCTTTGCAAGGTTAGATTATCGATGGAGGTTGCTTAAGTGGTGCATAATGTTCTTCATAAACCAACATCAAGGTCATCAAATAATCACATCCTGGTCACTTTCACCTTGTGCTACAAGGGTATGCTGACCAATTTTCCTTGCATGGGACTGGTTGATTCATCACTTTCACCTTGTGCTACAAGGGTATGTTGAACAATATTCCTTGCATGGGACTGGTTGATTGGGATACCTATGAAGCCTAGATTAAATATCCAAGCTTGTTTCTTGAAATTGTTTGGTATTGGTGTGTGTAACTCAAATTCCAAGTCTCCTCCCTTCATCTTTAAAGTTTCTTGATGTTGGGATTCCTTATGTAGTGGTGATTGCCTGCTTAACATGGAGGTATACTAGTCATGCAATCATTTGAATTGGGTTTTTCTCCTTGGATCTAACTGGTACATATGATCTACCAGTCAGTAAATATTTCAGCAGAGACTATAATTTATCCTATTTGAAGAAAAAAATCATCAATTTGTCAAGTTTGGAACTGGGTTTTGTCTTTGCAGGTCGAGAACCCCTATAGCCATGTTCTTGTCATTGTCCACTTGATCACATTGGTGGTTGTTGTTACCCCTTCATGTTGACATGATTGGTAAATGCATATTTCATGGGTAACTTGTAAGATGCTCAAGGACCACAAACACACTTATTTTTGGTTGAGAGTAGTCCTTCATGTGGTGATCTTCCTGAATGATCAGCATAGTGATTCTCCTTGATAATAATTTGGTTACCTTGGTTGGAATGATGATTCTAATCTTCACAAGGTTAGATTATCAATGGAGGTTGCTTTAGTGGTGCATAATGTTCTTCATGAGCCAACATCAAGGTGGTCAAATAATAACATCCTGGTCACTTTCACCTTGTGCTACAGGGTTAGATCATTATTATCCTATGATGTGGTAATACAATTACCTCGTTTCAGTCATGTTCATGCCATTTTGCCATAGTTTTACCTAGGCAATTTGTTTATTGCAAGCATATTATAACTTTTTCTTAGGTGAAATCACTTCACACGTACATTTTGATGGCACCTCATCATTTTTCCTATGTGATTTGTGTACCTCATCGCATCTTAACCATTTCACCAAAGAAAATTTCACTTTCATACTTAGATACCACTTCATTCCATCTCTTGGAAGGTGCATGGCATGTTTTAGGCTTTTAGCTACAATTCCCTAAGTTTTTATTCTTATTAACACTTCAATTCTTATAGATTCGAAATTTCTAGCGTGAACACACCTAAGTAGTTTAGGATATTTAAATCTTAAACCTTTGGTTGAGTGACTAAGTATTTGTTGAAAATGTAAGTAGTTTCGTTCTTCATAATTGTTGTTGTACTCATTTCAGTATGTATACTATGTAACAAACAAGAAAAAAATATTTTATTAAAGCATGGGTTTCATGTTCTTTAATGATGGTCTTCTAGATAAAATAATGTTCTTCATGCTTCTAGGACTTGTTAGGTGCTAAATTCAAAGAGAAATATGGGCATAGAGGTTCCGAGGGTCAATAACCTCCAGCACATCCATGGCTAAGGAAAAATCCACTGTGTGCTCCACAATTGCAGGGATAGGAGGGCGGGTAGGCGAACCTCGGCGTCCACCTTTGCGACAACACATATGATGGAGGCGAGGCATGGAAGTGGCATAATTATCAGAATGCAACTGAGTGGGATTAATGGAGAGTGAAGGGTGAGCAAAGAGACTGAAGGCAGCGTGGGCCAAGTGGGCGGAGGGAGTCTGAAGGGCTGACAGAGGGGCGGAGTCACAACAAGAAGAGATAGAGCTGAGAGCCAACCTGACAGAGAAGTGGAGGGAGAAACGCTAAGGAGTGTTGTCACCATAAATGGCCAGGGCACTCTGCAACCAGAACAGACCAGAGAGAGTCCACGACGAAGGAAATGAATGCGAAATTTAGTGTTAGTTATGGCACCTTGCTTCGAAGCCAACAAGAAGAATTTAATGGCACCCATTCCAGATCCATGTGTTGCCTCATGGCGAGGACAACTGCTTGGTGCAGGGGGGGGCGTGTGGCATGCCGCCTTCTCTCTACGAGGCTCCCACATTTGGGAATTTTATTCTCGAATTTGATTTTATAAGATAATATAATATGGTGAGAGATTCACCAAAAAATTATATATACATATTATATTTGATAAAATCGCCTTCTTTTTTCCTATGTATCATGAGATTTCGCCCATTTATTATACACATATAAATTTATGTTTTTAAAATTTTCCTAGCTTCCGCTCTTTTCCCCGCGTCATTTTTGGTCACTGCAGTGTAATATCATCACTACTTGTAAATCCGCCTCGACTAAAGGTCATGAAGTATATTGGTAGCCGAGACTACTTCACGAAGTGGGTTGAGGCTATGCCACTTTTGGAAATGACAATGAGACAAAACCCCTGCTCCTTTTCAATAAAGTCATTTCTCACTTTGGTATCCCTAAAGAGATTGGCACACTAACTATGCGCTATTTTCCGAACATGATGGCTTAATTGGCTCCTAAAATTGGGTTTTCGGCAAAGAGTATCTATCTCTTGAGTTATCCCCAAGTCAATGGGCAAGTTAGAGCCATTAACAAAATCCTCAAAGACACCTTCAATGCATAAATTGATAAAGCTGCAGATCCAATTGGCATATCATGTTGTATCCCACACTTTTGGCATGTCTGATAAGCACAAGATGACAAACGGTTTCACTGCTTCAACTAGCTTGGTGGATTGGAATCTATATTTCCTGGCTGAACGTGAAACTTTCCTTAAGTTAGTTGTCAAACTTTTCCGACACTTCCAATTCAAGAAATCCTTATTCCATTTAGAACATCTCATGAGAAACACCGAGATGCAACGTACGATGAATGAGGAAGTACAGGCTAAAAGGTTTAGTACGATAAGGCATTCAAACCTAGGGTTTTCTCCAAGGTGACCTTGTCCTTTGCCATGCTCAAGAGAAGAGTTCTGGGCGCATGTTCAACCTATGTGGTATGGCTCCTATCGTAAAAAAGGTCCTAATGAAAGGAGCTGTAGCCTTGATTGAATTTGATGGAACTACTTGCCATTCTAAATGGGCTCTATTTGAAAAAGTATTATGCTTAGGCTAGGCCTAGTACTTTCTTTGTTTTATATAATGTATTTTTGTACATATCTCGTTTTGATTTTTGGTGGTTTTGATGAATGATCCACAGGGGCAGTACTCAGATGAAATGATTCATTTCCATTGTCGATGGTGCTAATAGGCACAACTTAACTTGGCTTTTTGCTGCTTGGTAATCCACTATCCATCCTGGGTCGCTTGTTAGTTTCAAGAGGTGTCTTCATTGGCCCGTTCAAAATTTTTGCAAGAGTACATCAGAGTGGTCAACCTACTCTGAGGCAATATCTTTGGTGTTGACTGCTGGTTTACTGGATTCAAATTGGTGAAGTTCTCACAATTTATCAACACTCTATCATTTAGACCCATTTTTTCATCGATTTGTTTTTAGATAATGCTTGTTGCTAAACTATTAGGGAATTTTGAGTCTAAAATGGGCCTCCTAATAAAAATGTACAACAAAATAAACTTTATAAGAACCAATAGATTCAAGATGGTGATCAACTATGGGGATGATTCACCATTTTTTTACGTGAAAAGGAAAAACATATTATAAAATAATAAAATAACAAAACTATTTTTCAACTCATATTTTCAACTTGTATCCCAAACTTTAATTAAATAACGCAGTGGAGTATCATTGCTGGATGCAAAATTAATTCTCTTATCCATATACTCCATGTTGTATACCGACCTCATACATTGAAAATGAGAAATACATGAAAAACGGATTGCAATTATGTTTTTTTATGTATTTCTCATTTTTTGTGTAAAGGATCCATCGAAGTATGCAACATGGGTACTCTTGGATAAAAATTAAAATTTTCATCCATAGTACTCCCACTCAAAATTTGAGTAAAAAATTTTGAGATGAGTTGAAAATATGAGTTGAAAAATTAGTTTTTTCTTTCTTTTCCTCTAAAATTTGACATAAATCAACCTTATTTTATTATTTCCACTATTATTTTATAATTTCCTTAGGAGGCCCATTTTAGACCTCAAAATTCCCTAATGGTTCATTTCCGAGCTTTTTACGCTCATTCATATTCCTCAGATCCGAGTTAATTGGTTGGCAGATCAAATAGATAATAAAGCACTTGATTGGCATATTAATCATTTATTACTTTAAAAAATATCAAAACATCATTTAGTATTGTACATTTGGGACATCACATCATACAAATCGTTTATATATATATATATATATATATATATATATATATATATATATATATATATATATATATATATCAGAGTGTTCAAAAATGAAAATATGGACCATTTATATCTATAAAATGGGGCTTATGCCTGATCATATATATCATCAAAAATATTAATACCATCTGATCAAATCTAAGGTCCCTACCCAACATTTGTGTTCTAACAGAACACACTATGTGCTATAACCGCACCCTGGATAGAATCTGCAGGGTCCTCTATAGCGCCAGGCATTTGGTGAGTCAAACTCTCCAAGTTTCTCTGTCCCTCGAATGAAGGTTCCTCTGCGGGTCTTCGTATCGTTCACCTCTCGTGGCGTTTGTGTTCTTCCAAAGCCCTTGGACCGACTCTGTCCCAGCGTTCATATCATGATCATTAAAATTGTGTTATATTGTCCTATCAAAAAATAATTTTCATTTTTCAAGTTTGAAAAAATCATAGAATCAAAAATAAAAAAAAATGCACCTACCAATCGTGATTCCCATGCTGCTCCGGTGGAAGAAATAGATCAGATCTTTGCTCTCCAAACCATCCAAAGATAGGGATAGTCTCCACTGCAACACTTGGTTCTTCCCACCACCTAGTGAACTCAATGTCCCATGTGGTTTGTGGAACTTCACTTCCCCCCAATCTCTTACCATCTTCCATCTAGCTTTCTCGATCTCCTGGCTAACGATTGTAGACATGACCTTGGGTCAAGTCTTGGGACCCTCTCAAAGAAGAATGTCAAGAAACTATGTTCCAGACTTCAAAATGTTTAGTCATTGAATTTGGATAGAAGTCAATTATTTTTTCAGATTGCCCAAGAAGGTTGTGCACCAATCATAAATACGTATCAAGCATTCCATCGCTATGCTCATGTGTGTACATGAAGCCTAGTGCAGAGAAGTTGATCCTGCCACTTCACCAATGGTAAAAAGAGGGATTTCAAAAAGCAAATCCTACATATATTTGATGGGAATCGAGTTCTGCTTTCTCTTTACATCATCTACCAATATATTCGGGACAGAATCCTCTACTTTCATTCCACCAAGCTTGTCATGTAAATCTACTCAGGGTCCTCTTCTTCGGGAAATTCTAATAATAAAGTATATGTCATCCACCTCATTCGCATCCACAATAACAAACAATATTCTTCATCTCCCGCAATCAAACATCTGTGCTAAACTAGCATCGTTTCATATTCGCATTTGGAAAATTTGAGCAACCCGCAATTTTGAATAACTACAGACTATTGTCCTCCATCTTCATTATCAATGAACTATGCTCTGTTCTCTCCAACTAATCGATATCCTACAAATTCACCAATTGAATGATTAGATACAAACTTTTTAATTTTCGCCTACATATGCGACCTCGCTTTTATATTAGTCATAGAGGCAAGAGCCTGTGAGAAACCCGTGACATGCAGAGGGGTTTCACCAAAATCTATTTTCTCTGGTCAAAATTATAAAAATTAAGCTTAAACCTGAAACGAAATTGATAAACAGGATGATTCTAAGGTTTACCCGAATGATTCAAGTGATTTAGTAGTTATTGCTCCGTATTCTAAAGAGTGATTTTTCACTTCCTGCAGTTCCTTTTCCACTTCAACAATGCACAAATGATCAAAAAGTGAGTCAAAATGTTTATTTATGCCTGTGACTTAGTACCACAAATTTATTTTTGTTTATTTTTTGAATTTGATTAAAGGGTGCTTAACCTTTGGCTCGAATCGTTGGGAAATGGCTTTTCATGTACATTCTAATAATTCTGAGATATTCCTAGTTTTCCTTCGCACTTACGACCACCCGTGACCAGCTGGGCGTAGGTGGCCTTGATTTCGAACTAGAAAGAGTAGCTAGGTAAACCACTTTCTCTCACATAATTTTTTCATACTAGCCTCCATTCTTATTACTTTCATAGGGTCGATCCCATCATGTCATGTGTATTTAACCCATTTCACTCACCCATTTTTAATCATGACTTGGAGGTAGAACAATCCTTTATACGTATTTCTAGTTAGTCTTCTGCCATCATTTTTCATTTGTATGCCGCAATTCCTGTAGGTCAGAGTCCTCTTAGTCCCGCCATAACTTATGTGTTTAAGCTTCATTCTTATTCTTCTTTTTCTATCTTTATTCTAGCCATTTACCCTAGAGGCTCCCATATGTTATTATCAAGCAGGTTACTATATTGCATATTGACTACCTTTTTATCTTGGCCTTTATCCACTCTATTTGGACTCATGTTTAAGCTCCCTTTGACCATGCTCTTTCACAAATTAACCAGTAATCACTACTTTTGCATCTGTCTTTACCCATGGATGGAACATTCCTTTGAGTATAACTTACTAGTTTATGCCGCCTTGCATTGAGCATAGGATTGCTCCTATTCCAGAACTAAAGCATCCGTTTCCCGACACTCATTCTATCCATTGTACTATAGGCATCTCTTTTACTTTTTTTCAAGCTTTATTATATGAAAAGACAAAAAATATATATATTTTAAAAGAGTGGGAATGGGATACTACTTCCCATACTTGATGCAGCTATAGTGTCGCTTGTGTCACTTGAATTAAAGCAATAAAAATGCAACATTTTCTCCATTTGGGATGGTTTTAGTTTTTGACTTAGGAGAAGCCACAACTTGTTTTTGACAAGATTCTCCATTGGTTATCCCTTCCAATCATATGGAGAGGGTTTTTTTATGCCTCCTCGTACGACAAACTTATACAAAGTTATCATTTGTTGCCATAGTCAACATGATTCATGCTTTTGTTCAAGGGAAGTTCACCTGAAGTCACTGTCTCCATGACATGTCTTTGACTCCATTTTTCAAATGTCTTCTCTTATTCACAAGATCTTGTTCTATCACACGTTTATTAGTCCTTCGCTCGTGTCGGTTTGAGAAGGTCTCACCATCTCTTACTAGTGGGTTTGTCTCTTATCTGACTAAAACATATTGCTCCGAGAGTAAACCTGCAGCCCGCACTCAGCCTGTTTACATCACTGACAGGTGACTCATGCTCGCATTTGATCAACATCATGGACTAACGAGTGGTTTCTATGCTTGACTTACCTTACATCACACTGGATTCATGCGCACCTTGATTTTCCATTTGCCTCATATCTATGGATATCTTGCTTCTTTATAAGCCTTCATTATTGTTTGGTTCAGAGGTTTCTCATGTGGCGCTAGCTTCATTCTCAGGTATTCCATAAACATACTTCCTATTATTACTTCACTTTAATTTGTCCAATTCCTTCCAAATCTCGTTCGCAAAAAGTTACACTCGTATTGGATCGATGTGGGATGCCTTAATGCCTTCCTTCCAAATTGATCATTTCCCATCGACCACTTATTACTCGGGAATAAGGTCCAAAGTCCTTTTATCAATACCTTAGGTTTGTAGTCACTGGCAACTCTTTCTATCGAATGAGGAATACATCATTGTCTCCTAGTTGATAGATTCTTTCGCTAGTTCAACTTCAACTGTCCATTCGCACTTACTAGATTGTAAATGGGCACCTAATAATTCATTATCATTATTGGAAAGTTGTCCACGTCATAATGAGACACATCAATGACTGCAATCAAATGATTTACGGTCTACCTCAACTCATTTATTCCCATTGTGTAGAACCGTACTACACACTGCCCAGAACAAGATGTTTTGTCTACTTGATACTTCCTTCACTTTCTACTAGTGAGACCATCCACCTCTTATATGTTGCGTTTCATCACAACAACATTTTATATGTTGGTTCCCCGAGTTGTGTGTTGTACCATTTGTCTCACCACTTATGATTTGGTTCTTGAGATCTAAGTATGGCTTTATGATCAGATATCTTTGCAAGATCACTGCTCAATCTTCTACATGTTATACTTGGACATGATTTTTCCTTATACTTCCTGTGAAGTTTTCTGATGATTCACTATGTACTTTAAATTTTAGCTATACTTGTATACATATTGGATCCACCATACTTCATATGAGACACATTTTATTTCACCGAACATGGGTATGCCTACCGACATGAGCTATCTTTTATTTATCACTGCTTCTTAAGTACGTCAAACGGTGAAGCCCTCTAGTCCTCGGCAGGTTCTTTCTATGCACATAATACATTTCAGCCATCATGCACCTCTTCCACCTCACATATTAGGGGGCATCTCGTATAGCAATTATTATCACCATTGAGGTACTTGATGACTTATGCATTGGCCTTGGGCAACCTCTTCCATTTAGATTCTGTCATATCAAAACAATATTTCAAAACCCATACGCGACTTACCCAAATCTTTCACAGATATACATCGCAGGTCCACAAGAGAACCATATGTCATTTAAAATATTAAAAATATATATTTTTCCTATTTTTTGAGGTAAGTTTGATGGGTTGTCCTAACTTAATTCAATTCCCCACCATGGCCTAACTATTCCCCAACTCGAAAACTAATCAGAGAGGTAAAACACTCCCTCAAATGGGAATGGCCTACACAGGAAGAGAATTATAGATATTATAATCGTTATGCCTTGTACAAGTCCGATATTTCCCCCGTGCCCCCCGCACTTCCCGTACTTTCATGAAACCCTTGTTTCCCTTGGAGATGTTCACCTCATCCTATGACATCCATTGTGCAATTAGCTCTTGGAAGAAGTTTTGTGAGGAACAGGGATGGAGGAATCCAAAGGAAAGTTTGCTCAAGGCCATGGTAGATTTTAGGTGATCTCTGCACTATTTACTAACTCGTACATGTTATCAATAAAAAGAAGGACATCTTGTTCATAATGTTTACGTGTCATATATCTCTCTTATACATGCTTAATGATCTTAAATAGTCTATTCATAGTTTCTATGAGATTATGTATGTTTTTCACCACAGGAATTGTATATATGCTGTACAACCAGGATTTTGTGCTTGTTCTTTGCTGGTTTTCAAAGTCTCTAGAGCACAAGGAATTGTGCATGCTTGAATCCCAGGATCTACTACAACCGAAGGGATAACTGCAAGATTTGCATTCCTTATTCCCTAGTTTAAAGCATAGAATTAGTTATCCAGGTCCTCTTGTGATGACATGCCCCCGATCCGTGAAGTTTATCAACCTTAGTGTAACATTTCCCATAACACGAGTTCAGTTTAGATTGAGAGGACGGAAGCGACAAAGGAGGTGAGGAAAAGTGAACAAATTACAAGTAGGTTTTCTTCCCTTTATCTATTCAGTTTAAGGAAAAGGTCATATATATTTCTTTTCTCAGCGGTTCTAAGTGTGCCACCACTCTTAGGGAAAGTATACTTATCCGTAGGTTTTATTTTCGTAAAAAATGTTGATGTGAAATTTATTACTTTATGGATGGAGTAAATAATAAACAGACGAAATGAATGAAATGTATAAGAGTATTGATGATACCATTTAATGATAAATAAGTGGGATTATATATATATATATGTCATGACACATATTGAGAAAGTTCTAATGAAAGTGACCTTAGTATGATCTTGATTCAACTAGTTTAATTCATAGAACCTTAGAATGTGTCTAACAAAAAATATCATAAAAGTTAACTTAAATAAAATGAATTCTTAACAATATAATTACTAACAATTAAATATGGCATTGTTTGGCTTCAGGGTTTTGACTTATATTTTTGCAAAAACAACATTTTACATATTTTTATCATTCTAACTTTAGGGCCTCTATAACCAAAACTAGATTTGGACATAAACACAAACATATATGGAGCTGGTTGAACCCTAATTTTCAAAAACTTCCATCCCATGTATCTTGAGAAATTGGGTGAGAATGATCTACATCATCTGAGCATCCTCATTATTTGTAGGCTATCTCTAAAACCTTGGAATGGCTTAGAAGAGAAAACAATAGGTTTCATTGAGTTTCAGCTCATTACAAACGTCATACAAAAAATGTCATGAAAATCTCCCTCTCAGTTCCAAGGCCCTTCCCATAATTTCTTTGGCATTCCACTAGACATGGTTTGAGGGTGAGGGGGAGCTAATGGTCAGGATTTGAAAGCATCTACCTAACACAATGTTACCTAGATTTGCATCTATCTTAGAGACACTAGTGTTCCATCTCCGCTTTGAACATATTTCTCATTCTTATGCATTGGCGCTTGTAATCTTTTCTTCCCACAAAACCTCGTGTTATCCTCTACATATCTATCATCTTCCTTCATTTCTTTGGTTGGCCCCACTATCATTATTGTTTCTACTTATGATGAATTTTGAAAGCTCTAAGAAAAGGTCGCTTCTCGACCTCTCTTCCGTGGCTCTATCTCTCGATCTAGGAATGTTTTATATATTAGAAACATAGTTTTTAGATCCAGCTTTCTGCTTGAAGTTTCTTCCTTCATTGTTACTTATCCTTAGCTCTATTACATGCTTGATTTCTATCATCTAGACAATTATAGAAAAGTGAGCTACCATTTGAATATGGTGGTGCTTGGTTCCCATTGATTCACATAAATAGTGGAATAATATTATATCCCATCATCCCATTTCTTGCCTTGAGCAAAGGAGTTTATTGCCATCTCATTTTCCCTTATTGTCCTCATCAATACCAAATATGCAAAAAATTAATTTAATTCATGATGGTAGACATGATGTCTCTCAGCCTAAAAAATTAAGTGCTCTTAATTTTCACTTCCCTTGATCAAATATTAATCATCATGATAAGAGGTGTACCTAGGTGTATGCCTCCACACTGCAGCTTCGAAGGTATATTTTAAAACGGGGTGTTCCATGACATTATATCATTGATTAAAATAATAACAAATGAAATGAGGTAATCTATGGTGAAATATCCATTTTAAAGTAAGATAAATTATGATATTAAGTTTGATGAAGGAATCACCACTCAAGTTTGTGGCCATTTTGACAGATCTTAATTAATAACAATACGGTGAAAAAGGTAGATGAATTTAATTTATTTCATTTAATAAACACATTTAAAATTGTATATTTCAAATTTACATAATACCAGTTCAATTTGTTAATTTTAAATAAATAATATTAAATGCAAGACACTAATTATGTAGAAAAACATATTGAAATAAACACAACAACTAAGAAAAACATTAATTAAAAAATTGATTATAATCTATTTATATAATCCTTTAATTATGATCTTATTTATAATATTACATAATACTTTTTCTCACCAGCATTGGGATATCCACTCAAGTGCATAAATATGAGTAAGCAGTCTTATTAATCCCTCACACCAGTGTATGGGAATTATTAGTAATTGATATTTTAGGCTTACATTAGTCATGTCGTAAATAAATACATTTGATCCAAAGTTATAATTTAATATTTCACAAAACATTTTCTCTCGGCCTCTCAAGTAGTCTTAACGATTTTAACCAACTAAAGTTTTCATAATCTTATTTTGGCTCCCTCGAGCAGGCACACGCCTATATGAGAGAAACGCGCAGTAATGCTAACATTACTTCAATAGCAGTAACGAGTAATCGGCAATTAAAAAACAGGAAACAATTTCTCTTCACCAAAATTTTATCAATACACCACACACGTGGCTATCTGCATGTGTTGGACTGCCCGTCGCTACCTGTCTTTCATATTTCTATCAGCAACACCGCATATGAACACTGCATACTAGACACACAAATATTATTTCATTTCTTGCTAAAAATTTGTGAATTGTAGCCACAGTTGGAAGATATCAGAATTAGCACCGTGAGAAAATCTGAAAAACGGTTTGACAATTGCGCAACATGCAACATTAATTTTTTCAATGTACATGAATATGTCTTGTAGATCACATCATGTCTTTGTACATATTATTGAATCTATTGTTGCTGTTGCTCCTAATACTGAAAACCTATATATTAAACATAATCTTGAATCTATTGTTGTTGTTGCTTCTACCTGAAAACCTATATACAACACAAATAAATATAAAACTAATTATTCCATAGCAATTATAATGGTTTATTTACTTTTATTTGTGAAAATAACTAAACTTTTCACCTAGACAAGGTGGCCTAATGATAGAGTCACGTATTAACCATATACAGGAAAGCCTTCAACTATTTACAAATCTTAAATAGTAAACTATAATTCACCTGACCTTTAACCTTTGTCCATCAATAAATCCTTACAACTCAATATCAATTTAAAATACCAACAACAACTTATCTAAACTTTTTAAGAAAAGCCTAACATCGGTCATGACTTCAG
The DNA here is from genome assembly GCA_034641835.2 of Pinus albicaulis. Taxonomy (NCBI): domain Eukaryota; kingdom Viridiplantae; phylum Streptophyta; class Pinopsida; order Pinales; family Pinaceae; genus Pinus; species Pinus albicaulis. The sequence continues at coordinate 815,167,166 of CM076569.1, read as the reverse complement.
AACTCAAACTATCCAACAAAATAAATAGCACTAATCAAGAAAAACTATAACAACAAAAGAATCTTTATAATCCTAATTCCCTTACCAATTTGATTTTATTTCCCTTATATTTGAGTCCCTTCTAGAAGATTCATAGAAAGCAATTGTACAAACAAAGGAGGTAGCAGCAAATAAGAAGTCGCTTTCCTTCCTATGTTCATTAACATAGGATGTTGCTGTTCGCATTTGTCTCTTGCACCCCCACCGCCAAGCGCACTACTTCAAATACATCATCAATGATAAAATATTAAATATTTCTATGCATTTCTTCTTAATAAATTTGTGAAACTGTCCCATACCACCTCCTTGCATGTGCTAAGTTCCACAAATGTTTGATTATTAGACAAACACAACATGCATGCAAAAATTACTCTTCCAACAAGCTTGGTGCATCCATTATGTACAATGAGTTTTTTTCTTATTAATTTAAGCAACAATTTTTTGCTTGTGGTATGATATTTGCAATTGATCCTTGCAATTAATAGTTACTTCTAATGATTGAATTGCAAGAGGGAAAATGTGTGGTAAATTGACATAAATTTATTCTTAAAATCTTGCTACTTTAATCAAACAAGCAAACATCCTAAACCGATAGATTTAAGAAAGGAGAAGAGGACACAAAGAGAATATAGAAGCTATCAATTTCATTAAGTGAATATATATATATATATATATATATATAGTTAAACAGGTTAAATCTTAACTATTCAATCGATTTCAAGAACCAATTCTTTAATAGAAATGGATTTGTTAATCAGATTAACTGTAATACCTCCTTAATTTTGAGGGTTACATTGTTTTATTCCTAACTTTGATACTTGAAATTCAAAATTAACTTTTCCTAGTGGTTTGGTAAGATATCCGCTAACTTATTCCTTGGATTCACAAAATTTGAGAACAATATCACCATTTATGACGAGCTCACTAATGAAGTGAAATCTATGTCATTACGTTTTCTCTTTTGACAAGGAAATAGCGGAAGTGTTGTCAACAAATTATTGCAATAGGTTCATTTTATGTATATCCGAAGTCGTAGAGAAGTCTCTTTAGCCACACTACTTTATTATGATGTTGAAATCTTCTGCCGCACTGCCTCTATTGAAGATACAACCATAATGCTTGATGATCACTTAGATCAAATTTCTCATAAATAGAAATAATAGCCAAGTGCTTTTCCTGATCATCAATACATCTCCGTGATAATCACTATCTCAGATAAATCAATAAGTTTAATGCTCAGAGAGGTTTATACGATAAACCATATGTGATGTACTTAATAGTATCTTTAACACCCTCTTTTTCCAAATTTTCCAATGACAATCTTTCAGAGATTCCATAAACCTGGAAATATAACTAGCTACAAATGCTATATTAGGTCTTTGTAGCAGAAGATACATAATAGTCAAAAACAGTTGCTATAATAAAGTCGCATTAACAATAGTACCTACATCATATTTACTTAACTTTGTACCAACTTCAATAGGGATATCCACCCCATGCATAATTGGCCCATCTTAAACTTTTCAAAATGTCAATAGGTATATTTCATGAATTCATAAACATACCATCTGTGTTTGTTCTCCACTTCACATACCTATGCATCTCATTAATCCAAGATTTAATACTCAAATTCATTTTTCATCGCGAACTTTGAATTATCTAACCTAAGGTATATGTATAAATTATGTCATCATTGATAAAGACATAGTATCAAAATATTACCTTTGAAGGATCATTCTTGATATACAAAGTGGGCTCATAAGCTCTTATTTAGCAAGTATTAGTCTATTCATTGCATCAAGCTCTTGGAGCTTTCTTCGCCATGCCACCCTTTCTTCAACCTACACCTTATGTTCTTCATTTTTAATTTTGAAACCAGGTGGTTGATCAACACATACACTTCTTCATTCAAAACACCATTCAAAAAAAGTGAATCTATATCCATTTGTAATCGTCATTTGTTTTGTGCTCAGTAATAGCCAATACAAATCGAACAATATCAATTCTTGCTACAGTGCAAATGTTTCACCATAATCTATGCTAGTTACGAAAACCTTGGCAAACTTTAATTTAAGTTTTGCTATCAACTTCACCTCTCTCATTTAACTTGTTTTAAAAACCCATTTGACACCTATAGAATTTTTATCATCGTGTAAATCAACTAATCCCAAGTTTGATTTTCAATAGCATCTCCATTTCATTATTCATTGCATCTACCTAATTCTTTGTCCTTTATAGCCCTTCAAAACATGTGTTGAAATGAAAGAAATGCAGTATTTACAATATCATCAACATCATCTTGTGCATAAATATCACTTAATTTTTCATTTTAGGATTACTTAATTAGACTCAAAATATGATGAACTACTATTGCTTCGATGAATCATCATATTTATCTCTAACTCAATATTGGAGTGCTAGTTGTAGAAGTTTGATGTTCGCTCAATAAAATAAAAGGATTAGGACAAGTATTGTTCTCTATTTCTACCAAGATTTGTCTTCCATAAATTTTACATTTCGACTTATACAAACATCTTAGTTATAGGATTAAATAATTTGTATGCCTTAGATTTATCACTATATCCTATAAATATACTTTTCGCTTCTCATCATCAATTTGCTCTCTCAATTTTTTCAACATGAGCGAAAGCAATACAACCAACACGGAGTGAAACAATTACCTTTTGTCCACTCCATGCCTTCTTCAGCACAAAACTTTGAACACTCGAAGTTGGTAATCTATTCAAGATATACCAAAATATGCAATTGCTTCAAAATTCTCATAAATATTTAGATAAATTTCGTAGTTTGAGCAAACTTTGCGCTATCTACAATCGCCTGATTCTTTTCTTTCCGCCGACCACATTCTGTTGTGAGGTATATCCGGTTGTCGCTTGTTTTTTAATACCATGTTGTTTGCAAAATCAATGAATTTTTTAGATTCAGTACTCAATTTCTATATCATACCTCTTTGTTGTTTAATAAACTTGCCACTGCTTTTTCAAATTTCTTAAATTTTGCACTAATTTTTCTTACTAATCAAAGACAAATCTATACATATGCACTAACGATGTTCTTTGGGTTCTATTAGAGACTGAAGAAAAATGTTTATGTTTACCCATTATACAACTTGTACAGAAGAGATATGATCAGAAAAAGCAAGAAAACTCTTTCACTATAGACCTAGACGGCAAACAAATCATACTTTGATAGGTAAATGATCATACTTAAAATGCCACAGATCGTAGTCAATTGACGTTGAAACATTATATGCATACAAATTCTTCATACTTTTCAATTGTAATTGATACAACCTGTTCTTTGTCATAGGAATCTTTGCAACATGAGACTTAAAGTTATTCTAAATCGCAAGAAAAAGTTAAAGCACATCATAACCATGTGCATCTAACTGATCAACACCTAACAAATTATGCTTGAAATTGGGTACATAATAAACATCATATTATTCTTCAATATTTTTAAGCGATAGGTACAACACCCTTGAAATCTCTAACTTTATCGATCATCACCCAAACCATTACCAGAAAAGAACCTAAAGATGTATCAAGATGGTAACAAATCATGACAAGTCAGTGCAGGATTACTACATCCTGTTTCCACTAACCAAACTAAACATCTTTATTAGTTACTTGTATTGTAAATTACTTCATACTAAAAATAAGGTATTCGGCGTTTCATGATTCATTGTTTGTTACATTACTTGTTTTTACTTAAAACAGACCTAATTTTCACATTCGATTTCATAATGCATATTTTGTAGTAGTGGTACTTAATTTTTTATTTATCTATCCACCTACTTACTCATGATAACATAATTTTGTGACTCATTCTGGACGGGCTTGATAACAACCCAGATCTATCATCGACTTCAGACTGCCCTCTACCTTTCCTTCTTCCTACCATTTCTAAAACCTCTCATTTACTTCTCCATAGTAGCTTTAGAATTTGAAAGCATGATCTAAATTACTGACATCTAAATTAATTCTTGCTTCATGAGCCAACAAAGAACTAGTTAATTCTTCCACAGATAATTTTGTTAATTCTCTCGATTCAAAAATAGTAACAATCATGTCAAATGTTTTAGGAAAACATTTTAAAAAATTTCAACAATTCTTTGGTCTTATATTTCTTCACCATTCATCCGAAGCTGATTAACAACACCCATAACTTTAGTCATAAACTGATCAAGGATTTCTGATTCAGTCGTTTTAAGTGTTTCAAATTGTTTTCTGAGAGTCTGTAATCTTACCATTTTTACTTTATCATTTCCTTGATAAGAAACCTTAAGTATATCCCATATTTATTTAGCATTCTTAGTAGCAGTGATTTTAGGAAAAATTGAGTCATCTAAGGAATTTAAAATGCATGACTTTTCTCTACCTTTTTCTGTTTAATTTCATCAAATTACTTTCTTTGAGCATCACTCATTCCAGCAATTGTAGTTGCGTCAGGTTCTGTGAACCCCAATTCTACTGATTCTCAACAACCTAAACCTTGTAAGCATGCTTGCATTTTAAGACTCCAAAAATCGTAATTTTTCCCACTAAATAGAAACGTAGGGATGGAAAACTGACTTGTCGAAGCCATGTTTAAAACAATCAGAAATATAACACCTTTTAAAAAAAAACTTGTGCTCTGTTTTCCCCTCTACCAAAAGCAGAAAACAAAAACCTCTACATTGTTAAAGAAAGCTTCTACACTTTGTCTGCAAATATTATATCTTAACCTTTGTCTCCAAATATTATATCTTAACCCGATATCTTTCTCGCAAGATTATCATAAACAAATAATTTCTTTGCAGAAAAATATTTAACCAGAATATTCTTTAGATAGGCTTAATATTTTTCTGGCAAATCAAGGTTGCGAATAATAACCATATCCTTTTACTAAGAAAAATTATATATATATGAAAACAACTCAAAACAACAAATAGGCAGGTCGAACAACAAATGCGCTTTTTTTTTTTTGCACAAACTAGAATCCAAATTTGTTGGCAAGAATTAGGCAGTTGCGGCAGAACAAAAAATATTAGGCAATTGCGGCAGAACAACAACTTTCTCTCTTGGGTGGCTCTTTCCGTCTCAGGAACAGAGGGCAGTGGTGAACGAAAACAAATCTTAGCAATCGCTAATCTGTGGGAGGCTGTAAAGAGTATATTTTAGGCTAATGGCAGTAGAACTGCTTGGCTCTCTTCAAGGAAACAACAAACAAATCTCAGCAGTGGATAATGGTGGAAGCAAATCTCAGCAGTGGCTAATGGCAGAAGAAAATCTCAATAGTTCTCAGCAGTTGCTAATGGTGGAAGAAAATCTCAACAAAAACAAATCTCAGCAGTGGCTAATGGCAGAAGCAAATCTCAGCAGTTCGAATTTCGATCACCTCTTCTTCTTTGCTCTTCGCAAGCCCATCACTAAGCCACACCTTCTCCCTCGATAGCATGTTCCTCTCTCGATGCAAGGCTCCAATACCATGACAAATTTAATAAAGGAGAGAAGCAGGACACAACAAAACACAGAAGATATCAATTTCATTAAGTGAATATATATATATATATATACACATTCAGAAACAGCTAAACTCTAAACTAATTCCTAACTAATTTCAGGAACCAATTCTTTAATAGAAATGGATTTGTTAACTAGATTAATCTTTAACGGAAACATCTGGTTGTGCTAATGAATAGAGAAATCTGATTTCCACAGAAAAAACAGAAGCAACCTCTATAGAGAACTATCAGTAGAGAACTATCAACAGAGAGGGCCCATGGAGAATGGAGCTCTAGAGGAAAAGTGCCCAAAGTGATCGGAGCTACCACTTTGTTCGACCACCTTCCTGAAAAACGAAGCTCTCGAATTAAGAAAGCAGAGGCGCAAACAAACTTCATGGTGTCCCAGTGCCATACTGCATGTTGCATTTGGGTTGACTAATTAAAATGGAACAATGTGAAATTTCATCATCTAAATATATTTCTCTCAATATCTAGATACCATCCATAAACCAAGTTATTGGAAAAAAATTGAGATACCATCCATAAACCGATCTATTGGAAACATATTAAGAGAGATTTATAATGCACTTATGCGGGATTGATATCCTCCACACCAAGATTTTATTAAAACCAAATACTTGTTCTTTGATTAAAACCAATCTAAATTACAAAGGAAATGACAAATCTTGAACCAATTTTATACAAACATTGAAGGAAAACAAAGGCTTATGGACAAACCATAAGAAATAATACAAAATATCAAGAGAGGCATACATATTGTGATAAAATTATTTCAATTATTATCTTTGTGTTTGCATTCAATACATATGTAAAGGGGACTTTAGCTAGAGATAAATTTTCTGCATTTCTACAATAAATTTTCTGCGTTTCTACGCCACGAGGAACTGGTCCATTCCATATACTATTATGTCCTGTGAATGAAGCCAATTTTTTTCAGACCTTTAAAGTTGAAATGCTCTCTTGGTGTCTCTAGAAGTTTACATGCCATGGTAGAAAATAATATAGGATACTCTTCTTCGATATTTTCCAAAGGATGAACGAAACCTAAAAGTTGTGGTTTTGAAGTTTCTCACCACATGGTTTTCTTCATCAAAGGAATGAAGACGATTTTCATTTTCTCTGCCCACATGGTTGTCTGTTTCTGCACTTTATTATGGCCATATGTTCACAAGTCTATTTTCTTAGGTAAAGTCCCACCAACTCGACGTCATTTTGTGGGGCAAAGGCTAATAGAGGAATATCACCTTAATACATGTGAACAGTGGAAACTGTAAAATGTTAATAGGTTATGATTTTTTTCTTTTTGTATGTCACCTATGAAGATTCAATGGATGATTTCGACATAGCATACTTAACCACTGTAACAAACCAGTTGTGGGAATATCGTCCTTCAATGTGGATTCCTAGGAAATTTCCTCACGATACTTCCTTTATTTAAATACAATTCATGTGGGAGGGAAGACTTTGTTTCCATTCTATAAGTGCAAGGGTTGTAGACCTGAGGTGTTTATTTTTGGTTAAATTTTTTTCATTCGATTTCCACATGCAATGAATTTACTTTTAATGTGATGCTGCCTAGAGAAGAAAAATTTGGTAGTCTCCCACCGAATGTTACATTCTAGATCAATTTATATGATTTCATGCATGGTTAGTTCTATCCATTTCCATCAAAACTAAGGAGTCTGAATTAAGAATTTCTTGGATTTGAAAATAAAATTATGAAATGAAAAACTGTGATTTAAACCACATACAATGAATAATACCATTGTTGAAGTTGACATGAACATGCATCTTTAGGAGGCCCTCCAATAAGATAATTCTATAGTTGGTTAGTCGGTGGTGAGAGTCTTTATGCTTGATCACGTGAAAGAGAAAGACCAATGACCACACACTAACCCTCACATAAAATCAAGCACCACAAGTTAAGGAAAATGCTAACACGTGTAGGTTCAAGGTGCGTTTAGCGTTGATGGTGCTAATAGAATTCTTCCAATCTAGGAGCTATATTTAGTCATCGACGAGCTATCTGTTGGGCCTCTAATTTGTATTATTATTATCACTTCTTAATATTCATTTCATCCATTTCTAATGTTCTTTTATCACATTATTTATCATAATTTATTATATAATTTCATTTCATAATTATTTATGTTGTTTTGGATAAATTATATTTGTTCTAATTTATTTTAATAAATTAATGATTATTATGCATGATTTTTCCAATGATGGTTTATTAATGAATTCGTTATAACATAACTCACTATTTTAGCCTCCAAGATCTCTTCTAGATTGCAGATTTGATCTTCAGCTAATAATTAAATATTCTCAGAAATTCGCTTGAATAACAAGAGACCGTTTTGCGTTGAAATTTTCGGGCAAATGGAGAAGAATCTTGAAAATATGGAACATGGGTTTTGTACCGAATGGACCAAATTAGTTTTTCAATGAGAATTTTTCCGAAATTCGGTCTTGATTAAGAGAAATGCAAGGTTCTTCGAAGGACAGATTTGCAGATTTTCTGTTGTGGCTGTTTTCCAAAATTGCCCCAATTGTAATTGTTAGATTCGACTTGTGTCAACTGACTCATGATGGAAAGATCTTTCAGATCTCATCTTGCTTATTGAGATTTTTTAATCAGTCTATTTCCCTTTGTTGTTTGTATATTTAAAGGGACACAAATTAGAGATAAGGGAGGATATAACACATAGGAGAGGGCATAGAGGGTTAAGCAAAAAGAGACAGATTTGTAACAGAAGCATGTTCAATTAATTAAATGCACAGTGTTTTGTTGTTTCATTTGTAAGCTATGAGTTTGCCTCAGCCCTGATCAGAGAGTTGGGCCTACTCTCCGATTAGGTGCTGTATATTTCCTGTGTGTTGTTCTTTCTATTTCATGTTTTGTATAAATTGCAATTGTTGTGACAGTGGATGTATTTGCTGATACTCTTATTGTTGTGAATGTATTGTAAGTTTTATTATTTATTTCTTCCATTTCTTTATTTGTTGTTACAATGATTGTTTCTTTATTTAAATTATCGAATCCATGATTGATAACAGAATTGTGCTATTATATCTGCACATACTATGCTCGTTAGCCTTGCAATAACCAAATGCACCCAGATTGATAATTAATGTGGGAAAGGGTTTGAATATTCATTCACACTTTGACACCAACATTTTGGTGTTGTTTCTAGGGAGGCTAACAAAGGTGCAAGAACACGATTCATATTGATCTAAGGATCAATCTCTCATCCTAGGGAGGGAAATGCTGCCCAGCTCTAGGTCTTGAGCATGGTTGTTCTGTTTTTCTTTCTGATTGATTTCATAGGAACCAATCTCTCATATTGGGGAGGGAAATGATATCCTGCTCTAGGTCCTGAGTGTTAGTTGCTTTCTTTTTCTTTGATTTTCTTTCTGCTGATTTCTTAGGGCCCAATCTCTCATCCTGGGGAGGGAAATGCTACCATGCTCCAGGTCTTGAGCATTAGTTGCTTTCTTTTTATTTGATTTTCTTTTTGTTGATTTCTTAGTGCCCAATCTCTCATCCTGGGGAGGGAAGTTTCACCCTGCTCTAGGTCTTGAGCTTTAAGAAAAAAAAAAATTTCTCCTCTACTTCTAAGAATAGAGATCTAAACAAAAAGGCAGAGGAAGACCCTCAAAAATCACAGGATGAGGTCAAGAAATAAAGCATCAATATAATATAGAACTCAGTCACAGAACTTCAGGTTGCGACAAATATGGGAAATCAAGACTATATTGAAGGTTGGTTTCACTCTATTGTTTTCTTGCAACATCACTCCACACTTCAGCAACTCTTGACACCATCCTTAACAGAGAAGTTGGTCTCTCGTACACGTGTATTTATTAACATACATTTTTCAAATACGGGTATGTGCATATTTGAGGCCTTATTTCTAAAATGGCTTCATTGGAAGTACTCTTATATGTAATTACATTTTATTTTTCAAAGTAGAGTAGTGTAGTGTAGAATATAGAATGAATAAAGAGATAAATAAATAAATTTCTTTATATCGAAAAATAGTTGTTTTTGTTGCAACATGCTGTGAAAATTAACATTGGTGATCAATATTCAAATTTATTTATGTATGTAGATTCATTATATTGAAAATAAAATTCCTACAGACACTCATATTCATTTTGATCACCTGCTTGGGAAAATTCCTTGATTATCATATCTTATGGCCTGTGGGCTTGATGAAAATTCTAGAAAAATAGTCGAGACAGTCATTTTTTGAGGGACCAAATGGGCGTATTTTCAAGACCTGTTTCTATCCTACATAGCCCTTCATGTCTAATTTCTAACCCAAATTGAATCACTTGATTTGGAGTTGAAAATAAAAAGTTATGACGAAAACAATAACAGGTTGTCTAGTAGGCAGCTCAGGAAAAGAGTTAGGACAGTCCGTTTTTGGAGACCTAAATGACTAGATTTTGGAAACCTGTTTCTATGGTATATTCCCATATGAATCTAGTTTACAAAAAAAAAATTAATCACTTCATTTTGATATTTTATGAGAAATTTATGACCAAAATACTGATTGTTTATCGTAAATTAGCACTCTTAAAACTCTATTTTCCCGGCTGTTCACTAGAAAATTTTACCCATCAATTATTCATGCCTTAAAAACATGTTTCTATTGGAGATACATAAATGAATATAATTTAATTTCCAATTTGAATCAGTTCAATCCGCCAGCAAAAGAAAAAGTTATGCTTAAAATATCAATTGTTGGTCTGAGTTGGGAAATTGAAAATGACTTTGTTATGCAGGTTGTTCTAAGTAAATCTGGCATATCATATCATGGAATATTTAAAACATATTTATATTGGTGATTTATATTTGAATTAGCTTTCATTTGGCTTTGGAATCACTCAAATCAAACGAAAAACAAAAAAGTTATGATTGAAACACTACTGGTTAGTATGGTCGACCACTACTCTCCCGCAGGTGACAAATAAATTTTGTTTTATTTTTCTGTGGATTTGTTTTGCAGAGTAGATACTTGTTATTTTTTTCGTATGTATTGGATTGTTAAAGCCCTATCACCTCTCTTCTTCCATGATTTCATGTTTTATTGCAGGTAGACACTCGTTTTTTGTAGGTCCCAGGAGAGTAAATGAGGTCAATTTATGAACAAGTGATTCTTGAAGACAATGATAATGAAATATTTTCAAAGAAGTTTCCTCACACGGAGAAAAAAACATGAATATTTTTCATCAATTAACGGATTTATAACATCATAAATAAAGAATTGATTTCTATTTGAAGATCCAATTCATTTTCGAAAAAAAAAACATTTTTCCATTTATTCACCATTCACAAACAACATTGCTGCAGCAAAAAAATCATAACCATAGTAACTCAAGTTATTTATTTATTTATTGGTTTTCAATACAGAGTCGTTTATTTTCTGATTTCTCTTATGTTTTTAAGCTTAAGGTATTGTTTACTTCAAAGACACATTTTCTTTGTTTTGTTCTCAAAATAAAAGGAGCGAGATCTTAAATTTCATGATGTCGTTACTCCGAATGCTGCTACTCGTGATGTTGTTACTCCGGATGTTGTTACTAGCACTGTTGTTACTCCAGATGTTGTTACTTGCATAGTTGTTACTTGCACTGTTATCTCTTGTACTTTTTTTACTCCGGATGCTGTTACTCGCACTTCTGTTACTCCGGATGCTGTTACTCGCACTGTTGTTACTCGTACTGTTGTTACTCTGGATGCTATTACTCACACTGATATTACTCTGGATGTTGTTACTCACACTACTATTACTCCAGATGTTTTTACTCGTACTTCTGTTACTCCAAATGTTGTTACTCACACTATTGTTACTCGCGTTGTTGTTACTCCGGATGTTGTTACTCGCACTGTTGTTACTCTGGATGTTGTTACTCGCACTGCTGTTACTCTGGATGCTATTACTCGTACTGCTGTTACTCCGGATGTTGTTACTCGCACTGTTGTTACTCCGGATGTTGTTACTCGCACTACTGTTACTCATATTGTTGTTACTCGCACTGTTGTTACTCTGGAGGCTGTTACTCGCACTGTTGTTACTCGCTACTGTTACTCTGGATGATGTTACTATGGATGTTGTTACTCGCACTGCTATTACTTTGGGTACTCACACTACTGTTACTCTGGATGTTGTTACTCCATCAGTGTTGTGAATCTATCACTGTTGTTACTCCGTTAGTGTTGTGAATCCGTCATTGTTGTTACTCCGTCGGTGCTATGAATCCATCACTGCTGTTACTCCGAAAAAAATTTCTAAGTGTTGGATGTCGTTACTCCTTCTAAAATTTTCTTAAGTGTCCAGTGTTGTTTCTCCTCTGATGTTGTTACTCCTCCAGTGATGTTACTCCATGGTGATATTTTTCTAAGTACTTGGTGTTGTTACTCCTCCAGGGTTTTCACTCTACCAAGGTAAGTCGCCAGGTACGTCCTCGACCGACTCCGTGGATTTATTTGGTATTTTACTTATTACATGATCAACTATGACTGATGATAGACATACTTTACTTGGGGGGAGGTCTCGTATTTAAAGGATGACTATTATGGTAAGTCTTGTCAGGAATGATTCACTCTTAATTCCTCATTATTTTGAAAAGTGACTAATCCTCCCTCATGAAACCTTCCTAACATCATTCTTTTTCCCCTTTCCCTGTTATTACCTAAGTTATGGTTGTTGTTACCTTAGTCAAAACTATTGTTGTTGGCCAATTTTCACATTGAATTCAACATATGTAGGTATTTTTGATTTGTTTTTCTCTTAAGTGAATGGGAAATACTTTTAAGGGTCTAGGTCCTCTTTGACATAATGATTGGGTAGTCAACTTATCTTTGTTTATCTATAAACATAATCTTATTTTTAAGTAATAATTATGCAAAGATGATTTCATCATGTCAACTTTCAACTTTCCTAATTGGTCAAATCCTTGATCTTTTAAAATTTATGGTAATGACCACAGAATTGTATTTAAATCTTTCCACCATTATCTAATGAACTATTCCTCAGCCCCAATCTCAACAATGAAAAATATATTTATCAATAGTCATTTTAAGGTTATTATTTTTTGAGAAGAAAAACTATCAAAGTTGAAAATAGTTACTACACAAATTTTTACGCCATCCCTAGCTCTTAAGGAGCTGACTTGCCACCCCATATATTAAGTAATCTGTTATTGATTAACAAAACTATAGTTGAATTTTAAACATAAATGGTCAACTGGAGGATAGGAGGTCTCATCACAAGCCGACCTACCATGATCATAGATCCTAATAAAGTGACATTACCACTGCTGGTTACCAAGCCACGGTAATGGCCTTCGGTCATAAGACTGAAGGACAATAGGTCTCATCATGAGCCAAATTTTTCACTTTTTTTAGCTCTCTTGAATGGAATTGTTATTAACTGGTTACCACACCAGAAAAATGATCTTTAGTTGACATCTAAGTAAATTGAAAAGGATTTTTGCAACTATGTACTTATTTCTAATAGATGGGACATTTGCATCTCAATGGGTTAAAAAGGCGTCCCTGTTGAGGCTATGGACGCCTGCTAGCAGAAGTGGCTATTTAATACTATAATCTACTTGGTTACCTTGTTTTATCAAAGCCTATTTCCAATAAAGCTGAATGTTGCATATACAAAGTTTTCCAGAACTCATGGTTCATGGGGTAATATTTAATCAATTCTTAGATGATGGTGGTTATGGTTTATATCTATTATTGAGTTATAAATATTTACTTTACATGTTAGGGATGAAGCTTTTAGGATATTTTATATTTGACATTTTGTATCATCTAATCTATAATCCCTTATTCTACAAGTATAATACATTTAACCAAATATATTTGCTTTCCCAATCGATCACCATTTACTTATATCTTAACAACACCACTAAGAGGCCTGATTCTGATTTTGAATCCCATGTAATTGGACAGACTGTGAGAAGCAAAGACTGAGATAACTAATTCTCATAATTTCTATGCTCAAGACAACCAAAGCTTATGGGTATAGGGAATGCATATTTTCCCTTCTTATCCATTATTATCCCATGTCATTCGCAATATGATTATGTCACTTTTATATGTAATGAGGTAATTGTGGTGATGAATTACTGATTAAGGATACTCATGAGATTTTTTTTATATAGATGACAAGGAAACTAATCAGTTTGGTGGAAGGAAACCCTGCTACGCTTTCTGATTACTTTTTCAAATTACATGGCTTCCACCTTGCACATCACTTTCAGCATCAACTCAGCCTACATCAGCTTCAAAGAAAAAAAATGTCAATCCATACATGCCATTCCACATTTTTATGGAGGTAAAACTTGAGGTAAAATAGCATAAGGTTTTGATTTATTAAAATTTTAGGAGAATGTCATGAAAAACCATTGAGCATTATTCACTCATCCTTTTCAACCATTATTTCCCTTTCTTTACCGCTTCCCATTTTTCAGAGACAAAATCTTTCAGTTTGGGGGAGTGTTACTTTCATTATCATGAACATGCCATTAATATTCTTTATCATCCATCGATCTCATTATTGATTATCAAAATCTCCCTTATCCCATGTTGTTATACACCAAACAAAGATTTCAGCCATGATTGTAGAAACCACCCCAATTTGTTTTCTAGTGTAGCATGAGGGCATGCTAATTCTCCAGTTTGGGGGAAGGGTTTCTATGCATGATGAATGATTTCTCATTTCTTCCTCATTTAAGGTATACAATCCTAAAATTGATTTGTGTATATCCTTAAAACTATCAGCTCAATTCTTCTTATTTTTGGACAACAAAGATGTATCATTGAACCCAGAAATTTTCAAGATAAACCAATTTGTTAATTCCAAAAAATCATGCATTATTACCTAAAAACATTTTGCTGATATATTAAAATTTGTTCGTTGCATTGATTTGATTTTCGGATTGGAGAAGTCTTAATATAGTATAAATTTGCGTACAAAATTTCAGCAAAATCTGGTTTGTAATGTAGTTTGTATTTACTTGTCTCATACTTTGTTGCAACTTCATATACATATGGTTGAAAGTATACATGAAAATTATTTTAAGGAAGCATTTGAGGAAGAATTCTTCTCTTCCATCAGTATCATGCGATGGGGTGAGCATTTTGATTATTGTATTACAACTTGGTTAATACAGAGGCATTGAGTTGCATGAGGACATGCAACATGTTCAGTTTGGGGGAGATGTTAGGCCTCTAATTTGAATTATTATTATGACTTCTTAACATTCATTTCATCTATTTATAATGTTCTTTTATCGCATTATTTATCATAATTTATTATATAATTCCACTTCATAATTATTTATGCTCTTTTGGATAAATAATACTTGTTCTCCTTTATTTTAATAAATTAATGATTATTATGCATGATTTTTCCAATGATGATTTATTAATGAATTCGTTATAACATAACTCACTATTTTAGCCTCCAAGATATCTTCTAGATTACAGATTTGATCTTCAGCTGATAATTAAATATTCCAACTCAGAAATTTGCTAGAATAACAAGATACAGTTTTGCGTTGAACGTTTTGGGAAAATGGAGAAGAATCCTGAAAATACGAAACATGGGTTTTGTGCAGAACGGAACAAATTAGGTTTTCAATGAGAATTTTTCCAAAATTCAGTCTTTATTAAGAGAAACGCAAGGTTCTTCGAAGGACATAATTGCAGATTTTCTGCTGTGGTCGTTTTCCAAAATTGCCCCAATTGTAATTGCCAGATTCAACTTATGTCAGCTGAATCATGATGGAAATATCTTTCAGATATCATCTTTCTTATTAATATTTTGTAATCAATCTATTTCCCTTTGTTGTTTGTATATTTAAAGGGACACAAATCAGAGATAAGGGAGGATAGAACGCATAGGAGAGGGCATAGAGGGTTAAGCAAGAAGAGACAAATTTGTAATAGAAGCATGTTCAATTAATTGAATGCACAGTGTTTTTCTGTTCCATTTGTAAGCTGTGAGTTTTTCGCAGCCCTGATCAGAGAGTTGGGCTCACTCTCTGATCAAGTGTTGCATATTTCCTGTGTGTTGTTATTTCTATTTCATGTTTTGTATAACTTTCAGTTGCTGTGACAGTAGATGTATTTGCTGATACTCTTATTGTTGTGAATTCATTGTAAGTTTTACGATTTATTTCTGTCATTTCTTTATTTGTTGTTACAATGATTGTTGCTTTGTTTAAATTATCAAATCCACGATTGATATCAGAATTGTGCTATTGTATCTTCACATACTGTGTGCATTATCCTTGCAATAACCAAATGCACCTGGATTGATAATTAATGTGGGAAAGGGTTTGAATATTTATTCACACTTGAACACCAACAATATCCATCTATTGGCTATGTTATTTCTCTGATGTATCGTACCTCTTTTATATTGTGCAACTTCAACTTCGGGGATAAAAGGGTTGGTTGTTGCAGTCAAATATGGGTGCCAACAAGGGTTTGAAATGGTAACCCACATTGTAATTACATATATAAATCACGAATTGCATGTGATAATTTCCAAATATAAATGTTCTATGTTGTAAGCCCATACAATATATCTGCATTGTGGTAGGGACTTGTTGCTCAGTATCACCCCTTGTTAACTTACTCAAAACACACTTATACAACATTCAAACTTGATATACATTTTAAATTATCACATGCGTTAAGTCAAAATGTCACACTACGCAATGATATTGTTTGGTACTTGTTGATGGTGTTGGAAATCTATCAACCAATGGTTTTCCTCGATGTGAAGTTCCAATTAGCCCCATCCGGAATATTGACTGGGTTTCCATGTATTCTTATAGGTTCTCCTTAACTCTACATGTCAACAAGACAGAGAGGAATGCGTGGTGCCTTCGAAAAGCGTGAAGAGGGAAAGGAATAAGCCTCTAAGAGAGGTAATAGTACCACCCAAGAAGAGACACACATGAACTAGAAGGATCCATCTAACATCCATCGGAATATTCCACAAGGGGATGAAACAGTCATTACAACCAACAAATTAAAAAGGTTTGTCTAATACCCTTTGGAACAGTCCATAGGGATGCGACAGCGATAATAACCATTACAACACATTGTCAATAATATAAGTAATAAAGTAACCGAAATAGTTCAACTACCTTAGCACATGTGAAAGAAAACATGAAATAGAAACATCCGCAGAATAGTCTTGCAAACGTTCATAATCCATGCATGAAGAATGTGTTGGCCTTGAAGGCTTTTTTTGTTAAGAAAAAATTCCAAGAAACATGTATACAATGAACATCACTAGCTCCAATAATGTAACATTGGACCCACTCCTTGCTCCACAAAAGAACTAGCTTATCTGTCTAATGCTTTGTGGGGGGAGCCAAGGTGAAAATTCCTTTGCTCATACAATGAGGGTGTATATATAACCAAGGGGTGATGCTTTACCCTCCTTGTGATTCTTTGACTACCCTCATGACTGTTTGAATTCCCATGACTTTTCAACTTACATGAATATTCATATTGCATGTGTGTCCTTTGGACTTCCACTTTACAATAAATTTTGAATACAAATTACATGATCCAAAATAATGATGTGGCATGTGATGACTTGTGATAGGACATGACATGACACTGATGACATGGACTGCATGATCATATTATAGTGCCAGGATGTCCTTCTTGGTGCTTCTTTCCTTGTGTCTTCTTGAACATATGGTACATGTTCTTCTTCTTGCTCCTCCTTATGACTTGAAGATGAGGGATCTTCCATATGATCTTGATATTTATCTTTTGTTTGAGTTCAATGTTCCTTTTTATTCTTACTTGCTAATCATATTATATATTCAACTCCATAGTGTATTCTAGCATGTCCTCCTTCTCCATATCCTTATTCATCATCTTTCCATAGCATGATAGAGTTATTGCATCTGCAATTCACTCATGAAAAGACGACATTAGTCTGATAAACCCCTAATCTAAAATGGTGCACATTGATCCACTGGCTGAGTCAGAACCAGGTGATAGGCTAGGAAAGAGGCTTAGTAATTACGCAATTTCATACCTCAGGAAGTCAAGGGTGAATCTTGAGCCATGATACTGCACAATTTGCACTTCAAGCTGGACTGAGGAAAAAAAAATACACAGCGTATAAGCTCAGGGTGATAGGCTGATGGATTTTTCACTAATTCAACCAATTTCACAGTTCTAGAGGGAATATGAGCCCATGTGATTGCACAATTTCACAATTCAATAGCTCAGGGCTAAGGATTAAGCCTTGATACTACGCAGTGTGTAGTTCAGGAAGGATTGGAGAGACAATCTGTGCAGTTTCTAGACTCAGTGAGATCCACTGCAAGGTTTTGGACTGCTTGGGAAAAATGCGTAGTTCTGGGAGGAAGAGAAGGTTGGGTCATTGCACAACTCAAGATCTCAAGGGATGAGCTTGAGGCTAGATATTGTGTAGTTCCCAGTTGAGGCTAGGCTAGGAAGATGAATTGCACAATTGTGGGAAGCAAGGTCTTGCTTAAGGAAGTGGTCTCCCCAATGTGAAATTCCAATTAACCCTCACACCATTTTTAGTAGGAGACCCATCTGGAATATAGGCCTCGTTTCCATGTATTCTTATATATTTTCCTTGACTCTAACTGTCAGAAAGAGAGAGAGGAATGTGTGGTGTGAAAATCGCAAAGACGGAGAAAAATGGGCCTCTAAGATAGAGGTAATAGTACCACCGAAGAAGAGACACACATGAACTAGAAGGATCTGTCTAACATCCATCAGAATATTCCACAAGGGTATGCAACACTCATTATAAACAAAAAATTAGAATGGTATTTCTAAAATCATATGGAATATTCCACAAGGATGCAACAATGATATTAACCATTACAACATATTCTCAATAAGATAAGTACTAAAGTAACCGAAATAGTTCAACTACCTTAGCACATGTGAAAGCAAACATGAAATACAAACATCCACAAAATAGTCTTTCAAACATTCATAATCCATGCATGAAGAATTTGCTAGCCTTGAAGGCTTTTTTTTTTATTAAGTAAAAGTTCCAAGAAACATGTATACAATGAAAATCACTAGCTCCAATAATTGAGCATTGGATTCACTCCTTGCTCCAAAAAAGAACTAGCTTATCTCTCTAATGCTTTGTGGGAGGAGACAAGGTGAAAATTACTTTTCTCATACAATGAGGGTGTATATATAATGAAGGGGTGATGCTTCATCCTCCTTGTGACTCTTTGACTACCATCATGACTGTTTGAATTACATGAATCTTCATTTTTCATGTGTGTCCTTTGGACTTCCACTTTACAATACATTTTGAATAAAATTTACATGATCCAAAATAATGATATGCCATATGATGACTTGTGATAGGACATGGTATGACACTAATGACATGGACTACATGATGATGTGATAGTGCTAGGTTGTCCTTCTTGGTGCTCCATTCCTCGTGTCTTCTTGAGTAGATGGTACATGTTCTTCTTATTCCTCCTCCTTATGACATGAAGATGAGGAGTCTTCTCTGTGATCTTGACTTTAACTTTTG